>CM066164.1:53001488-53013988 GCA_033629205.1 Lithocarpus polystachyus | reverse complement strand
TCCATGCCATAAACAGCGTCCAATTAAGTCAGATCAGCCCTAAATAGCTTGGATTAAATTTATTATGCCTTTATCTTCCTTTGGGCTCTACCTGGAATGTCCTGCGATAGAATCAGCCCAAATTTCTTGAATCAGCCCATTAAGTGCTTCTTTGATCTTCTTGGATCTCGCTCTTGTAATTGGCCCAACTGGAACAAGCAATGGATCCTTGAATTCTTGTTGATTCTCATCAATATATTTATATGATATCAAATCATTATTAGTTGTTGTACGAACCAGGAATACCAGCCCGACCCTGAGCTTCAAGCCCACTCATTGAGTAGTCTCGGCCCACTTAACCGAACTGAAATGGACGTGGCCAAACATTCAAACTTAGTACCCCAAGATATGCTGTGAACAAGAGATAATGTCCTGGGGGAATCTATCCACCGAGTAATAACCAGAGTCAAGCACAAGTTACTAGGAAGTCATATTAGCAGCAGAAGGTGGGTCCCCTTTGATTAGCAATATGATACGGAGGGACCCATTGACATGGAGAAGATCCCCTCATCATGATAACCTCACTAAGAGTAGGATATAAATAAGGGATGAAAGGGAGGAATGGGGGGTTGGAAAATTTTGGGAAGTGAGACATGAGAGTGGTAAAGAAGGACACATCTTGGGAATTAAGAAATCTTGTTCGGATTTAGGGAAAGGGCTTAGCTACATAGTCATCATCTTAGTTGAGCAAAGGTCAAAAGAGTTTAGGGCCAAAACCACACTTCAACTCCATCAGTAACCTGTAAAGCCATTCTTGGACCTCCCATTGTGGGATAAGCCCAACCTGGAATACAAGTAAATTAGGAGCCAGACCCAAAAGCCCAAGTTTGTTGGGAACAAACTACCAAGGTTATAATTATTGATAATATAAATAGTCCATTCATAGTAAAAACTGATAGATTTGTGAAGAGGTAAAAAATATTAAATTTATTGTACCATTAGAAACATTTGAAATCTCTGATATAGTCGATACCACTCAGTATTTTATCTGATACATTTTAGAAGAGTACCAATACTGATTTAATGGTTAGTATATACCCAGTACAACTAGTAGTGAGACAATATTAACGGCTTGATTGTAACGAGCTAGCAACCAGTACTGAGACAATATTAACTACTTGATTGTAACTAGCTAGCTATATATGATCTATATCTTATGTATAGATTTATTTATTCAATACCATTTTCGATTTTTTTCACTATTTTATATTATTTTATTATTTGTTCCCTAAAGGAATAAAGAACTCTATAATCAACTTTAACCAAAAATATCTTCACTATTCAGTCAAAAGTTCTTAGAGTGGAATGCTGATAACGACAAAGGATACAAATAAAATTCAGGGTAAATTATCTTTTAAACCTTAAAGTTTTAGGCATATTTTATTTACTTATTTATTTTCTTTTAGGATTTATATAGTATGCTGCTAATCTTATAACTCAAACTTTTTTTCTTCTAAACCCCCTTGCACTTTATGTATAGCTAGAGTGATGCCAATTAAGTTACAAAATTCTTGACTAGGCATGTTTTATTTAAACCTTAAACTTTCAAAATGTTTTATTTAAACCTCAGTTTTTCTATATAAAAAAAATCATTTAAACCTTCTAGCATATTTTTAGGAGGGAGCATAACCACCCTGTGGGTTTTGAACCGAAGAACGAATGTTGTAGAGATATTCCCAAAATAGGAATTCGGCCCAAGCCTCAACTTCGAAGAGCCCAAGTCAATGAAATAGTGGGTTGATTTGGATTGGATACTGAGGTAATCCGAGGAACACCCAACTGATGAAAGATCCAACGGATTTACTTAGGAAGCAACTTGGACCATTTTCTTGAGAAACACAAAGAAGATGACATAGAGACCAAATTAACAACCACCTCCGCATTAATTAGGTGTTCCTTACTAATGTTAGCCCCATTAAATGATGAATGATTGATCTAAACAATAGAGATACCCCAAAAGTCTTTCTTCATGATCAAGAAAAAGGCAGAAGAGGTGTCTGATAGGACAAGCATCTACTGACTTCCAACCAAGAAATGCATTGCTGGAAAGGAGGAAGGGGGTGAGGATAATAGGAGGAATTAGTCCACAAGAGAAGGGATCTAGAAAAATTTAGAAAGAAGAACAAGAGAGAGAAAAAGATAGAGCCAAATATGTATTTGCTTTTACTTCATACATTGTACCTCAGGAAGTAGTTTTTCTTAATCAAATTATCTTTTTCACCATCTTTATCCTTTAATTGTTTGCCTAGTCATCCCATTGTGGATTTATTTTTACCCTTTCTTAGAAATTAATTATGTTGATCAAGAGCTTTTTACCATCCTTGATTTTTTAACTCCCATAATTGGCACCATCTATGGAAAAATCCACTAAGCAGTAGGATTAGAAGATAGTTGAAGTTAGGATGGCAAGCAAAGGAAAAAATGGGACTTCTAGGTCACTTCAGCTAAGAATGTCCGTCGGGTAAGTCTTAGGAAACAAGCGGATACAGTCAGAGCTGAGGATGGAGGATCGAGTAGAGCCTCAGCAAAGTTTTAGTAGGGAGTTAGCACCTCCTACATAGTGAGGAAAGAGGTCAACGACAAACTCTGGGGGACCTTCCCAATCTAGTAGGGATTGGGAGATGGACTGTTTAAGGGCTCAAGTTTTGGCTTTACAATGAGATGCAAGGCCCCGAGATGGAGATTTGGAACGCCCTTCGCCAATAGCAGCAAAGCTGGGAAAGGTCATTCTCTCCACCTTAAAGGTATTGGGAATGATCAGTCTCCCTACCTCATAGGTATAGGGAGAGGCCAGTCTTCTCGCTCCCTAGGTATAGGGAGAGGTTAGTCTCCCCCCTTCATGGATACAGAGAAAGAGTGGACTCCCCTTAACGTAGGAATATGCAAAGAGAGTTCTCCCCTAGTCAAATTATGGAGAGAGCAACATCTCCGAGAACAGACTGAATGCCTAAGAATCAAGGTGAGCATTCTCCCCCACCTAACAAGGGGAATTACTCAATGAGTAAGGCACTGCAACAGATTTCTTGTTCTCCCTTCTCTGAGGATATTGATAAGCCATTTGATTCATTGATCACCATGTCTATAAAGAAAGGTGAGATTCTTAGAGCGTACTTTGCCCTTTATGGGGAGCTGTATAATGAGATTAGGGGAAACAATGGGGGAGTTGTCTCCAGCTGTAGACACCTCATTTTCTACCCCTTGTGACTCGAGCCCCTATTTCCTTGTGAATATTTAGTTTGAAGAATGTTTTGGTGAAGAAAAACCTATAGAAAAACCTAAGTATGCGCACATATGTTCCATTCATACAGGCGCATGTTTGGTTCATGCCCATGCATACTGAAAACATGCACACACAGACCCTGAATACGTGCATGCATGCAGGGTTTTAGAATTTCGTATGGAAAATTTTTTGTACGTAAAATTATGTAGAGTGAATCCCACATTGGTTGGGAACCGCTATACACCCCTCTCTGATCACTATAAAAGGCCACAAAGGTTCTTGTGAGAGGCCGCATTGCTTGAGGGGTGCTCTCAAAAAGAGATTTAGGTGCTTAGGGCACCTCTCTTTTGTGTAATTGTGTGGAGTCCCCAATTATTTTTTATTGAAAAAATAAGAAAAAATAAAATACAATTCACTTGTCCAAAAATACCTCAAATTCATTAATTGATTATACAAATACAACTTGTTAGAATAACTTTACAAGGCTTTGGTCCTAATACAATCTATGTAAAAATTACAAAGTTTTGATCCTAGTTACAATCTACCAAAACGAAAAGATAAAACACTAGTCTACTCTCCAAAAACCTAAACTCAGGGGCTAGGTTACGAGATGAGAAGGTGTCAGACACCCATTCCGCCTAGACGGAGTCTGGTCTTCTAGACTCTAATGACCATTATTACCCTTTTGTATGATATTGAATGATATGCTATAATACATTTAACAAACACTTACTTGATAAAATTAATTTAAACAAATTTGTCTTATGAATATGCCCTCTTCTCAAAGAAAAATTAGATCTGTTTTTTGGAAAGTTAAGAAAAATGAAATTAGATTAACAAAAATCAAATTTGTTTTGTAAGAGATAAAAAAAATGGGAGGATTTGGTAAATAAAAATCAGATTTATTTTGTAAGGGATAAAAATAAAAATCAGATCTATTTTGTAAGAGATAAAAAAAAGGGATTTGGTTAATAAAAATTAGGTCTGTTTTGTAAGGGATAAAAAAAATGATATTTGATTGATTAAAAATCGGATTTGTTTTATAAGAGATAAAAAAAAAAAAAGAGATTTCATTGATTTAAAATCAGATTTGTTTTGGAAGGGATAAAAAAGTTGAGTTTTGGTTGATTAAAAATTAGATCTGTTTTATAAGAGATAAAAAAAAAAAATAATGAGATTTGGTCAATAAAAATTAGATTTGTTTTATAAGAGAAAAAAAAAATGAGATTTTTAAAAGAGGATCCATATTCATAATTCGAATCTATTATGCAAGCATCACATATTTATGGAATGACATAAAAAAAACTTAACCTAACTATTAATTCATTCTTTGAAAATTCAAAATCTGCATTTTTTTATTTAAGAAGAAAACTATTTCAGAAAAATTTTTAGATCTGTATTTAATGAATATATAGATCTTTTTTTTATTGTTCTTTTTTTTTTTATTTAGAAAAAGCTTCGGTGATTAATTGCAGATCTTGAATTTAAAGAAAAATTAAATCACGAACATGTTAATCAATTAGAGAAAATCCCAACCAAACATGTGAACATGGCATATGTATATTGGGAACAAGATCATAATGAAATCAAACACATATTAACAAAAACCATGCAATGAACAACACAACATATCAATTAAGAGAAAAGAAAAAACAAATACAAGAATGAAATTAAATACTTACTTGCACGAATATGACCTTCAGTGGAAGAATATTTTAGAAATCAAAGAATTTTTCACCTCTTTGAGATCTAAAATATTTCACTTACAAAAATGAAGTTCTTAAAGCCAAAACTTCTAGAACGTCTTTAACGTGAGGGGAGCAAAGAAGTCAGAAAAGAGAAGGCCCAAAAAGAAGGGTCAGAAAAAGGTGCTAAATGTTAGGAGGCCTCTCCTATTTATAGAGGTTGGGATGCTTGAAAAATAAGCTTAATAAAATTAGATATGAATTGGAATGCATCCTTATCTCTAAAAATTCGAAAAAGATAGGTTTTATCTTAATCAGGAAGTTCTCGAGCCGAGCCAAGAATTTGGGCCAATCGGCACTCCAAGAGTGTTGACAGGTTTTCATGGGTGCGAAGCCCCTTTTCAATTTTGATTTGATTTGGACTCATTTTTTGAGGATTTTTTAGCTGGGAATTGCACCTAGACGTGTTTTTAATTCATATTCTAAAAATTAATCCCTTTTTCTTGATATTCAGGTCTTTAAAGTAATGATTATCTGATAGATAAATATTTCAAAAAGATTTAATTATCCACAATTTCTTTGTTATCTGATTATCCACTTTATTCCCATGCTAGTAGACTTATTTTTTACACTAATCAACAACCAATCACAGAATTATTTATATAATTTTAATTGTTTAACCAATCAGAACTAATTTTAATTAATCATGTGTGGTTGGTTCCACCCAAACAAAATGCATGCACACCATGAAAACTTGATCATGTGATTTTTTTCAATTCGATGGTTTAATTTAGGAATCGGGCATATTGTTGCGACCGTTAGAATCTCACGATCATTTTTATGATATGCAATGAATGAATTAATACATGTAATGCAACTATGATTTTTTGGGTATATGAATGGTCGCTCTAGCCATTTTTCAAGATTAAATTATGGGTGCAAAATCAAGTGTATACAATTCTTTTACCAAACACACGCCAAATTCACTAGAAAATATTGAATCAAAGAGGGAGTTTTTTTGCTTAAATATCCTCAACTTAAAGTTTTACTTGGTTAGGACATTTTGGTCTTAACCTTCAAGTTTCTAAGTTTACTAACCTTCTGGTTTTGTCTTTATTAGGCTAACTAAGGGGAATAGTCAAATCAAAAGCTCAAAAGATTTCTAGTGTTTGATGCAAACTCATAACTTTGTTTCTTTCATTCTTGTTTATTTTTTTTTAATTCATATTTTATTGCATTAATATCTTGGTTTCTAGTTTAGGTTGTTTAGTTTTCATATTTGAAGCAAGATAGGTTCCCAGACTCATTGTTTTGACTGTTAGTTTATGGGTTTAAGTTTCTAGGTGTGTATGTGTGCACATGCTTCATGCATGTGCATGCATACTCATAACATATGCATGTGCACGCATACTCGTAAGATTCATACACATACTCATGGGATGCGCATGCATACCCCATGTATGCACACACATGTTCATGCCCAGAAACCAAGATTTACGTTTCTTGCTGTTGTCTTCATTTTTCTTTGCTTTTATCATATGTTTAGCTTCTGTTTAGTTTAGTTCTTTCATGTTTAGGTTTTAGGGCAGTGAGATAACATATTTTATTTGTTTTAATTCCTAGTTGGATTATTAGGGTTTTTGTGTCTTGAATAATAACATGAACATGCATTGACGCATAGGTGCTATGATGAGTAAGGTTAGTAAGGTGAGTCATGCATATGAATATGGACATGCATTTGAATTCTTCAACATGAGTTGATTGATGAACTTGATAATTATACTTAAATGCTATGATACCATGCTTGGATGATTGAATATGCTTTGTTTTGATATCATGATCATATGCTACTACCTTATTGTGTTGCAACCTTATGATGTTTGTGCTGCCCTTGGATATGTGTGTGTGTGTGTGTGTGTGTGTGTGTGTGCGTGTGCGCATGTGCGTGTGCGCTATATGAATAATAGGATCTTACGCCATGTTTGAGTTTGAGATAATATGTCATGTTATGTGTTAGATGCATATTAGAGTGTGTGTAAGTATAAGATGAACATGTTAGAGACCCTTTGATGGGGTTAGGATTTGGAACACAATGAGTGGAGGCTGATCTATGGGTCGGGTGAGGTTGGGAGCCTAACAACTTCCCATCTCCATACCTAAACTTCGAACACGTGCTTTGGTAAAGATCAGTCCTTCCACAAGGGCGCTATACATATGGTTATTAGACCTAATCTAGGTGGCGGCTCCATTTACTCCCCCATTCGGTCCACTCTAGGTCGAATCATACTTCCCACGAGGAAACCACTCCTACCGCGCGCTTGCACCTACACCACCACTTTCAAGGTTAGGCTTCCCATTGGTTCCAAGATGAAGAGTTCCTTGGCCCTACACCTAGTAACGAATATGTGTAGACGACCCAAATTTTTTTTTTTTTTTTTGGTGGTATCACACATTGGGTCCTTAGCAACATGACTCTTTGTTTGCATGTATTTCTAGGGTGAGGTGTATGTGTGCGAGTCCCTTTTTCTTATTTTTATTTTAGGAGTCGCTATCAACCATTGGTTTTGTATTAGGTGTGATTGGTCACCTATTTTTCTAATTCATTTTAAATTACCTAATAAACTAAACCAATTTTAAGGGTTTATTACTTAAGGTAAACCAAAAGTCTTAAACCAAAGATCTTGGACTCAGAAGTTCGGTTACGTGTGGGGAAAGTGTTAGGCACCCCAAACCACCTACCTCATTTTAATTTAATTCTAACGTTATCTTTTTAGTGAATAAATAAGATACTTGGCATTTTGGTTTTGAAAAAGTTTTGTACAAATAAAACATATGAAGTGTGTGTGTATATATATATATATATATATATATAGCATGTGAGAAACATTTACCGTGTTGCAAGAAATAATATACAAAAACATGTGAATATTTATTTACTATACTTATTTAACATGAATATATACAACGTAAAAATACAAGAAAGGAAGTAGGAAGAATAGCACCTTGTTGTCATCCACTGCATTTTCTCATTTATCATGTAAAAACGCAAAGGAAGAAACATTGGTGCCAAAAAGAAGGAAGGGATAATGTAAGCTTGATTGGTGCCAATTTGTTCAATGAAATTGAACCATAGGCACAAATCTCTAAAGATGCAATTCTAAGAAAAAGTTTCAAATAAAAATGCAAAAAGAAGATGCATGAATTATCAGAAAAGTTGTTTGTTTGAAGAAGAGCAAGTTTGCCTCTCTTTTTTTTTATAGAAAAAAAAAATTTAAAAGATTTTGTTTTTAAATAAAGAACTTTTTCTTCTCTCCCTTTTTTTTTTTTTTTTTTTTTGCGTTAACTTTTTAGAGAAAATAGGGTTTTGAAAAAAAAAAAGAGTTTTTGGTGAGCAACAAGTTTTATTGCTATTATTATTCAAGCATTCGTTCTTGAAAAGGGTTTTTGAAAAGAGTTTATTTAGAGAAAGTAAATGCCCATGTTTTTTTTTTCTTCAAAAGGGAACCCACAAATTTCATGGCTGTAGATATCGTATTCTGTTCACCCTCAATTTGCATGCTAGACCTCGAAAATCTCAAAAACATTAACTTTCTTCCTTTGGGCCGTGGAAATATCTAGATTGACATGGTGCAACCTGTTCGAGTATTGGAGTACTCAAAGTGTCATTTCAGGTCAAATTGACCAAAATGCCCTTGGTCAGCCCTGGGTTGACTGAGAGTCAAAACTAGTCAAAATATCCCAAAACTACATTTTTCATATTTTTACATCAAACCAAAGCCACTTGGTGATTTTCGTAAACTTCGACCAAGTTTGACCCGAAGTTGACTCCCATAAGCCTCGAAAATCCTAATTTCGATTTGACTGTCAGAACAGGTTGAGATCAGTATCATTGCAAAGATTATTGAATTCATTTTCCAATGACTATTCATGGGTCAAAATCGGATTTAAAATAGTTGAGATATCTTGAAAACCATACAAAGCGCATCAGCTTGCTTCTTGAGGCCATAACTTTTGATTCGACCGTTGGATTTTAGATTTCTTTAGTGTTATGGAAACTACATATCTAGACCTTTCCAGGGACACCAAGATTAGCCCAATCCAATTTTAGTAAGACCTTCATCAGGCCCTTCCAAGTCGGCAGCCACAAATTGGTTACTGGAGCTTGGTTGGTGGCCACTAAGTGGCCATTGAAGCTGAAGGGTCACCTTGTTGCTATACATACCCCTACACCCCCCCTTAAATGAAAAAAGAAAAAGAAAAAAAAAAAAAAGAAATTGGGCAATTTGGAGCATTTTTTGGGAAGATTCTTTCTTCTCTCCCAAACATATCAAAAAACCTTTGATTTTTCTCTACTCTTAACAATCAAGATGTAGTGTTCTTCTACTCTTTTTCCTCTCCTTGGTCTTAGGACCTTGAATTTGAGGTTTGAAGGGTGTAGATGTAGCTTTTAGCTACATTCTACACCAAAAAGCTACATCTACACCATTTGCTTTATCTTTGTTCATAACATGCCTATTTGCTTTGCATAGTATATCTTTGCTCTATCTTTCTTCCTAGCATGTTTTATAGCCTTTTTAGCACGTCTCCTTGCTTTTTAGCCATCTTTTATCGCTTTGATGATGTTAGCCTAGCCTTCTTGGGGCTAGGATATGCCTAAATTCCATGTTTGTGCTTAGATCTCGATGTCTATGTGCTCCTTGCCATGTTTATGCCTAGATCTACTTGGTTATATACTCCTTTCCATGATTATGCTTAGATCTAGGTCTTTATGTGCTACTTGCCATGTTCATGCTTAGATCTAAGTCTTTACGTGCTCCTTGCAATGTTCATGTGTCTAGATCTATATGTTGGTTGCTATGCCATGTGCTTCTAAAGCCTTTTTGTCTCTTGTACCTCTTTCTTGTGATTTGGCCCCCTTAGGTTGGGGGTAGATCTAGATTTTGTGGTCTAGGCCTACATCCATACACCTAGGACTATATCAAAAGGTTTGGATCAATTCCTTTAAGCACGTCAATGTTCGCTTGCTTGCTTCTATGCTTTATCTCCATGATTTCATGTCTAGATCTAGGCCTTGCCAAGATTTGTGCCCTCCGTGGGTTTGTGCTTGTCGGTTTTTGGGGCCACTTGCTTGCGTGGTTGCATCCACCCCTTTGTGGTTTGTTGAATGTGACCACTTGTGAGACACATCTCCGTGATGTTGGTGTGCTTGATGCACACCTTTCTCTGCTTCGTGTGATGTTGTTATTGATGGAAAATTACATGTTTGAATCACATACAAAACACACGTAGCGGAAGAATAACAGATCTACTTCATTCGCAATAGATAACATGTACAATGTAAGTTTCAGAATATAAGAACAAGAGAGTGTACCTTGGTGTGGTGAAATTCAAAACCAAAGAGAAGAATTTCTTGAGAACACTTTCAATCTTCACTCCAATTCCACTTGGTGCCCAAGATGTGTGATTTCTCAATCAGTTCTATGTGTTGTTCTAGAGAGAATATGAAGAAGTTTCTTTCTTACATTCTAATATGAACATACAAACCATTTCATTCTAATATAAAATTCTGTATGTTTCTCTCCACATAACTGATTATCTAATTAGGTTAACCTTTTAGGCCTTCCCAATTGGGCTTTAGTGTGTGGCTTGGAGTGGGATCAAAAGGGAACAAATAAGACACTAGCTCTAATGGGCCTTGGGCTTTTCTGTCAACTCTTGACAAGTCCAAAGTTATCATTAATTATATTTAATACCACTATATAAATATAATTGCACTCTAGGCCTTATTAATAAATTATATCCCAAGATTTTATCATATATGCAACCCCTTCTTAAAATATTCGTAGTAATACAAAGTCATGAATATAGACTGCCACTTTGTAAATTACTACATCTTAATTCTTGAGTACCCGGTTTAATCCTCTTAAGTTATTCATCATATAATTATGAAATCTAATTTCATAAATATATACTTTAGTCTTACTAAAGTGGTTAGGCCTAACTCTCTGAATAACTGAACCTATTAAACTTATCTCAAGGGAATATTTTATATCTCCATTAAGAGACTATGAATTCCATCTTGAGAATATATGTTCCATCAACACTAAATGTGGCTGCCCAACATACTGAGGTTTTGACCGTAACTTTAGATCTCACTCTTGATATATCAAAGCAACCTACATTTCATGATTAGGTCCATTATTCTCTCAGGATTAAGAGTTCATGTGAATACAAGTCGTGAGATTTATTATTCAATTGACAGTCGTTAGGAGAATAATAAATCTCACAGCGGTCCAGTTCAATATGTCTTAACTCTTAAAATATATCAACATATCAACTAGAAGTCACCACTTCCATGATCAAGACAAATCATCGTAGTTAATATGTTATAGTCTTCGCAGATGAAATGCCCAATTTCATCACCAACTACAAACCAAAATCCTGAGTTTACAAAGAACTTGTGATCTATATCTTCTGTGACTAAATCACATAAATCACATACTATACATCTCATGGACTATTTGATAATGTCCGAATATTCATATTACCATTATTTTAGATAATAACAAAACAACTTTATTAATCATAATATTAAGTCATACATCATTTAACACATAATGTCGTACATAATATCATACATGGCATATTACAATAGGATTTAAGGGCACTTATCCTAACAATCATGCTTACATTGCTTGTTGTGGTCCACCCGTTTGACTTTCTTTGTTTCTTTGCATCTTTTCACGCTTGCCTACATGTTCATGGATGAGCCTGTGTGTCGTCCATACTCCAATCTCATGGAACTATGGAAACCTGATCCAAACCTACATTTGTCCTCCTAGGACACTCTCTTTTGTTTGGTAACATGTTTGTTTGGCCCCTTATAGCTCTCTCTCTTTGATAGATTGTCTTTTAGCATGCTTTCTTTCTACTTGTTTCTTTGCCTATTTGCTGGCTTGTTTCCTTTGTCATTGCATGTACACACATGGAGCATGGACGTTTGTAGCAAAGGTGCGACCTCCTAGGCGCAAGCAAAAGGGGCAAGGATACAAGCAAGAAGACACAAGCCCACAAAGGGCAATGTTTAGTAGATTAGGGGGGCCTAGCCCCATTTTGAATTGTTTTCTCTTTTCCTCTCCTTCTTAGATTTTTCTCTAGAGCATGTATTAGGGTTCCCCTTCTTCTTATACCCTATACCTTTCTTGCTTCTTGCATAGGCCACATTCCCTGGGTATGGCAATGTCTGTTTTATATTTCCTGTACCTTGCTGGGCCATACCCTTAGAGCGTTGGCTATGTTTGTTTTACTTTCTTGTTCTGTGTGATAGCATTGTGCATGATGCGAACCTCAATCGACACGCTTTGAGACCCAACAAACAATATTAGAATATTTGCCTAAGAAAGCTAAAATTCAGATTTCGATAAAACCCTGACCCAACGTTTTTAAGAAAAATGCGAACCAAAGGTATAAGTAACAGATCTCGACCCAATAATTATAATGTGATCACGAACCGAAGGTATAAAGTTTGAACACCACAAGGAAGAATCCCTAATAAG
>CM066164.1:52921488-52996488 GCA_033629205.1 Lithocarpus polystachyus | reverse complement strand
TTAAAGGCTTTTTGGGGACGCTCCTCACTCAAATTAGCAATAACAGTATCCTGCCTGTCCAACCGATCCCGAATCTCATTAAACACCACGTTCATGCGTTCAAATTCTTGTTGCATAGCCTGTAACATGATGGATGACTCCTCCCCTCCTTCCTTATTTGATGTTTAACCCCTGCAAGAAATACTTTTAAAACTACAGAGAAGTATTGGAAATAATTCCTCACAACACTCTTTCACGTGTTTGCACTCAAATTATGTCACTCCCACTTGTGTTTCACTCTTAAATTGGCTTTTTCCCGATATTAGTCTCACACTCTCTTGCCTTTTTCCACTCATAGCTTCCTCTTTTCAGTTCTGCATTAAACAAATAAACTCAATCAAGAAATTCCACTTGTAGTATTTAAACAAATACCAACGGCAAGAAAATAGGACAGAAACACTAAATCAAAGAAAAAGGACAAAAGAAAACAACGTTTTGGTTTGAGAGAACTGAAACTAAAAATGATATTTTTTTTTTCTATTTTCTTTTTCTTTTCTGAAGTCTCTTCTTTTATTTTTTTTTTCACTTTTTTTTTTTTTTTTGGGAACTTGGTGCACGATTTTAATCTAGTGTACGTCATAAAACAAGAACAAGGAACAAAGAACACAAAAGGAACAAGATAGGATGATAACAGGAAACACAAGATAAAAGGATAGAAAATTGATTTTAGAACCTGAGCTCTGATACCAAATGATGCGAACCTCAATCGACATGCTTTGAGACCTAATAAACAATATTGGAATATTTGCCCAAGAAAGCTAAAATTCAGATTTTGATAAAACCCTGACCCAACGTTTATAAGAGAAACGCGAACCAAAGGTATAAGTAACAGACCTCGACCTAATGATTATAATGGAATCACGAACTGAAGGTATAAAGTTTGAATGCCACAAGGAAGAATCTCTGATAAGTTCACAGTTCTTGAAGAACCAAAGAGAAGAGCAAAGCCTCACATTTTTCTGATTTTTATTCAATAATCCTCTCTATTACAATGAGTGCATGCTATTTATAAGACATGACTGAATGTAGAAAATATAAAAAACATACTAAATAATAAAACCCTAAATAAAAGCTGATTTGGTCTGAAAATAGCAGATATAAAATAGGAAAATAGCTAAAAAAACGTTCTAAATAATAAAAGCTTAAAATTAAGGTAGATCTGGTCTGAAATTAGAAGTTTCAAAATAGGAAAAATGTCTATTAACTGATATAGAGCTAGAAAGTCAATCAACCATTAATCCACGCCATAAATAACGCCTAATTAAGCCAAATCAGCCCTCAATAGCTTGGATTAAATTTATTATGCCTTTATCTTCCTTTGGGCCCAACCTGGAATGTCCTGCGTTAAAATCAGCCCAATCTCTTGAATCAGCCCATTAAGTGCTTCTTTGATTTTCTTAGATCTTGCTCTAGTAATAGGCCCAACTGGAACATGCAATGGATCCCTGAATGCTTGTTGATTCTCATCAGTGCATGATGCATGTATATATATATATATATATCCCTGTATGTGTGGGTGATCGTGCACTTTGTATGATGGACCCTCGTGGCTACGTGAGCGACCTTCTCTAGCCATAAATGCTCTTGACCTAGTGATATGAATATGTGCCCAAGGCATTTGTTGTAGTGCATATTCATGTCATACTGTGTGCATAGTCACTACGGTGTGACTGTCCCGATCCATGTCACCAAGCGACATTGGTCTCCATGTGTATGCGACACGTATCAATGTGCTTAATACTTTGAGGGGCTCTGGCTTGTTCTAGCTGAGAATGTTGGCATGCGCTGTATAAACAGGCATGAAACCCTGCTGGTGCATCATAGCACACCAAATGCGAAACTCTGTCGTATTTTTGCTTGAAAATGGGGCATCCCCATTGCTGTATTCTTATGGCAAAAGCTTGGTGAGCATATTGTTTTGTGTGCTAAGATGCACATGAGGTGAAGCGTTGCCGGATTTTCGCCACAAAAATAAGACAAAATGTTGTTGGATTTTCGCCATGGAAATTTGGCAATGATTCCAAACGCATTGGGGAAGCATCAATCGAGACCACATCCCTTCCAAATCCAAACCTCAAAGCCCAATTCACTTAAAGCCCCAAAATCTAATGCCAATGGCCTGTTTTCAACTACAAATGTCCTTAAATTATGATTTTATCCAAACAAATGACTGCTTATGGACAAGTGTTGTGGGGTGCCTAACACCTTCCCTACACGTAACCAAACTTCCGAACTCAAGAATCATGATATTTTTTCCATCCATACTAGGTTAGGAAAAACGAACTTTTTCTTAGCCTAGGATCGGTAATAAAATCAAATAGAGACAGATGACCAATCATACCTTAAAAAAAACCCAATGATTGGTGGCGACTTCACTTACCCTTGGTAATTTCTTTAAAATTGACTCATATTCTTGTCACACACTCGAGGTATAACCTTCCTCCATAGCACTCGAGCTCCCGAGCCTGAATGCTTCCAGGCAGTGCGCAAGTGTCGCCATGATGGTTGGTTGAATAGCCACGAGGCATTGACAGATTGACGACTCCAATGGGGACACTTAGAGAGTTTAGCCCTCAGAGCTTTTGGTAAGATCCTAATCTTTGGACATTGGCTTACAAAAACATTGAAATTAGCATTAGCCTCCAAGGCTTTCTTTTTCAAAAATACTTTTACTATATCCAAGTAAAATATTTTCAAAACTCAAACATGTTTTCCAAATTTTTTTTTTCAAATGGTTGTCCAAAAACCGGTTTTGAGGTATTTGTTGGAAAATCTGGTTTTGTATCTCATACAAAACACACAGCGGAAGCAAACCGTGTAACACCCGTCTCATTTAAATTTAATTTAATTGCTTCTAGAGAGTAGATTTGATAAATTGCTTAGTTTGTTTTGGAGGAGATATTATTTTATATTGTGATTTCTATAATAATAATAATAATAAGGGGTAACGTGAATAATTATTTTGTGGTGTATTTAAATTTAACTTTTGGTCTCCTTATCAGTTAAGGAAAAGGATAAGAGACTAAAACCTACTTGGACTAGGAGTTTAATTGTTATTGGAATTCTTTAGGGTTTTAGCCTATTTAAAACAACCTTATAATGAGTTTAGTGGAAAGGTAGGTCTTGGAAGTTTATTTTAGTTGTAGTGGGCTTCTAAATTTTCAGCCCAAGTGAAATTAGCCTTAACCTGAAATAGGCTTCTGAATTTTCAGCCCAAGTGCAACAGCTTTATATGAAAGAAAATTAGGGTTTCTCAAAAACAAAAGAAGAGGAGGCTGTGCACTTCAGGGCAGCCAGCAACTTCATCTTGGTTTTGAGGTAAGCATCATTCTAGGAAAGCCCTTTTTTTTTATTTTATTTTGCTGGGATTTCATCATTGACATGTTAGTGTTAGGGTTAGTATTATGTTTGCTGGAAATTCAATGATGGTTGCTGGAATTTCAATTGTGTTTGCTGGAAATTCAATGATGGTTGCTGGAATTTCAATTGTGTTTGCTGGAATTTCAATTGTGCTATTAGATTTATATATAAGTATATATAGATATATGGGATTGCCGAATATATATATATATATATATATATTTCATCAATAGTTCACGGTTTGATTTATATGGGATTGCCGAATATATATATATATATATATATATTTCATCAATAGTTCATGGATTAATTCATATGGGATGCGGCCATGTGATGAATGTCTCCAGAGAATAGAGTTATATTACATTGTTTCTTGCGGCCATGTGATGAATGTATACATATATATGCATAAATTGCCTTTATGAAACTATGACCTTTAATGTATATTGCTTTTGCGGATTGGATTGCATTCTTTATATATATTCGGATTGAATCAAAGGAAACCATATAAAGAACTTGCATATATTACATGCAAGAGTAATATATGATCCTTCAAGCAGTGCTTATATCATATAGTTTCAAACGGATTCAATTGGTTTTGCCGAATATATATATATATATATATATATATATTACAATTATTAGTGCATTTGATGGTTTAGTTCACATGGTTGGCCGAATTGTATAGAATTGCAATTTTGGGCAGCGTTACAATTAAATATATGAGTATTTTAGATGTTAGTTTAGGGAATGCTATACTATTATCTTAATCTAGAATAGGTTTGGGGTATATTAGAAAGACATGTTGATTTTATTTTGCCAAATCTTCTTAGTGGCTGAGGAATTGTTTTATCAAGAGGACGTTGTGATTATTAAAGAACCTGCTCTTATTGAATTATTTAATTATTATTTAGGTTCTAGTTGACGTTGTTTCGAGCAATTGAAGTAAAGCTTGGTTTAGCCACTAGAGGTAAGTAGACTTCAGCACATGACGTCTTTCAGGACATATATATTTATATATTTATACACGTGGTAAAAATATATATTTATCTATATATGTATATAATTGCAAGATGAAGTTCCAAAAGCTTATACTATTGTTAGTGCTTTGCACATACTCGAATTTTATTATCTATTGTATGTTATTATGAAATTGTATTTGTCAAGAATTGTTTCAAATGGTCAACTAGACAGTCTGCAACCTTTGCCAACACAGGGTTAAGTGTTGGTCTTCGGCCGAAGTAGTGTTAGTGTGGTGTGGTGCAGTGTTATTGTTGCTCTTCGGAGCTAGTGTTGCCTCTTTGAGGTTAGTGTTATTGTTCCCATGGGAAATCACCCACCGAGTGTTTAGCAGCTTTTGTCTATGTTTGACTAATATTTTTCATATTGAATTACTGTTTATTTGCTACTGTTCTTTTAGGTGAAAAAGTGTTTATTTTCAAAATAAAGTGTTTCTACCTATTTGGTGCATATTGGCATATTAATGTGGTTATTATTGTATTAATGTTTACAGCGTTATAGTGATATATTTTATTTTCACAGCTTTATGGAATAAATTATATTACAGTTTAAACTAATTGTAATTGTATTGTGAGGACTATATTTTGTCAAAAATATTATCGTTTTGTTTTGGAAGACATCCTCATGTTTGTAGTCTCTTATTGAGCCTTTAGCTCACCCCTTTTTCCATCCTTTCAGATTAGAGTTATGGAGTGTCTTTTGGTGGTAGATCAGTGGAGCCTTAGATTGATGACTGCGTTTGGAGCTTGGATAGTTGCTGAGTTGTTTTAGAAAAATTGTTTCAGGACAATGAGATTATTATTTTGGAACTATTTTGAGATGTTATTTGGAGATTTTACATTCAAGAATATTATTGTTGTTTTGTTTTTATGGATTGTTAAGGAAATCTGATGATATTCAAGAAGTTTATTTGAGGATAAATATTACGCTCTGTTCCATTATATCATTGTTGATTATTTCTAAGTCAGGTTATACATCTAAATCCTTCTTAAGGGTTTGGGGTGTTACAGTTATGGTATCAGAGCATAGGTTTATGATTCTGTAGACTTATAGGTTTGATCTTAAGACTATTTTGGAACAAGAGTGTGATTACAAGGAATTTTAGTGTTAGAATTAGTTGACCTTTCATAGTGATTTTATATTTTGTTTTGTTTTGTTTTGTTTTTTATTCTAAAGTGTGTAGGAATGATTGTTGTACTATCTATGTGTTTGGTTTTGACCCTCTGAAATATTTGAAATATTTACTTATGATATCTTATTGTATTGCTTAGAGATATGGCTCCACCTAGGAGGATCCCCGGGGACAGTCAACCAAATGCTGGGGGACCTACTAATCTCCAGGCTATTATTGAAGCCATTGGGGGCTTAACCAATATAGTGCAACATCAAGTTGGAGCCACCAATCCGACTAGTGCCTTGGAGAAGTTTAGGAAGCTTGATCCTCCTACTTTCAAGGGTACAAAGGATCCAATTGAGGCTGACAACTGGCTTAAGGAGATAGAAAGGCTCTTTAGAGCAATGGAAGTTAGTGATGAGCAACGAGTTGTCCTTGCTGTTTTTGTACTGAAAGGTGATGCATTGGAATGGTGGGAGTCCACGGAGAGGACACATGGAAGAGAAGTTATAACTTGGCAGCATTTTGTTGAGCTCTTTCGTAAGAGGTATTTTCCTGATAGTTTGATGGTGCAGAAGGAAGCTGAGTTCATTCGCATAGCACAAGGTACTCAATCAGTGTATGAGTATGAGCGGAAGTTTGCTGAATTATCCCGCTTTGCTCCACACATGGTTGACACGGAAGCAAGGAAGGCCAGACATTTTGAAAGAGGTTTAAGGGAGGAAATTCAGGGACCGGTTTCCATGTTCAAATTAGAAACATACGCGGAAGTGGTGGATCGAGCTCTCATAGCAGAGAGAAATTGCAATCGTCTCTCAAGGGCTAATGATCAAGAGAGGAAGCCAACCCAGAGTCATTTTCTTAAGGGGAAGTCTAGTGGAAGTTCATTCAAGAAGCAAGGGGTGCCTAATTCAAATAAGAAGGCATACAAAACTTGTCCAAGATGTGGAAAGGCTCATAGTGGAACATGTTATTTGGAGTCAAGGGCGTGTTTTAAATGTGGCAAGACTGGACACTTCATCAAGGGTTGTCCAGATATGCGAGCTGAACAAACTACCAATCCAAATGGGAGCCAACAGAGACCTAAGGTTCAGGGTCGAGTTTTTGCTTTGACAAAACAGGACGCCGAGGCCTCCCCATCAGTGGTTTCAGGTACACTTCTTGTTTCCAGTCAGCATGCACAAGTGTTATTTGATTCTGGTTCAACCCATTCTTTCATTTCACGTAGACTTGCACAAAGGCTAAACATGGAACCTGAGAGTTTAAATTATGTATTGTGTGTTGCAACACCTTCTGGACAACAAATGATTTCCCATGAAGTGTACAAGTCTTGTAATGTTTTAGTCTCTGGGAGGGAATTAAAAGCAGATCTTATGTTGCTTGATATGTTTGAGTTTGATGTGATTCTAGGGATGGATTGGTTATCTACTTTTCATGCTTCCATAGAGTGTTTTGGGAAGAGGGTAGTATTTAGAATTCCTGGGGAGCCAGAATTCTTCTTCGAGGGAGATCGTGTGGTGAAACCACCTGTATTGGTGTCAGTGATGCAGGCAAGGCGATTGCTAAGGAAGGGATGTGAAGGGTTCCTTGTTTGTGCTTTGAAGGGTGATAAAGTAGAGTTAAAAGTTGAAGACATCCCAGTGGTGAAAGAGTTCCCAGATGTGTTCTCTGAGGACTTACCTGGACTACCCCCTGACAGAGAGGTTGAGTTCTCTATTGACCTAGTACCTGGTACCGGCCCAATTTCCAAAGCACCTTATAGAATGGCCCCTACAGAGCTCAATGAGTTGAAGGAGCAATTGCAAGACTTGCTTGATAAAGGCTTTATTCCCTCAGGATTAAGAGTTTATGCAAATAGAAGTCGTGAGATTTATTATTCATTTGACAGTCGTTATGAGAATAATAAATCTCACAGTGATCCAGTTCAATATGTCTTAACTCTTAAAACATATCAACATATCAACTAGAAGTCTCCACTTCCATGATCAAGACAAATCATCTTAGTTGATATGTTATAGTCTTCGCAAATGAAATGCCTAATTTCATCACCGACTACGAACTATAATTCTGAGTTTACAAAGAACTTGTGATCTAAATCTTCCATGACTAAATCACATAAATCACATACTATGCATCTCATGGACTATATGATAATGTCCAAATATTCATGTTGTCATTATTTTAAATAATAATAAAACAACTTTATTAATCATACATTAAGTTATACAAAATGCCATACATAGTATCATACAATAGGATTTAAGGGCACATATCCTAACAATCTCCCACTTGCCCTAAAGACTATTGTGCACTAATTTAACTCCCATTCTCTCTAAATGTGACTCAAAAGTTCTTTGTGGCAAGGTTTTGGTAAAGGGATCCGCTAGATTACTTGCACTATCAATCTTTGCTACTACTACATCTCCTCGAGCAACAAAGTCTCAAATAATGTGGTACTTTCTCTCAATGTGTTTTCCTTTCTTGTGATTCCTTGGATCCTTGGATTGTGCAATCGCTCTACTATTGTCGCAAAACAATGTGATGGGAACTTGCTCCACTCTCACAACACTAAGATAAGAAAGGAATTTCTTGAGCCAAATAGCTTCTTTTGCCACTTCACAAGCAGCAACTTATTCAACTTCCATGGTGGAGTCCGCAATACAAGATTGCTTAACACTCCTCCAACTTATGGCTCTACCTTGCAAAGTGAACACATAACCTGAAGTGGACTTTCTGAAATCAAGATCTGACTGAAAATCTGAATCTGTATAACCAATGGGAATCAAATCCTCACTATGGTAAACAAGCATATAATCTCTTGTTCTCCGTAGATACTTGAAAATATGCTTTACAGCTTGCCAATATTTAAGTCTTGGATTTGATTGATATCGGCTGACCATGCCAACAGAATAACAGATATTTGGTCTAGTACATAGCATGACATACATAAGACTTCCAGTTGCAGAAGCACAAGGAACTTGTCTCATCATATTTTCTTCCCCTAGAGTCTTAGGCCTTTGGTCATCAAACAGGGAAACTCCATGTCTAAAAGGAAGTAATCCTTTCTTGGAGTTTTGCATGATAAACCGTTCCAGAACCTTATCTATATTCCTAGTTTGTGATAAACCTAACATCTTATTCTTGCAATCTCGCCAAAGCTTAATTCCAAGAATAAAGTTAGCTTCACCTAAGTCCTTCATTTCAAATTGGCTTGACAACCAAACCTTTACCAATGACATTACCCCTACGTCATTTCCAATGAATAGAATATCATCAACATAAAGCACTAGGAACATTACTACTTTATCTCAATGTCTTTTGTACACACATGGTTCATCAAGATTTTGTTCAAAACCAAATGATTTGATTGCTTGATCAAATTTGATGTTCCATGACCTAGATGCTTGCTTAAGTCCATAAATGGACCTTTTCAACTTGCATACCATATGCTCTTAGTTCTTTTCTATGAAACCTTCTGGCTACATCATATAAATTTCTTCTTCAAGATTGTCATTAAGAAATGCAGTCTTAACATCCATTTGCCAAATCTCATAATCATAATAAGCAGCAATGGATAAGAGAATTCTGATAGATTTAAGCATGGCTACAGGCGAAAAAGTGTCATCATAATCAATACCTTCTTTTTGTGTATACCTTTTTGCCACTAGTCTTGCTTTAAAAGTTTCAACCTTTCCATTTATCCCTTTCTTCCTCTTGTAAACCCACTTGCAACCAACAGGTTTAATGCCATTAGGCGTCTTTACAAGAACCCATACTTGATTGGAATACATAGAATCCAATTCAGATATCATAGCTTGGACCTAATGATGTGCATCTATATCATTCATTGCCTCCTCATAAGTGTAGAGATTCGATTTAGCCTCTTATGGGATAACTTTATAAGTTTCTCCCAAACTTATAAATTTTATAGGAGGCCGAACAATTCTCCCACTACGACAAGGCACCTGTGTACTACGACGAGGCACCTGTGTACTAGTCATCTCATGAGTAATGCCTTGTGGTGTATCAAATACAGCCACATCATTCCCAGTTTCATCCATTGGTTGTTCAATTATAAGTTCATCTAATTTAGCCAATACAACTTTACTTCTAAGATTAAAATTATTCATATAATTATCTTTCAAAAATTTAGCATGAGTGCTAACAAACACTTTATTATCCTTATAGTTACAGAATAAATAACCCTTGATTTCCTTTGAATACCCTAAAAACATGCATACTTTCGTTTTAGCTTCCAACTTATCAGACTTCCCTTTCAACACATGTGCTGGACATTCCCAAATGTGGAGATATTTCGTACTAGGTTTGCGCCCACTCCACAATTCCTTATGTGTGTTGGGAACAGATTTTGATGGAACTAAATTCAAAATATGCATAGCAGTTTTTAGTGCATATCCCCAAAAGAAAATTGGTAAAGTTGAATAACTTATCATGGACATAACTATTTCCAAAAGAGTCATATTCCTTCTTTTCGCTACACCATTTTGTTGGGGAGTTCCAGTTGCAGTCAATTGGGAGACAATCCCATTTTGAATTAGGTAATCCTTGAAATCCCCAAGAAGGTATTCGCCACCTCGATTAGATCGAATAACCTTTTTGCGTTTTCCCAATTGATTTTCAACTTCAGCCTTAAACTCTTTGAACTTTTCAAAGGCTTCGGACTTCCGTCTCATTAGGTATACATAACCATATCTTGAGTAATCATCCGTAAAAGTGATGAAGTACTCATAACCTCCTTTTGCTTGGGTTGACATAGGACCACATACATTTGTATGAACTAATTCAAGCAACTCTTGGGCTCTTCTACCTTTTGCATTAAAAGGTTGTTTGGTCATTTTACCTTCCAAACAAGATTCGCAAACTGGAAATCCATTAAAGTCCATGGGTTGTAAAAGTCCAACTTTGATTAGTCTTTGAATCCTATTTGAATTAATATGACCCAAACGCAAGTGCCATAGATATTCATCACTAGTACAAGGAAACTTTCTCTTTAATGATTTTACACGAGAGCTACTATCTAATTCAGAATTATATAATTCATGCTTATCAGGAGTTAAAATATAAAGACCATCCACAATATTGCTAGAACAGATAAACACTTTATCCTTCTTTATTACAACATTGTCTTTTAGGATAACATAATATCCATGTTTACCTAAATAAGTTGCAGAAATTAAATTCCTATGAACATTAGGTACATACAAACCATCTTCCAATATTAAAACCTTAGATTCAAAGCATAAATTAAATATTCCAATAGCTATAATTGATATTCTGCTCCCATCAACCAAAGTAAGAAACAATTCCTCTTCATTCAGCTTTTTGGTCTCCTGAAACCCCTGCAAAGTATTGCAGATATGATTAGTACAACCTGAATCCACACACCAGGAATCTGTGGGATTCTGTACCAAACATATTTCAAGAAGGAATGTACTTTTCATACCTTTATTCTTGGCAGCTTTGAATATTGGACAATTCCTCTTCCAATGTCCTTTCTCACCACAATGGAAACACTTTTATTTGGTTTTCTTTCCTTTGTTGGCAACTCCTAAGGTAATTTGTTTACCATCTTTCTTGGTGAAGTCCTTCTTCTTCTTCTTCTTCTTCTTCTTCTTCTTCTTCTTACCCTTGCTTTTCGACTTAGGTTAAGAAGTAAAAGTTTCAGCCATATTGGCATCAACACTAGAAGTACCAAGGATGCCTTCCACTGCTACCAACTCATTTATCAATTCGGACAATGTATAAACCTTTTTGTTCATATTATAGTTAAGCCTGAATTCCTTGATTGATTTTGGTAGTGACTAGAGTATCATATCCACTTGGAATTCTCCATCAATATCGGTATCTAAAACTTCCAATGTATTCAGATTAGAGATCATCCTAAGACAATGCTCCCTCACTGAAGTACCTTCAGTCATTTCGGTATTATAAATTTGCCTCATAGTTACTTGCTTTACAGAACGGCCTTGCTCACCAAACATCTCCTTCAGACTTAGCATAATATTCGAAGCTAGTTCTACATCCTGCATTTGATGCTGTTGAACATTTGAAATAGATGCTGGGATATAGCACTTCTCCATCTCATTAGATTTCTGCCAACGATCATATTGCTGTTTTTCCTTAAAAGGATCATCTAATGATGGAAAGCTAGGACATGGTTGATGAAACGACCCAAGGAAAAGCGCTAGCCACATCTGCGCTATACCTCAAAAGGACTAGTCACTATTGAGGCTCCTTGTAGTTGTTAATAAAGCCCAGATCTACCCAGTAAATACCCGATGTGGGACTCATCACACACCCATACACATCACACAATCAATCAATCAAATTAGGGCATTACAATCTCCCCCACTTAAATCCCTAACGTCCTCGTTAGGGCCCACTTTGTGGGTTAGTGTCTCCGAGCCCACACGGGGTTACCGGGTCGGCTCAGATACCATCTGTAACGACCCAAGGAAAAGCGCTAGCCACATCTGCGCTATACCTCAAAAGGACTAGTCACTATTGAGGCTCCTTGTAGTTGTTAATAAAGCCCAGATCTACCCAGTAAATACCCGATGTGGGACTCATCACACACCCATACACATCACACAATCAATCAATCAAATTAGGGCATTACAGTTGAGTAAGCACACATTTGTGCTCTTCAACAGTAAGAACAATGTCCAAATTTCTTTTCCAGTCAACATAATTGGATCTAGTCAGTTTGTTTTGATGAAGAATAGCAACAAGTAGGCTAAATGATTCCATAATTCAAATTTGAAAATAATAAACATGAATATAATAAGTAAACTGGACATTATCAATTTAGCATATAAGCATATAATATGGAACCTTAATAAAACCATAAAATAATATATGCAACGACAACCCAATCCATGTCTATAATTCCTTAGTAGCAAGTTTATTATAAACACATTAATTGGTTGAGAACTATTCTCATTATTAATGCTATCATGTTAGCTCTTATCACACACTAATAATATGCCGTATTAACTTTAGCCTCTAAGTAATAATGACATAGTTCCTTTGGGAGGTTAACATTACACTTAGTCTAGTGTATACCATTATCTAGAATCATGTGTAGCCACATTTCATCTCCCTTTATAGTGTTTAAACTTGTAGTACCATGGAACAAAACACCCTCCTTTGGGTTCGTGAGGCATATACTTCAAGACAAGGTGTTTGTCCACACTACTTTAAACGGGTAAGTTCAATCTTGTAGTACTATGAAGTAAACACCCTCCTTTGGGATCGCAAGACATATACGCCAATATGAGGTGTTTACCCACACTATTATGAACAGATAATAGAGGCCGTGAGATCCAACCATTGTATCTCTCTCCCATTAGATGTTTTAAACTACAGGTTTTTAAGATCAAGAACCATAATAATGCTAGAAACCTTGAAAACATAATCCTAATCTCATTAGGAATAAATTTCATTAAAGGAATACTTTAATCCTAGCATTAACATAAATTGTTTGACTATAAATATATAAACCAAGGGAAGCAACAATGCTTCGTTTATCATTCAAATCTTAATATATTTAAACATGAACTGATACCATGGTTTCTACTTTAGCACATTAATATATATATATATATATATATTAATCAATTCATGAAGTTAGGCCTTGAATCCTTGATAACATATAATTATATCAAGCAAGTCTAACAATAGTACACGTTTACCATACAATCATACTTGTATCACTAGCCAAAAGTCAAATGCCACTAAATACAATATAATAACCAACATAATGTTCATCCTTGGTCTGAACCCGAAAACATCGTGTTTCATATAAGTTAATAGCATTGGGAATGGTTATCAAACAGTATTCAATAATCAACTATAACCAACTCATACTTTGACTGTTAACAGAAGTTTTAATATATACTAGTGATGCAAGAAATCCAAGCGGTGCAACAATCAAGCGCACCAACATGACAGTTATACAGATTCAAAGTGCATGCATCCAAGGCAATTAACCTTCATTTGTCTTATAAAAACCAAGTGGTGCAACAAAAATCCAAGTGGTGCAATCAATAAACTCACGCACAAGACAGTTACATTCAATAGTCATATATCCTTGGCAATTTAGTCACAGAAGATATAAATTGCAAGTTTTTTGTAAACTCAGAATGTAGTTCATAGTCGGTGATGAAATTGGGTGTTTCATCTGTGAAGACTATAACATATCAACTAAGATGATTTATCTTGATCATGGAAATGGAAGATTTCTAGTTGGTATGTTGATATGTTTTAAGAGTTAAGACATATTGAACTGGACCGCCGTGAGATTTATTATTCTCCTAACGATTGTCAATTGAATAATATATCTCGCGACTTCTATTTACATCAACTCTAAATCCTGAGAGAATAATGGACCTGATCATGAGATGTAGGTTGCTTTGATATATCAGAAGTGAGATCTATAAGTTACGGTTAAAACCTAAGTATGTTGGGCAGTCGCATTTAGTGTTGATGGAACATATATTCTCAAGATGGAATTCATAATCTCTTAACGGAGATATAAAATATTCCCTTGAGATAAGTTTAATGGGTTTGGTTATTCAGAGAGTTGGGCCCAACCACTTTAGTAAGGAGTTACTAAAGTATATATTTATGGAATTGGATTTCATAAATATATGATGAATAACATTAAGGATTAAACCGGGTACTCAAGGATTAAGATATAGTAATCTTCAAAGTGGTAGTCTATATTCATGACTTTGTATTACTACGAATATTTTAATGAAGGGGTTGCATGTATAATAAAGTCTTGGGATATAATTTATTAATAAGGTATAGAGTGCAATTATATTCATATAGTGGTATTGAATATAATTAATGGTAACTTTGGACTTGTTAAGAGTTGACAGAAAAGACCAAGGCCCATTAGAGCTAGAATCTTATTTGTTCCCTTTTGGTCCCACTCCAAGCCACACACTAGAGCCCAATTGGAATGGCCCAAAAAGCTAGCCCAATTAGATAATCAGTTGTATATAAAGAGAGAAACATACAGAATTTAATGATGTCCTTTCATAAGTCCTTTCATGGATCTTTTCATAAGTGTTTTTCATCAAAATTACACAAGGAATGAAATTGTTTGCATGTGAGTGTTGGACACTCCCTTGTTCTCTCCTTGGAAACTGATTTGGAGACCACATATCTTGGGAATTAAGTGGAATTGGAGTGAAGATTAAAAGTCTTCCCAAGAACTTCTGATTTTTGGTTTTGAATTTCATCGCACCAAGGTACGCTTTCTTGTTCTTAAATTCTAAAACTTTCATAGTGCATGTTATCAATTGCAAATGAAGTAGATCCGTTAATTTTCCACTGCGTATGTTTTGTATGTGATACGAACATGTATTATTTTCCCAATAATTGGTATCAGAGCGGTCTTCAATTCGAATCTGAATAACATGTTTTGTGAGTTTTAGAATTAGAGATAATAGTTTCATAATGTTAGAAAGTTATATATGTATTTAATTTTCTGCATGGTAGTTGAAATTATGCTTTGATAAAAACTGATATTGATGTTATGATGTTGTTTAAATCTGAATATAAGTATGTTAAATTCATCTTTAAGGCTATAGCATCAATGAAATTCAGTTTTGATATCAAATTTTGCATATCATGTTCATATGGTAGTTGTTTGTTCATGAAAAATCGTTGAAAACTGTTTGCAACTGCTATGGAAAAACTGAAAACACGGGTTTTTCACGGGTTAGCTTCTTGCGAAGTTACTCGCGAAAAATGATTCTGAAGACAAAAACTTTTCGCGGGTAAGCTTTACTCACGAAACAGTCGCGAGACGGTAGCGAAAGTTTCTGTTTGATTTTTTGTGTTTTCAATTTTTTGCTTTAACTCGTTTTCGCGGGAAGTACTTAGTCGCAAGATACCCGCGAGATAGTAGTGAAAGTTTTCAATTTTTTGCTTTAACACCTTTTTCGCGGGAAGAGCTTAATCGCGAGATTCTTGCGAAAATACATTTGAAGGGAATTTTGAATATTTTTTAAATGTTTTCAAATGTATAAAGTGTAAGGAAATGTGTGATGAGATTACACATAGTTTTAACTAAAAGTCCTAATGAGATCAAAGTTATTAGTTAAATAGAACTCTTAGTCCTAAATAGTTCAGGACTTGTCTTTTAAGAAACATTCTAATGAGATTGGAATTGTTATATGATTAAAAGTCCCTAATTTATTTTAATTAGAAGTTTTAATGAGATTAAAGCTTAATTAAAAGGTATATAAATTTTCTAATGAGATTAAAACTTTTTATTTAGTAAATTAAGGATCGAGTTCTATATAACTAATTTTTGATTCATTAGTGTTTAAGGAATCCTAAATAGTTTAGGACTTCCATTTTAGTTAGCGATTCTAATAAGATTAGAGTCTTTAACAAGTGCAAGGTTATTAGTTGTGATGGGATCACAATTATTTAAAGAAAAACCCAAATAATGAGTGGGAGTGCTGAAATAACCCTTTTGTTAAGTTTATTGTAATGTGAATAGATACCTTATCTTGACTTTGAGTCTTGCACTCCATGCGGAGGGTATTTGCTACACGGATTACAAGGTTAAACTTCTTTGTGATTGCGTGAATGTTCGTTACGCCATTGTGACGTGACTTAGTAACATCACATTGAATTCAAATAATTAAACACTTTGATGTGTAAGGTTAAAATTGTGATTAGATCACAATGATTTCATGACAATCCACTTGTTTTAAAATTTCTAGTGGGAGAGAGATACAAAGGTTGGATCTCACGGCCTCCATTGTCGGTTCATAGTGGTGTGGGGTAAACATCTCGTCTTGGCCTTGAGCCTTGCGTTCTATGCGGAGGATGTTTATTTCATGGTACTACAAGATTGAATTTCTTGGTTTATAATGGTTTGATCAAACACCTTGTCTTAGTTTCAAGTTTTGCATTCCATGCGGAGGGTGTTTTATCATGGTACTACAAAATAAACCTGTTAAAGGGATGAAATGTGGCTACACATGATTCTAGACAATGGTGTACACTAAACTAAGTTTAATAGTATCCTCTATGCTAAGTTCTTGCTATTATTACTTAGAGGCCAAAGGAAGAGCGGCAAATTATTTTTGTTTGGTAAGAGTTACCCTGATAGCATTAATAATGAGAATAATTCTCGCCTGATCATAGTGATTGGTATGACCTCGCTTCCGAGGAATATTAATTGCGGGATTAGGTTGTCGTTGCACCTAGTATAGTATTTTTTGGGTTTCATACTATATGGTTATGGATGCAAAATATAATGTCCCTGTAATTAAGTTCATAGTCTCAAAAATAAAGTTGTCATAAATTTTGTTCTCTAGCTACTATTTTAATTGAATCACATTAACTAAGAAATAATTTTGGACATAGTGCTTAAAGGAGCTGAAGTATATAAATATGTTTTGATTCAGCATTGTCATAATTTCCAATGCATGACGCATTGATTGAAGATAGCTTATGATTTGATCATAGTCTTCATTGAAATGCTAAAATGTTGTATTGGCTTCTATCTCAATTGTGCTACTGCATGAGATGCAAGGGTTAGTACTAGACTTAGACTTTATATTAAGTCTAAATGAGATGTTTGGTTGATATTGAGTGCTAAGAAAAGCTTAAGGAGTTCCAATTCTATATCTTTTTTTGAAAATATTTTATTTTTAAAAATTAATTGGAATTCTTGGATGTAGAGATTAAATGTTAATCTCATATGGATATGATCCACAAGTCCTTGTTAGAATCATTTGATCAATTCAGATTATTTTCAAAATTATTTTTATGTTATCTGAATTGATGAGTAAGTTCTACGCAACAGAAGACATCCTAAAAGCTAAAGCTAGGATCAATATGATTTAATTCAAATTCTTAGCCTGAATCGAAAGGTAAGGGTGATAAGAAGATGAATTATAATACCAAACACTTGGACAAACAAGTTGTCCTAGTAGTTGCCAAAAGGAAATTAAATTCAAAAGCATGACCAAAAGGAAATTGTTTCTGTTTTGGTAAAGCTAAGCATTGTCCATGATTATCTTCTAGATGGAAATTTATATGTTTTACTTTTTAAAGAGAAAGTTTCCATCATTTGCTATTGTATGTATTTGGCACTTATGCCTAGATCTTATTAATCTAAATGATATTCAAGATTGGTGAAAGATAGGCTTTTAGAATCATTATTTTGTTATATTTCCATTATATGAATTCTATTTAGAGGATAATAAGATCTAGGACTCCTTTATTGTATAGGAATAAAGTTCCAATGACTTCTTTAAGTTAGCATATACATGAAGGATGAATAAGACTCTTTTAGAAATAGTAAAGCACATGATAAGTATTTCCATTTGCTTATTTCTTTTGGAGATGTACTTTAATAATTACTATACTTTTTCTAAAGTTGATTTCAAAAGTTTGTTCCTAAGACATTTGTCAAATCGTGGATTGGGTGAAAACCTAGTATATGATACTTCCACTTTTGGATATGTGCAGCACTTGTGCTAGATAGGAAGTCTGACAATTTGAAATCAAAAGGATAGAAAAATGTGTGTTTATAATGAGTATCCAAAAGGAGTTGCAAAAGATTGTTTTGGTAGTCATAAAGAAAACAAGATGTTTGTATAGTACAAATACAAAGTTCTTGATGATGACTATGTGAATAATCTTAAAGAAAAAAATATAATTGTTCTAGAAGAAAGATGTCGGAATTTGTACAAAGACAACTATAAAATACATTTTGAAATGAGATGGTTGTATTAGATACACCATAATGCATTATTCTAAATATATAGCTAGTACACCGGTACAATATCGTAGTAGGAGGATTATTAATTACCAAGTAAATTCATACTTTTGGGATAAACTTTTGAAGTTATTCCACAAGGATATGAATTTGATCCTCGGTCTTATGTAAAGGCAATAGATGATATGAATATGGATTACTGGATCAAGGTTATGTGAATAGAATTGGATTCTATTTGAAGTCTAGAACTTGTAGAGGTGCCTAATGGCATTAAGCCTATTGTTTTCCAATAGGTCTACAAGTAAATGAGATTGATAGATTTGAAGATGCAAACCTTCAAAGTCAAGAATAGTGGTAAAAAGATTTATTTAGAAAGAAATGGTTCGATTATGAAAAGGTTTTTTCACCAATGGTTGAGATTGACTCTATCTAGATTCTCTTATCCATTATATTTCTTTTGGATGAAATATGGCAACGGATATCAAGTAAGCTTCTTTTAGTAGCAATCTTGAGGAAGACATCTATATGATGTAACTAGACTTGTACATAGCAAAGAAACAGTAGTGTTTAGTATGCAAGTTGCTTAAATTTCATTTAGGGACTAAAGCATGCATCTAAATCATAAAATATCATCTTTGATCAAGTAATCAATTTGTTTGATTTTGATCAAGTATTTCAAGGCCTTATGTGTGTGAAAGCTATATAGAATAATAAATTTCTTAATGTATGTTGATGACATTTTAATTATTTAGAATAATGTAGAGATATTGTCATCAATAGAGTTCTTGTTGTCTAATCTAGTTTGATATAAAGTACTTGGGAAAGACTAGTTATATCCTAAGAATTTAAACTTTGTTATAATTCAAAAATGAGGATATTGAGTCTATCTCAAACTGCTTAAATAGATTAGATTCTAGCCAAGTATAGCATGTAATACTTCAAGAAAGGATTCTTTCCTTTTAAGTTTGAAGTTCCTTTATATAGGACAATAATCCTAAGACATATAAAAGGAAGTGCATATTAAGATGATTTCTAATATCATATCAATAGGAAGTCTCATGCTATGCTATATACTAGGCTAAATATCTATTTTACGGTGGGCATGGTAAGCAAATATCAATTGAATCAAAGATCACTTAATTTAGTGAGAGTAAAGCATATACTCAAATATCTTAGGAGAATGAGAGATTATATGCTTGTCCACAAAAGTGAGGTTTTAATGGTTACTGGATGTACAAATACTGACTTGTAGTTTGATTGTGATTCATGAAGTTGGATTTCAAGATATGTGTTCATCCTAATGGTGATGATACACATTAAGCATAAGTATTATCTCACTTGAGAGATATGAGTACTTGAGTAGTAGTAGAAAAGATAATTTATGCAATAAATCTTACTGAAGCTTATTTCCAAACCTTGCCTTAGAGTGACTACGAATTACTCTAAAGGGAGATAAGTGTCGGATATATGGTAAATTGTCTTTGAGGGCAAGTGGGAGATTGTTGGGGTTTATGTCCTAAAATCTAATTTATTGGCATGTCATAAATAATTAAATTGTTTAATTATATGAGACTATTTATAAATGAACGAATGGGACATTATCATAGTCCATGAGATGCATAGTATACGATTTATGTGATTTAGTCACAGAAGATATAAATTGCAAGTTCTTTGTAAACTCAGAATGTAGTTCGTAGTCGGTGATGAAATTGGGATTTTCATCTGCGAAGACTATAACATATCAACTAAGATAATTTGTCTTGATCATGATAATTGAAGATTTCTAGTTGGTATGTTGATATGTTTTAAGAGTTAAGACATATTGAACTGGACCGCTGTGAGATTTATTATTCTCCTAATGACTGTCAATTGAATAATAAATCTCACGACTTTTATTTACATCAACTCTAAATCCTGAGAGAATAATGGACCTGATCATGAGATGTAGGTCGTTTTGATATATCAGGAGTGAGATCTATAAGTTACGGTCAAAACCTCGGTATGTTGGGCAGCCGCATTTAGTGTTGATGGAACATATATTCTCAAGATGGAATTCATAATCTTTTAATGGAGATATAAAATATTCCCTTGAGATAAGTTTAATGGGTTTGGTTATTCAGAGAGTTAGGCCCAACCACTTTAGTAAGGAGTTACTAAAGTATATATTTATGGAATTGGATTTCATAAATATATGATGAATAACATTAAGGATTAAACTGGGTACTCAAGGATTAAGATGTAATAATCTTCAAAGTGGCAGTCTATATTCATGACTTTGTATTACTACGAATATTTTAATGAAGGGGTTGCATGTATAATAAAGTCTTGGGATATAATTTATTAATAAGGCCTAGAGTGCAATTATATTCATATAGTGGTATTGAATATAATTAATGGTAACTTTGGACTTGTCAAGAGTTGACAGAAAAGCCCAAGGCCCATTGGAGCTAGAGTCTTATTTGTTCTCTTTTGGTCCCACTCCAAGCCACACACTAGAGCCCAATTGGAATGGCCCAAAAGGCTAGCCCAATTAGATAATCAGTTGTATATAAAGAGAGAAACATACAGAATTTAATGATGTCCTTTCATAAGTCCTTTCATGGATCTTTTCATAAGTATTTTTCATCAAGATTACACAAGGAATGAAATGGTTTGCATATGAGTGTTGGACACTCCCTTGTTCTCTCCTTGGAAATTGATTGAGAGACCACACATCTTGGGTATTAAGTGGAATTGGAGTGAAGATTAAAAGTCTTCCTAAGAACTTCTGATTTTTGGTTTTGAATTTCACCACACCAAGGTATGCTTTCTTGTTCTTAAATTTTGAAGCTTTCATAGTGCATGTTATCAATTGCGAATGAAGTAGATCCGTTAATTTTCTACTGCGTATGTTTTGTATGCGATACGAACATGTATTATTTTTCCAACATTTCACAGGATATCCCATGTCTCGGTGGCTAAGGAGGCATGGCAAATATTGGAGACCACGTATGAAGGAACTAAGAAGGTGAAAGATACAAAGTTACAGATGCTGACCACTCGCTTTGAGGAGCTCAAGATGAGTGAGGATGAGTCCTTTGACTCTTTCTATAGCAAGCTGAATGAAGTAGTCATCAGCAAGTTCAACTTGGGTGAGAAAACCGAGGACTCAAAGATTGTAAGGAAGATCCTTCGATCATTGCTGGAGTGCTTCCGTGCAAAAGAACCTGGATGATATCAAGGTTCAAGAATTAGTTGGCTCGCTTTAAACTTATGAGCTGTCTGTGCCATCGCAAAGGAGGAGCAAATCTCTTGCTTTCAAGACAATTGATGAAAGGGTAGAAGCTCATAACTCATCTGATGAAGATGTCGTCGATAAAGATGTTGCATATCTTGTGAAGAACTTCCGAAAGTTCTTGAAGTTCAAGAAGAATGAAAAGTTTGCTGAGAAAGGAAAATTTCCAAGTTTCAGAAAGGAGAAAAAGGATTTTAAAAGGAAAGATGGTAAAGAGTCTCAATCCACTCAAGAAATCACATGTTTTGGGTGCAATGGACATGGACACATAAAGAAAGAATGTCCAAACTATTTGAAAATGAAGGGTAAGGCTTATGCCGCAACTTTTAGTGATTCGGATTCATCCAACTCCAATTCTGAGGAAAGTTGTGATGAAGAAGGGAATTACTCCACGTTTATGACTATTGCTCATGTTGAATCTGTTAGGAAATATATATGTTTGCATCGCATACAAAATATACGCAATGGAAAATAAACGGATCTACTTCTTTCGCAATTGATAACATGCACTATGTAAGTTTCAGAATATAAGAACAAGAGAGTGTACCTTGATGCGGTGAAATTCAAAACCGAATGAAGAAGTTCTCGGGAACACTTTCAATCTTCACTCCAATTCCACTTGATGCCCAAGATGTGTGGTCTCTCAATCAGTTCTATGTTTTCTAGAGAATATGAAAAAGTGTCTCTCTTCCTTATTTTTATCTTTTTTTATATCTCACATACAAACCATTTCATTCTATATAAAATTCTGTATGTTTCTCTCTCCACATAACTGATTATCTAATGGGCTAGCCTTTTGGGCCTTCTCAATTGGGCTTTAGTGTGTGGCTTGGAGTGGGACCAAAAGGGAACAAATAAGACACTAGCTCCAATGGGCCTTGGGCTTTTCTGTCAACTCTTGACAAGTCCAAAGTTACCATTAATTATATTTAATACCACTATATAAATATAATTGCACTCTAGGCCTCATTAATAAATTATATCCCAAGACTTTATTATACATGCAACCCCTTCATAAAATATTCATAGCAATACAAAGTCATGAATATAGACTGCCACTTTGTAAATTACTACATCTTAATCCTTGAGTATCCGGTTTAATCCTTTTGAGTTATTCACCATATATTTATAAAATCCAATTTCATAAATATATACTTTAGTCTTACTAAAGTGGTTAGGCCTAACTCTCTGAGTAACTGTACCCATTAAACTTATCTCAAGGGAATATTTTATATCTCCATTAAGAGACTATGAATTCCATCTTGAGAATACATATTCCATCAACACTAAATGTGGCTGCCCAACATACTGAGGCTTTGACCGTTACTTTAGATCTCACTCCTGATATATCAATCACATATTATGCATCTCATGGACTATTTGATAATGTCCGAATATTCATGTTACCATTATTTTAGATAAGAATAAAACATCTTTATTAAACACAATATTAAGTCATACATCATTTCTCACATAATGTCATACATAATATCATACATAGCATCATACAATAGGATTTAAGGGCACATATCCTAACAATCTCCCACTTGCCCTAAAGACTATTGTGCACTAATCTAACTCCCATTCCCTCCAAATGTGACTCGAAAGTCCTTTGAGGCAAGACTTTGGTAAAGGGATCTGCTAGATTATTTGCACTTTCAATCTTTGCTACCACCACATCTCCACGACCAACAATGTCTTGAATCATGTGGTACTTTCTCTCAATGTGCTTTCCTTTCTTGTGATTCCTTGGATCTTTGGATTGTGCAACCGCACCACTATTGTCACAAAACAATGTGATAGGAACTTGCTCTATTCTCACTACACCAAGATCAAAAAGGAATTTCTTGAGCCAAACAGCTTCCTTTGTCTCCTTACAAGTAGCAACATATTCAGCTTCCATGGTGGAGTCTGCAATACAAGATTGCTTAACACTCCTCCAACTTATGGCTCCACCTCCCAAGGTGAATACACATCCTGACGTGGACTTTTGAAATGTAGATCCGATTGAAAGTCTGAATCTGTATAGCCAATGGGAATCAAATCCACACAACGGTAAACAAGCATATAATCTCTCGTTCTCCGTAGATACTTGAGAATATGCTTTATAGCTTGCCAATGTTGTGGTCCAAAATTTGATTGATATCGGCTAACCATGCCAACCGAAAAACAGATATCTGGTCTAATACAAAGCATAGCATACATGAGACTTCCTACTGCAAAGGCATAAGGAACTTGTCTCATCATATCTTCTTCCTCTTGAGTCTTAGGCCATTGGTCATCAGACAGAGGAACTCCATGTCTGAAAGGAAGTAATCCTTTCCTGGAGTTTTGCATGCTAAACCATTCTAGAACCTTATCTATATATCCTGCTTGTGATAAGCCTAACATCTTATTCTTACGATCTTGCCAAAGCTTGATCCTTAGAATAAAGTTAGCCTCACCCAAGTTCTTCATATCAAATTGGCTTGACAACCAAACCTTTACTGATGACATTACACCTACATCATTTCCAATGAGTAGAATATTATCAACATAAAGCACTAGGAACATTACTATTTTGTCTTGATGTCTTTTGTACACACATGGTTCATCAAGATTTTGTTCAAAACCAAATGATTTGATTGGTTGATCAAATCTGATGTTCCATGACCTAGATGCTTGCTTAAGTCCATAAATGGACCTATTCAACTTGCATACCATATGCTCTTGGTTCTTTGCTATGAAACCTTCTGGTTGCTTCATGTAGATTTCCTCTTGAAGATTGCCATTAAGAAATGCAGTCTTGACATCCATTTGCCAAATCTCATAATCATAATGAGCAGCAATGGATAAGATAATTCTGATAGATTTAGGCATTGCTACTTGTGAAAAGGTTTCCTCATAATCAATACCTTCTTTTTGAGTATACCATTTTGCCACTAGCCTTGCTTTAAAGGTTTCAACATTTCCATCTATCCCTCTCTTCCTCTTGTAAACCCATTTGCAACCAACAGGTTTAATGCCGTTAGGCGCCTTTACAAGATCCCAAACTTGATTGGAATACATGGAATCTAATTTTGATTTCATAGCTTGGACCCAATGATGTGCATCTATATCATTCATTGCTTCTTCATAAGTGTAAGGATCAGTTTCGGCCTCCTCTGAGATAGCTTCATAAGTCCCCCCAAGACTTATGAATCTTATAGGTGGCCTAACATTCCTCCCACTACGATGAGGCAATTGTGTACTAGACATCTCATGAGTAGTATCTTGTGGTGTATCCAATACAGCCACATCATCCCTAGTTTCAACCATTGGTTGTTCAATTACAGGTTCATTCATTTCAGCCAAGACAACTCTACTTCTAGGAGTAAAATTATTCATATAGTCATTTTCCAAGAATTTAGCATTTGTACTAATAAAAACTTTGTTATCTTTATAACTATAGAATAAATAACCCCTAGTTTCTTTTGGATAACCCACAAGCAAACATACTTCTGATTTTGGTTCCAACTTATCAGACTTCCCTTTTAACACATGTGCTGGACAACCCCAAATGTGGAGATATTTCATACTAGGCTTACACCCACTCCACAATTCCATGGGTGTTTTGGGAACAGATTTTGATGGAACTAAATTCAAAAGATGTATTGCTGTATCTAAGGCATAATCCCAAAAAGAAATAGGTAAAGTTGAGTAACTCATCATGGACCTAACCATTTCTAAAAGAGTCCTATTCCTTCTTTCTGCTACACCATTTTGTTGGGGAGTTCCAGGTGCAGTCAATTGGGATACAATCCCATTTTGAGTTAAGTAATCCTTGAAATCCCCAAGAAGGTATTCGCCACCACGATTAGATCGAATGGCCTTTATGTGTTTACCCAATTAATTCTCATCTTCAGCCCTAAACTCTTTGAATTTTTCAAAAGCTTCGGACTTCCGTCTCATTAGGTACACATAACCAAATCTAAAGTAATCATCGGTGAAAGTGATGAAGTATTCATAACCTCCTTTTGCTTGGGTTGACATAGGACCACAAACATCTGTATGAACTAATTCTAGCAACTCTTGGGCTCTTCTACCTTTTGCACTAAAAAGTCGTTTGGTCATTTTGCCTTCCAAACAAGATTCACAGCCTGGAAATTCATCAAAGTCCAATGGCTCTAAGAGACCATCTTTGATTAGTCTTTGAATTCTGTTTGGATTAATATGACCCAAACGCAAGTGCCAAAGATATGCATCATTAGTAGAAGGAAACTTTCTCTTTAATGATTTTACATGAGAGTTATTATCTAATTCAGAATTATATAATTCATGCTTATTAGGAGTTAAAATATAAAGACCATCCACAATATTGCCAGAACAGATAAACATTTTATCCTTCTTTATTACAACATTGTCTTTAAGGATAACACAATATCTATTTTTACCTAAATAAGTTGCAGAAATTAAATTCCTACGAACATTAGGTACAAATAAACAGTCTTCCAATATTAAAATCCTAGTTTCAAAGCATAAATTAAACACTCCAATAGCTACAACTGGAATCCAACTCCCATCAGCCAAGGTCAGAAACAACTCTCCTTCTTTAAGTTTTCTGGTCTCTTGGAACCCCTGCAAAGAATTCCAGATATGATTAGTACAACCTGAATCCACACATCAGGAATCTGTGGGATTTTGTACCAAACATATTTTAAGAAGGAATGAAATTTTCATACCCTTATTGGCAGCCTTGAACTTTGGACAATTCCTCTTCCAATGTCCTTTCTCACTACAATGGAAACATTTTCCTTTCAGCTTCTTTCCTTTGTCGGCAACCCCTAAGACAATTTGTTTACCCTCCTGCTTAGTGAAGTCCTTCTTCTTCTTCTTCTTACCCTTGCCTTTCAACTTAGGTTGAGAAGTAGAAGCTTCACCCATATTGGCTTCAACATTAGAAGTACCAAGGATGCCTTCCATCGCTACCAACTCATTCATTAATTCAGACAAAGAATAAATCTTTTTGTTCATGTTATAATTAAGTCTGAATTCCTTGAATGATTCCGGTAGTGACTGGAGTATCATATACACTTGGGATTCTCCATCAATGTCGGCACCCAAAACTTCCAATGTATTCAGATTAGAGATCATTGTAAGACAATGTTCTCTCACTGAACTACCTTCAGCCATTTTGGTATTATAAATTTGCCTCATGGTTTCTTGCCTTGCAGAACGGCCTTGCTCACCAAACATCTCCTTTAGACTTTGCATAATATCCGAAGCTAGTTCTACATCCTGCATTTGATGCTGTAGAACATTTGAGATGAACGCTAGGATGTAGCACTTGGCCATTTCATTAGTTTTCTGCCAACGATCATATCGTTGTTTTTCCTGAAGAGGAGCATCTAATGAAGGAAAGCTAGGACATGGTTGAGTAAGCACATATTTGTGCTCTTCAGCTATGAGAACTATGTCCAAGTTTCTTTTCCAGTTAGCATAATTGGTTCCAGTCAGTTTGTTTTGATTAAGAATGCTAACAAGTGGGCTAAATGATGCCATGTTCAAATCTGAAAAAATAAACATGAATATAATAAGTAAACTGGACATTATCAATTTAGCATATAAACATATAATATGGAACCTTAATAAAACCATAATATAATATATGCGACGACAACCCAATCCCGCAATTAATATTCCTCGATAGCGAGGTCATACCAATCACTATGATTAAGCAAGGATTATCCTCATTATTAATGCTATCATGGTAACTCTTACCAAACAAAAATAATGTGCCGCTTTTCCTTTAGCCTCTAAGTGATAATGACATAGCTCCGAAGGGAGGTTAACATTATACTTAGTCTAGTGTACACCATTGTAAGACCCCAAACCCAAACCAAGGATTTAGATGCATAACCTATTTTATAAATAATCAACAATAATATAATGGAACAGAGCGTAATTAATTAACCACAAATAAACTTTTATCCAACATCAACTCTCCTATGAAATCCATATGAATACAAAATCCTTCACAATAAAGTCTCCAAATACAATCTCAAAATAGTTCCACAAATGTCAAACTCATTGTCCCTAAGAAAATATACTAAAATAATTCACCAACTAACAAAGCTCCAAAAGAAGTCGTCAATCTAAGGCTCCATTGATCTACCATAAAAAAACACTCCATTGCTCAAATCTGAAAGGGTGGAAAAAAGGGGTGAGCTAGAGGCTCAATAAGAGACTACATAACATGAGGATGTCTTTCAAAACAACGCATTAGTATCATTGACAAAATATAATCTTCACGAAACATTTACAAATAGTTTAAACAGTAATATAATATATTCTATAAAATTGTTAAAATAAGACATTTCACTATAACACTGTAATCATTAAATAAAATAATAACCACTTTAATATGCCAATATGCACCAAATAGGTAGAAACAATTTAATATGAAAAATAAACAATTTTCCACTTACAACGATCTGTAGCAATAACACAGTAGTTCGATATGAATAATATTAGTCAAACACAGACAAAAGCTGCTAAACACTCGGTGGGTGATTCCCATGGGAACAATAACACTAACCTCAAAGAGGCAACACTAGCTCCAAAGAGCAACAGTAACACTGCACCATACCACACTAACACTACATCGGCCGAAGACCAACACTTAACCCTGTGTTGGCAAAGGTTGCAGACTGTCTAGTTGACCGTTTGAAACATTCTTAACATAAACAGTTTCATTATAATATACAATAAATAATAAAATTCGAGTATGTGCAAAGCACTAACAATGGTATAAGTTTTTGGAACTTCACTTTTTGCAATTGTATATATATAGATAAATATATTTTTACCACAAGTATATATATATATATATATATATTTATTTATTTATATATATATATATATATATACGTCCTGAGAGACGTCACGTGCTGAAGTCTACTTACCTCAATTCACCAAGACACGATAGATCTCAACTATCCAAGCTGATGTCACTTGAACCTAACACACAAATAGATAATTTTTGTTGTGTTAAGCCATACTCACACTTTTTATATAAACATTTGTGCTATCCCTCTCCAAAATCACACATGGACCCTTTATATATATCATAATTACATATTAGAACCTAACAATGTTTCTAACCAAAGGCCATTAGTATTAAATCATTACCGCCAGATCCGAAATAATCCACCAGCACCAATCATACTTACATCTCATGATAGTGTATGTATATTGGATATAGGGGAATTCAATTTCAATGGGGTATTAGATCACATGAAGTCGCATGACTCATCCATCAATATATATATCTATTTTTTTTCAATTCTTTACTCTCTACATATTAGTGTATATATATATTGATATATATAAGGATGCCTATCACCTAATGAAATTATAACGTAGAACTTCCAGTAATCATACACTAACAACCTAACTATATCATGCCTATGAAATATAGTAATATAAACTCTATTCCTATGGAACCATTATTATAATTCTAATAACTTGAACCAGCAAGAGACAAAAGTGTCCCTTTAATCAAAAGTGTCCAGCGAAAATACTAAGGCTTGCCTAGATTGACGTTTACCTCAAAATCAAAGTAATGTTTGCGGGCTGCTATAGTGTCCAACGAAATCAGATAGGCTTGCACAAATCAAAGTTTACTTCAATACCAATATAAAGTTTGCTGGCTGCCCTTGTAGCGCACGGCCTTCAATCTTTTTGGTTTGAGAAACCCTAAACTCTACTCTAACCTTATACGCTAATCTTTGATTCTTTTTTCTTTTTTTCTTTTTTTCTTTTTTTCACTCTCTGCCTTTCACGTTGGAAACCCTAACTTTCAGCTTTACACGTTAAAACTGTTCCCTACATAGGCTGGAAATTAAACTCATAATAAGGTTATTTACATAGGCTAGGACTCTAAAGAATTCCAATAACACTTAAACTCCTAACCCAACTAGGTTTTAATCTCTCATCCTTTTCCTTAACTGATAAGGAGACCAAAAGTTAAATTTGAATAAACCACAAAATAATTGTTCACGTTACCCCTTAATATTATTATTATTATTATTATTATTATTATTATTATTGTAGAAATCATAAATTAAAATAATATCTCCTCCAAAATAAAATAAGCAATTCATCAAATCCACTCTAGAAGCAGTTAAATAAAATTTAAGTGAAACGGGTGTTACATTTTCCCCCTCTTATAAAATTTTCGTCCTCGAAAATTCAAAACATACCTCACTTTTGAAATAGTAGGGGATATTTGGATTGCATTTCGTCTTTATGCTCCCATGAAGCTTCTTCTATGGAATGATTCCTCCATAATACTTTGACCAAATGTATAGTTTTATTACGTAGCACTTGCTCCTTATGATCTAAAATCTGAATTGGGACTTCCTCATAGGATAAGTTCTCTTTGACTTGAAGTGGCTCATAACTCAAGATATGAGAAGGATCAGGGACATACCTTCTCAACATGGATACATGGAAAACGTTATGTATCCTTGACAAAGCCGGTGGTAAGGCAAGCCGGTAAGCAACAGAACCAACTATCTCCAAAATTTCAAAGGGCCCCACGTACCTAGGGCTTAACTTACCCTTCTTGCCAAACCTCATAACTCCTTTCATAGGTGCCACTCGAATGAAAACCATGTCTCCTATTTCAAATTCCACTTCTCTTCTCCGCGGATCAGCATAACTTTTTTGTCTACTTTGAGCTGCACGCAACCTTTCCCGAATTACATTAATCTTTTCACTGGTCCTTTGAACAATCTCAGGACCCAAGATTCTCCCCTCTCCAACCTCATCCCAACAAACCGGGGATCTACACTTTCTCCCATACAAAGCCTCATAAGGTGCCATCTTAATACTGGAGTGATAGCTATTGTTATAAGCAAACTCCACCAAAGTCAAATAGTCATTCCAACTACCCTTGAAATCCAAGACACAAGCTCTCAACATGTCTTCTAAAGTTTGGATAGTTCTCTCGGACTGTCCATCTATTTGAGGGTGGCAAGCAGTACTAAAGTTCAACTTATTACCCAAGGCTTTTTGCAAACTATCCCAGAACCCTGAAGTGAATCTCGAATCTCTATCAAATACAATAGAAGCTGGCACTCCATGCAACCTCACAATTTCATTTATATAAAGTTCAGCCAGTTTGTCAAGAGAGTAGTTCATCCTAATTGGAATGAAGTGGGCAGATTTAGTCAACCTATCCACTACCACCCAAATAGCATCATGATTCTTAGGTGATCTTGGTAACCAATACACAAAGTCCATGGTGATATTCTCCCACTTCCTCTCAGGAATAGGTAAAGGTTGTAACAACCTTGATGGCCTCAGATGTTCCACTTTGACTTGCTTGCAAATCAAGCATTGTTCCACAAATTGAGCAATTTCTCTTTTCATGTTGATCCACCAATAAACTTCTCGAAGGTCATGATACATCTTGGTACTACCCGGATGCATTGTATAAGGTGAACGATGGGCCTCCTCCAAAATCTCTCTTTTAATCAATGAATCATTAGGCACACAAAGCCTATTACCAAACCTCAAAACACCGTCATTAGTGATATTAAAATCAAATCTACTTCCACCACGTACTTGTTCCATGATCTTAAACAACTGAGGGTCACCACTTTGAGCAACTTTGATCTTATCAATTAGAGTTGGTTGTACACTTAAACTTGCCAGGTAAGATTGGGAGTCTCCAGTCACTATGTCTACTCCAAGTTTCTGAAGATCAACAATAATATGCTTCTGAGTAGTTAATAAAGCAGCTGAGAAGCTATACGACTTTCGACTAAGTGCATCAGCCACAACATTGGCTTTACCAGGATGGTAATTTATGGAACAATCATAGTCTTTAATTAATTCTAACCATCTCCTTTGCCTCAAATTTAATTCTTTCTGAGTGTATATGTACTTCAAACTTTTATGGTCAGTGTATATTTCACATCTCTCACCATATAAATAATGCCTCCAAATCTTCAATGCAAAAACCACTGCTGCCAATTCCAAATCATGAGTTGGATAATTCTGTTCATAATTCTTTAGTTGTCGAGAGGCATAAGCAACCACCTTCCCGTGTTGCATTAGAACACAACCAAGGCCCTTACGAGATGCATCACTATATATCACAAAACCACCAGAACTAGATGGAATAGTCAATACTGGTGCAGAAACCAACCGTTTCTTCAACTCCTGGAAACTTCTTTCACATTCTTTTGTCCACTCAAACTTTGCATGTTTTTGAGTTAATCAAGTCAAAGGAGTTGCAATACTAGAAAGTCCTTCCACAAATCTTCTATAATAACCTGCAAGGCCCAAAAAACTTCTTACCTCACTTACATTAGTAGGGACAGCCCAATTACCTACAGCTTCGATCTTACTAGGGTCCACTGTAATTCCATCTCTAGAGATCACGTGTCCTAAGAACACCACTTGATTCAACCAGAATTCACACTTTTTCAATTAAGCATACAATTTCTTGTCTCTTAAAATTTGCAAAACCATTCTCAAGTGTTCCTCATGCTCTTCTTGGCTTTTAGAGTAAACCAAGATATCATCAATGAAAACAATAACAAACCGATCCAAGTACTCATGAAATACCCTATTCATCAAATCCATAAAAACAGCTGGAGCATTAGTTAGACCAAAAGGCATCACTAAGAACTCATAATGACCATACCTAGTTCGAAAAGCTGTCTTTGGTATGTCATCCTCCTTAACTCTCAACTGATGATAACCAGATCTCAAGTCAATTTTAGAGAAGACTTGAGCGCCTTGAAGCTGATCAAACAAATCATCAATTCATGGCAAAGGGTATTTATTCCTGACCGTTACCTTGTTCTACTCCCTATAGTCAATGCACAACCGCATACTACCATCCTTCTTCTTAACAAACAACACTAGAGCACCCCAAGGGGAAGCACTAGGCCGAATAAAGCCTTTATCAAGCAAGTCTTGCAATTGCTCCTTCAATTCATTGAGCTCTGTAGGGGCCATTCTATAAGGTGCTTTTGAAATTGGGCCAGTACCAGGTACTAGGTCAATAGTGAACTCAACCTCTCTGTCAGGGGGTAGTCCAGGTAAGTCCTCAGAGAACACATCTGGGAACTCTTTCACCACTGGAATGTCTTCAACTTTTGATTCTATTTTATCACCCTTCAAGGCACAAACAAGGAACCCTTCACAACCCTTCCTTAGCAATCGTCTTGCCTGCATAACTGAAACCAATAAAGGTGGTTTCACCACACGATCTCCCTCGAAGAAGAATTCTGGCTCCCCAGGAATTCTAAATACTACCTTCTTCCCAAAACACTCTATGGAAGCATAAAAAGTAGATAACCAATCCATCCCTAAAATCACATCAAACTCAAACATATCTAGCAACATAAGATCTGCTTTTAATTCCCTCCTAGAGACTAAAACATTACAAGACTTGTACACTTTGTGGGTAATCATTTGTTGTCCAGAAGGTGTAGCAACACACAATTCATAATTTAAACTCTCAGGTTCCATGTTTAGCCTTTGTGCAAGTCTATGTGAGATGAAAGAATGGGTTGAACCAGAATCAAATAACACTTGTGCATGTTGACTGGAAACAAGAAGTGTACCTGAAACCACTGATTGGGGATGCCTCGGCGTCCTGTTTAGTCAAAGCAAAAACTCGGCCCTGAACCTTGGGTTTCTGTTGGCTCCCATTTGTATTGGTAGTTTGTTCAGCTCGCAAATTTGGACAATCCTTGATGAAGTGTCCAGTCTTGCCACATTTAAAACACGCCCTTGACTCCAAATAACATGTTCCACTATAAGCCTTTCCACATCTTGGACAAGTTTTATGTGCCTTCTTATTTGAATTAGGCACCCCTTGCCTCTTGAATGAACTTCCACTAGACTTTCCCTTAAGAAAATTACTCTGGTTTGGCTTCCTCTCTTGATCATTGGCCCTTGAGAGACGATTGCAATTTCTCTCTGCTATGAGAGCTCGATCCACCACTTCTGCGTATGTTTCCAATTTGAACATGGAAACCGGTCCCTGAATTTCCTCCCTTAAACCTCTTTCAAAATGCCTAGCCTTCCTTGCTTCCGTGTCAACCATGTGTGGAGCAAAGTGGAATAATTCAGCAAATTTCCGCTCATACTCGTACACTGATTGAGTACCTTGTGCTATGCAAATGAACTCAGCTTCCTTTTGCACCATCAAACTGTCAGGAAAATACCCCTTACGAAAGAGCTTAACAAAATGCTGCCAAGTTATAACTTCTCTTCCATGTGTCCTCTTTGTGGACTCCCACCATTCCAATGCATCACCTTTCAGTACAAAAACAGCAAGGATAACTCGTTGCTCATCACTAACTTACATTGCTCTAAAGAGCCTTTCTATCTCCTTAAGCCAGTTGTCAGCCTCTATTGGATCCTTTGTACCCTTGAAAGCAGGAGGGTCAAGCTTTCTAAACTTCTCCAAAGCACTAGTCGGATTGGTGGCTCCTACTTGATGTTGCACTATATTGGTTAAGCCCCCAATGGCTTCGATAATAGCCTGAAGATTAGTTGTTCCCCCAGCATTCGGTTGATAATTCTCTAGGTCCCTCCTTGGTGGAGCCATCTCTCTAAGCAATACAACAAGATATCATAAGTAAAGATTTCAAATATTCCTGAGGGTCAAAACCAAACACATAGATAGTACACAATCATTCCTACACACTCTAGAATAAATAAATAAATAAATCAACTAAAATCACTATGAAAGGTCAAATAATTCTAACACTAAAATTCCTTGTAATCACACCCTCGTTCCAAAATAATCTTAAGATTAAACCTATAAGTCTACAGGATCATAAACCTATGCTCTGATACCATAACTGTAAGACCCCAAACCCAAACCAAGGATTTAGATGCATAACCTGTTTTATAAATAATCAACAATAATATAATGGAACAGAGCGTAATTAATTAACCACAAATAAACTTTTATCCAACATCAACTCTCCTATGAAATCCATAAAAATACAAAATCCTTCACAATAAAGTCTCCAAATACAATCTCAAAATAGTTCCACAAATGTCAAACTCATTGTCCCTAAGAAAATATACTAAAATAATTCACCAACTAACAAAGCTCCAAAAGAAGTCGTCAATCTAAGGCTCCATTGATCTACCATAAAAAAACACTCCATTGCTCAAATCTGAAAGGGTGGAAAAAAGGGGTGAGCTAGAGGTTCAATAAGAGACTACATAACATGAGGATGTCTTTCAAAACAACGCATTAGTATCATTGACAAAATATAATCTTCACGAAACATTTACAAATAGTTTAAACAGTAATATAATATATTCTATAAAATTGTTAAAATAAGACATTTCACTATAACGCTGTAATCATTAAATAAAATAATAACCACTTTAATATGCCAATATGCACCAAATAGGTAGAAACAATTTATTATGAAAAATAAACAATTTTCCACTTACAACGACCTGTAGCAATAACACAGTAGTTCGATATGAATAATATTAGTCAAACACAGACAAAAGCTGCTAAACACTCGGTGGGTGATTCCCATGGGAACAATAACACTAACCTCAAAGAGGCAACACTAGCTCCAAAGAGCAACAATAACACTGCACCACACCACACTAACACTACATCGGCCGAAGACCAACACTTAACCCTGTGTTGGCAAAGGTTGCAGACTGTCTAGTTGACCATTTGAAACATTCTTGACATAAACAGTTTCATAATAATATACAATAAATAATAAAATTCGAGTATGTGCAAAGCACTAACAATGGTATAAGTTTTTGGAACTTCACTTTTTGCAATTGTATATATATAGATAAATATATTTTTACCACAAGTATATATATTTATTTATTTATTTATTTATATATATATATATATATACGTCTTGAGAGACATCATGTGCTGAAGTCTACTTACCTCAATTCACCAAGACACGATAGATCTCAACTATCCAAGCTGATGTCACTTGAACCTAACACACAAATAGATAATTTTTGCTGTGTTAAGCCATACTCACACTTTTTATATAAACATTTGTGCTATCCCTCTCCAAAATCACACATGGACCCTTTATATATATCATTATTACATATAAGAACCTAACAATGTTTCTAACCAAAGGCCATTAGTATTAAATCATTACCACCAGATCCGAAATAATCCACCAGCACCAATCATACTTACATCTCATGATAGTGTATGTATATTGGATATAGGGGAATTCAATTTCAATGGGGTATTAGATCACATGAAGTCGCATGACTCATCCATCAATATATATATCTATTTTTTTTCAATTCTTTACTCTCTACATATTAGTGTATATATATATTGATATATATAAGGATGCCTATCACCTAACGAAATTATAACGTAGAACTTCCAGTAATCATACACTAACAACCTAACGATATCATGCCTATGAAATATAGTAATATAAACTCTATTCCTATGGAACCATTATTATAATTCTAATAACTTGAACCAGCAAGAGACAAAAGTTTCCCTTTAATCAAAATTGTCCAGCGAAAATACTAAGGCTTGCCTAGATTGATGTTTACCTCAAAATCAAAGTAATGTTTGCTGGCTGCTATAGTGTCCAACGAAATCAGATAGGCTTGCACAAATCAAAGTTTACTTCAATACCAATATAAAGTTTGTTGGCTGCCCTTGTAGCGCACGGCCTTCAATCTTTTTGGTTTGAGAAACCCTAAACTCTACTCTAACCTTATACGTTAATCACTGATTCTTTTCTTTTTTTTTTTTTTTTTAATTTCACTCTCTGCCTTTCACGTAGGAAACCCTAACTTTCAGCTTCACACGTTAAAACTGTTCCCTACATAGGCTGGAAATTAAACTCATAATAAGGTTATTTACATAGGCTAGGACTCTAAAGAATTCCAATAACACTTAAACTCCTAACCCAACTAGGTTTTAATCTCTCATCCTTTTCCTTAACTGATAAGGAGACCAAAAGTTAAATTTGAATAAACCACAAAATAATTGTTCACGTTACCCCTTAATATTATTATTATTATTATTATTATTATTATTGTAGAAATCATAAAATAAAATAATATCTCCTCCAAAATAAAATAAGCAATTCATCAAATCCACTCTAGAAGCAGTTAAATAAAATTTAAGTGAGACGGGTGTTACAACCATTGTCTAGAATCAATGTGAGTCACCAAGTAACTCCACGGTAGCGTGGTCGCTCTTAATGTAAAAACACACTTCATCTATCATTAAGAAGTTTAACCTGTAGTACCATGAATTAAACACCCTCCGTAGGGAGCAAGGCATATATGCCAAGGCGAGGTGATTAATCACACTACTATAAAATTAATCACACTACTATAAACTGACAATAGTGGCCGTGAAATCCAACCCTTGAATCTCTCTCCCACTAGGTGTTTTAAATTAAAGATTTTTATCTTTTAAACATGCATAAACTAATTATACACTTAGAAAAAATTCAGATTTTCCATATTTCGATCGATCGAATGTGCCCCTCGATTGGTCGAAAAAATTAAACAATTCGAACTTGACCTTCTGACTTGTTCGATTGATGCTCGATCGCCTCTCGATCGATCGAAAAGAAAATTCGATCGATTGACTAGCAATCAAATATCAATCGATTCAAAAGATTGGTCACTGTTTTACTCAATCGATCGAAAAGAAAATTTTGATCGATCAAAAATCGTAAAACTCGAATTTTCAGAAATTCTTCTAAGGCAGTTTTCAACAGTTTTGCATGAATAAACAACCATCATACGAAAATGATAAACAGAGATTGATATCAAAACTGAAATCTATTGATGTTATAGCCTTAAAGATCAATTTAACATTCTTAAATTCATATTTAAACAATATCATAACATCAATATCAGTTTTTATCAAATCATAGTTTCAACAACCATGCAGAAAATTAAATGAATAATCCTCTATCAACTTGAAACTATTATCTCTAATTCTAAAACGCACAAAACATGTTATACAAATTCGAAATGAAGACCGCTCTGATACTAATGTTAGGAAATATATATGTTTGCATCGCATACAAAACATACGCAGCGGAAAATAAACGGATCTACTTCTTTCACAATTGATAACATGCACTATGTAAGTTTTAGAATATAAGAACAAGAGAGTGTACCTTGATGCGGTGAAATTCAAAACCGAATGAAGAAGTACTCGGGAACACTTTCAGTCTTCACTCCAATTCCACTTGATACCCAAGATGTGTGATCTCTCAATCAGTTCTATGTTTTCTAAAGAATATGAAAGAGTGTCTCTATTCCTTATTTTTATCTTTTTTTATATCTCACATACAAACCATTTCATTATGTATAAAATTCTGTATGTTTCTCTCTCCACATAACTGATTATCTAATTGGGCTAGCCTTTTGGACCTTCCCAATTGGGCTTTAGTGTGTGGCTTGGAGTGGGACCAAAAGGGAACAAATAAGACACTAGCTCCAATGGGCCTTGGGCTTTTCTGTCAACTCTTGACAAGTCCAAAGTTACAATTAATTATATTTAATACCACTATATAAATATAATTGCACTCTAGGCCTCATTAATAAATTATACCCCAAGACTTTATTATACATGCAACCCCTTCATAAAATATTCATAGCAATACAAATTCATGAATATAGACTGCCACTTTGTAAATTACTAAATCTTAATCCTTGAGTACCCGGTTTAATCCTTTTGAGTTATTCACCATATATTTATAAAATCCAATTTCATAAATATATACTTTAGTCTTACTAAAGTAATTAGGCCTAACTCTCTGAATAAATGTACCCATTAAACTTATCTCAAGGTAATATTTTATATCTTCGTTAAGAGACTATGAATTCTATCTTGAGAATATATGTTCCATAAACACTAAATGTAGCTGTCCAACATACTGAGGTTTTAACCGTTACTTCAGATCTCACTCCTGATATATCAAAGCAATACATTTCATGATCAGGTCCATTATTCTCTTAGGATTAAGAGTTCATGTGAATACAAGTCGTGAGATTTATTATTCAATTGACAATCATTAGGAGAATAATAAATCTCACAGCGGTCCAGTTCAATATGTCTTAACTCTTAAAACATATCAACATATTAACTAGAAGTCACCACTTCCATGATCAAGACAAATCATCGTAGTTAATATGTTATAATCTTCGCAGATGAAATGCCCAATTTCATCACCGACTACGAACTAAAATTCTGAGTTTACAAAGAACTTGTGATCTATATCTTCTGTGACTAAATCACATAAATCACATACTATGCATCTCATAGACTATTGGATAATGTCCGAATATTCATGTTACCATTATTTTAGATAAGAATAAAACAACTTTATTAAACACAATATTAAGTCATACATCATTTCTCACATAATGTCATACATAATATCATACATAGCATCATACAATAGGATTTAAGGGCACATATCCTAACAGAATCTTCGGAGGACTTGAATTTTCTTGTACAAGAACTTGGAAAGTACTGTGATGAGGAATCAATGGGGATTGTTGAAGAATCAGATGGTGAAGAAAATGAGTGTGCTAAAAGTCTTCAAGAAAACTACAACTTACTTCTTGAAAAATCTGGAGACTATACATGGTGGCCAAGGTAGCCATGAGAAAGATGAAGATGAAGGAAAAATTACATATTTGTATCGCATACAAAACATACGCAGCGGAAAATTAACGGATCTACTTGATAACATGCACTATATAAATTTCAAAATATAAGAATAAGGGAGTGTACCTTGGTGCAGTGAAATTCAAAACCAAAAAGAAGAAGTTCTTGACAACACTTTCAATCTTCACCCAATTCCACTTGATGCCCAAGATGTGTGGTCTCTCAATCAGTACTATGTGTTTGTTCTTGAGAGAATATGAAAGAGTGTCTCTTACTCTTACACTTATATGAACATACAAACCATTTCATTCTAATATAAAATTCTGTATGTTTCTCTCCACATAACTGATTATCTAATTGGGCTAACCTTTTAGGTCTTCCCAAATGGGCTTTAGTGTGTGGCTTGGAGTAGGACTAGAAGGGAACAAATAAGACACTAGCTCCAATGGGCCTTGGGCTTTTTTCTCAACTCTTGACAAGTCCAAAGTTACCATTAATTATATTTAATACCACTATATAAATATAATTGCACTTTAGGCCTTAAGAAAAAATTATATCTCAAGACTTTATCATACATGCAACCCCTTCATAAAATATTCGTAATAATGCAAAGTCATGAATATAGACTGCCACTTTGTAAATTACTACATCTTAATCCTTGAGTACCCAGTTTAATCCTTTTAAGTTATTCATCATATATTTATGAAATCTAATGTCATAAATATATACTTTAGTCTTACTAAAGTGGTTAGGCCTAACTCTCTGAATAACTGAACCCATTAAACTTATTTCAAGGGAATATTTTATATCTCTGTTAGGAGACTATGAATTCCATTTTGAGAATATATGTTCCATCAACACTAAATGTGACTGCCCAACATACTGAGGTTTTGACCGTTACTTTAGATCTCACTCCTGATATATCAAAGCAACCTACATTTCATAATCAGGTCCATTATTCTCTTAGGATTAAGAGTTCATGTGAATACAAGTCGTGAGATTTATTATTCAATTGAAAGTCATTAGGAGAATAATAAATCTCACAGCGGTCCAGTTCAATATGTCTTAACTTTTAAAACATATCAACATATTAACTAGAAGTCACCGCTTCCGTGATCAAGACAAATTATCGTAGTTAATATGTTATAGTCTTCGCAGATGAAATACCCAATTTCATCACCGACTACGAACCAAAATTCTGAGTTTACAAAGTGCTTGTGATCTATATCTTCTGTGACGAAATCACATAAATCACATACTATGCATCTCATGAACTATTTGATAATGTCCGAATATTAATGTTACCATTATTTTAGATAATAATAAAATAACTTTATTAATCATAATATTAAGTCATACATCATTTAACACATAATGTCATACATAATATCATACATGACATATTACAATAGGAATTAAGGGCACTTATCCCAACAGAAGAAAGCTGAGGGGGACTATAGAAGTCTCGTAGTGCGATATATGGAGGCCAAGTGTGAGATAGAGAAGCTGAATGGAGAGTTGTCAGAAGCCTATGCAAAGGTGAGGTTTCTTGAGCTTGAGGTGATTCAAGCAAATGCCAAGATAGAAAGAGTCTCCACAAAGAAGCTAGATGATGTGATCTCCTCGCAAAAACACTTCTCAGAAAAATCTGGTTTGGGATATATTGGAGAAAGCAGTTCTGCTGTCAAAATATCCAAGGACATGAAGTTTGTGAAGGCAAAGGAGCCTGTGATGAAAACTCCAGCTGTTGAAAAGGTGAAGCCAGAGAAAAAGAAGAATGTGGCTGATTAAAGGGTGTTGAATAAGCCCAGTAACTACTCAGAGGTCAGACCTGAAGCAAGAAGGAAATCTCTTCCAAGATCACAAAGAGGTCCAAGAACAAATCATTTTTGTCATCACTGTGGTCTTCAAGGGCACACCAGACCAAATTGTCACAAATTGAGAGCATTGATTAATGCAAGTGATCAAAGGACAAGAGGACTAAGAAATAAAAAGTGGACTTGGGCCATTGAGCAATCAAGAAGTCGAGATGGTGATTATGGAATGAAGGATGTGATGAAGATGATTGGTGTCTTCACCACTTGCTTGGAAAGCTTCAATAGAAGGTTTGAAAGTCCTACCTCTCGTACCCAATCCTATAGGGATATCACCCCAACCGCAAGTGACGTATGGGTGAAAAAGGGTACTCATGCATAAGCATTACAACATGTCCATGCATTAATTCTTCCTATCTTAAGTGACTATGCTTGGGTGTTTGTTTTTGTGCTTGCTTGATTGTGTTCCTGCTTTAAATGTTTTTACATGGTTTGTTTTTGATAAAATTTCTTTTGGTCAAAAATTCAAAAACATATGAAAAGTATAAAATCTAAAAGGTTTGATTGACTTTGTTGAGTTTTTGTCCTAGACTTTTTTTGCGTTGTACCTTTGTACTAATGGCTTTGTGCATTCATGAGTGTAGCTTGTTTTTAATGCACTCATATCAATGTGGGAAAAACCTTGAAATCTATGTGATTGTTGTAAATTAATCTTCAAACTTGTCATGAATGATTAGTCAATGATTTTGTTGATCTTGAGACATGCATAGACTTGCGTCTATATATCTTCCCACTCTTTATTTTTGTTTTTGCTTAAAAGAGCTCTTTAAATGTAAATCTCCAAATGAAAAGAGATATTGAGCTGCAAAAGCCTGTCACACATACTAGTATTTAACTAGGAAAAAGGGAAAGCAACTCAAAATATAATGTATGATGCCCTAAAGCCAAAGGCTTATTCATCAAGTTGAAGTATCAAAAACTTCAAGCATCGATCTCCAAAATGAGATGTTTTGTTTCAAAAAGATCAAATGAAATGTTGTATTTGAAGCCAAATGAAAAGCTTCCATGTGATGTTATCAAGTTCTTGTGGGAGGTCATATATGCATATTTCTATAATTGAGATGGATCACATTATCTAGTGCTAATTGTGTATGCCTTGGTTGAATTGATCATTGAAGCTTCACATTAGACTAAGGACTATCTCATTGTTGATATCCACACACATCACACATGCTTATGTTCATTGAATGCCTTATTCATTTGTGTGATTGTACTTGATAAAATGTGTTTCTCATGCTCAATTTTTGTTGATCAAGCACAAAAAGACTTTTGAGTATTTTTAGGTGTTTTTGAAAAAGTCTTTTTGTTTTAGCAAAAATGTCAAAAATTTCAAAAACTGTTGTGTCCTGTTTTGGCGACTCATTCGCGGGTCTGTCCAGTCGCATGCCACAGTCGCAAACTCTATTCAGATTGTTTTTGCGTCTCTCTAACGGGTCAATACCAAAGTCATGAAAATGACTTAGAAATTTTTCAAAAATATGGATTTTTATGCTTCTCGCGACTTGATGTGGCGACTTTGTCGCGAGTGGAGGTACAGTCGTGAGATTTACACAGAAGGTTTCACGACTTAGCTTGCGGTTATCTCGTGGTTTGAACTTCTAGTCGCGAAAAACACTTATAAAATTTTTCAAAATTTTTCCTTTAAGTGTTTTGGCAGTTGGACCTGGCGACTTTCACGCGACTTGTTGCAGTCGCGAAAATCGCGTGTTTTGTGCCTTTAAAGTCAGTTTTTCAAAACTTTTCGGTTTTCTCTCGAATATTTGTGACTGTTCATTGTCTTAACCGTGTTCTTTCTCAAACTCACCGTGTTCTTCTCAAAGATATGTTTGTTCTTCATCGTTTCTTCATCAATCTTCAAGAAAAAGGTATGGGTTTTCATATTTTCATTACCTATTTCATGCTTTTATGCCTTATTTTCTTGGATTTTGTGTTGTTTTGATTGGATGAGTCATATTGGGTTTCAACTATGGGTTTGAATCATTTTATTGGTTTTGCTTGTATGGGTTTTGTTGATTTCACTTTTCTAACACATGTTATGCCTTTTTTCATGCTTGTCTACCCTCATTGTGTACTTTTATTGATTTGACCTTTGTTGAGCTTACCCTACCCATCGTGATATGTCCTGTTGGAATTTGTTTGAGTCATAAGGGTTTTAATGATTTAGTTTGGCTTTCTGCTGTGTTTGTCTAAACATTGTTGTTTATCGCACATCTACATTTTCTGTCCTGCATTGTGAACCATATGGGTTTTTGCCCTGTGTCTGCAATATATCATTTTAGGGATTGACTCCCTTTTTGGTAGTATTTTCATACTATATAGTATGTTATATCCTTAGAATTTTTATCACTATGTGGTATGATCTTCTGGTTTAGCCTTTTTGTTTCCATCTAGTCAGGCACTGATGTTTTGAATGTTTCATCTATTGTGTTCTGTCCTTGTGGTTGCTGTTGTCATTGATTTTTCAGATGACTCCTACAAAGAAGAAAACTGTTGCCAAGAAAGGTGATAGAAGAATGAAGATGGACAACTCTAAGTTCAGGTCTCCTCAGCATTTTGAGAGATACACCCAATTTTACTTGAAGGCACCTATTATTCAAGAAAGATTTGTGGACTTGGCAGATGTTAAAGATACTTTCATTCCTAGCTGCTTTGAGGGAAGAGGTTGGGAGAAGTTGCTGAGTGATCTCCCTGGAGTATGTTAACCTCTGATTAGGGAGTTTTATGCTAATGCTGTGCTGAGAGAGAGTGAGATCAACTGTTGGGTAAGAGGACATGAATTCATACTAGATGTGGATGACATTGATGAGTTGCTGGGTTTTGAGGGAATGGATGATCATGATTTCACACATTACAAGGATAGAATGATGTCCATAGAAACTGCTCAGGCACATATTGGGGGAGTTAAAGAAGGGAAATGTCTCAACACAAATGCATTTCCAGCAGACATGATATGTCTAACTGTGATAATGAGGTTCAACCTTTATCCTATGAGGAAGGTGACAAAAATCAACAATCCCAGAGCAATTTTTCTAATGGAGCTCAAGAAAAAGACTTTCATAGACATTAGTACTCATATATACTATACCATTGTTGATGAGACCAGAACAACTTCCAGAGCCAAGCTGATTTTTCCTAGTCTTCTCATAAGAATTTTTAGGCTAAAAGGGGTGGAAATTCCTCAAGATATAGGACTCATGTCTACTCCATCAGCAATTAACAACCTAACCATCTCAAGGATACGAGTGCGTCTTTCGGGTGATGAAGAAGGAGGTGATCAAGAAGGAGGTGAAGGCATGGAGACTGAAACAGAAGCTGCAGGTCAACCCTCAAGTTCAAGTGGTCGTAGTAAGAGAAGCAGAGCATCATCTTCATCAGAAGTACCATCGGATGCATTCCAGATCATCTTGGAAAGGATTGATGGATTCAGAGAGGTCTAGAATGAACACTTTGACAAGCTAGCTGCAATCCAAGACCAAATGAAAATTCTTTCGGCAAAGCTTGACAGCTTTCACACAAAGCAGTGACCCTTTGGCCATTCTGGTCAAAAAGGGGGAGATTATTTTTGGTGAAGGATAGCTGGGGATAGCTATTGAGGGGGAGCACTTGTTGAGGGGGAGCATTTATTATATGTTTATGTTCTTATGTCTTGATATTATTTATCTTTTTGCTAAACACATTTGGTTTTATTTGTTGGATATGGTTCTTTGCTGTGATACTCTGGTTTATATATTACATGTTTTTCAGTTTAGCATTTGTACCTATGCTTCTGTAGCCTTTTAATTGGTACCTCTGCTTATGTGGCGTTATGGTTATGCTTTGTACCTGGCTTTTGTAAGCATACTATGTTTTCTTGCCTTGTGGCTTTCGTACTTATTGTTTACATGTTATGTCTTTACTTTAAGTACTTCACTCTTGTGCCCTCTGTTGGATTTGTATGCTTAATGCAATTACTTTGTGTTGTTGCATTGGTTGAGTGTTGGACACGCAAATGATACTTTACATTGAGCCTATTAGATTGCATGTCTGGATGTTCATTCTATGTGAGAATGAGCATTGTGATCACTATTTATAGTGATTGTTTATTTTTGGTCAAGCCATGCTCTATTGCTTAATTACATTTTGCTTGATCGCATTGTGCTTGCTTCATATGCAATACAAGTTTTTCTGCATACAATGAACTTATTGTGTGGTTGCTTTTCAAGAGATACTTGTACTTATGATTCAAGAGCTTCACAAATTCTAGAGTTAGGTGTGAGTGAGTTTTGGTCAACTGTTCCCAACTCACGCGTTAAGTCCAGAGTCTGTTGTAGGGTTTTATCACGGAATAGCCAAAGGGGGAGATTGTAAGGTTGAATTTTATCAACCATTCTGTTGGCTTTATTCCGTGCCAATTTGCTTGTATTTTTAGCATTTAGAAACCCTGTATTTAGGTGGGAATCATGTAAGGGTAGTGTGTGAGAGAGTGTGAAGATTTGCTCAAGACTATGCTGCAGAACAGGGACTCACGACTGGACGTCGCTGGTGTCTCGCGACTTGCAAGCCGCTAGATGTTGCACATGAGAGAAGCGTGCAGAGGTGAACTCGCGATTGGATCTTGCGGGTGGCTCGCGACTGGAAAGGCGCCAGAATCTGAACTATCATGCCAACTATCATACTATAGGACAAAAAATTCCTGTCTGGCCTTTCAGTTTGTTCGTGGCTTGAACTCGCGACTGAGTCAAGCCGAGAGGCCAAGCTGCCAGCCAACTCTGTTTTGTAAATTTGTCTCTTCGCATTCCAATCACCCACTAGTATATATACCCCTTATACTCACGGAATGTAGAGAGCTTCCAGAGAGAATTTTTAGAGAGAAACCCTAGAGAAAAACAAGATTAACTCATCCACAATCTTTACCTTGTGTCTCTTCAAATTCCTCTACTCTCTTCCTCTCCATTGTAGATCTTTGAGAGGTTCATTACCCAAAGCCTTTTCTCACCATACCCATACCTATGAGAAGGCTCTTTGGTACTTTGGGAAGCAGTTAGGAAGGAACCAATTCATATTGGTAGATGCTATGGACTAGTAGCGGAATCCGGGAAGCTAAAGAAGAAATGGGTTCGGCGTAACCTCGTTAGAGCAAGAAGCTTGGCGGGCTTAGGTACCTGGGTAGATTAGGCTTGGAGGGTCTATTGCTGTCCTTGTATCCCAACTACATTCTTTAGTGGATCATTTGACTGCTTGGAGGGCAGTAGAAAGGTTTTTCGCCGAGGGCTTCGGTTTCCTCTTCGATAACACGTCTTGTGTTGTCCTGGTGTTTGCATCTCTCTTCCCTTTATCTTTGTCATTTAATTTTTGTTATGGATGTGATTTTATTTGACTTAGATTGTTTATCAATTCAGTTTTAAGCTTTTGTTCATTTTCCACACGTTCATCATTTAGTATAAAGCTTGAATTGATAATTTGTAATTTGGGGGTCTAAACGTTCATAGCGTTTTATACGCTATTTGAACTTTCACTAATGTTTTAAAAGTGTATCTCGAAATGTGAAATTGTATTTCTCTTGTACAATTTTATTATTAAATCTCTTTGACACTTGATTTACTGTCATCTTTAAAAGCATAATCTAATAACTTTCATTTTGAGACCTAAATTTGAAGCAAAGAAATAGAAAGAGAATGTGTAATACAACTGTTAGAGAGAATTAGAAAGAAGATTAGCAACTATAGGATCACTATTACCCATAGAAATCCTTGGGTAAAGTATAAGCGAAAACCAGATTTTGCTTATACTTGAGCTAATGATTGAGATCAGCCCAAGATCCTTCATGGTCAACTTCCAAGTGATTAAAGTGGACTCTCCATACAACATGCTATTAGGGATGCCCTAGTTGCATACAACAGGTATAGTCGCGTCTACCCTCCATTAGAGACTTAAGTACATCTCCAAGAATTAGTTGATCACCATTATGGTTGAAGAGCCCATGACTATCTTCCATGGGACATCTATTTCGTACATCGATGCTAATGCTTTTCCAAAAGCATCCTTCCATAGCTTCGAGTTAGTTTCCATGATTCACAATGCTTCAGAACTTGAGTCCGACTAGCCTACAGCAGTTTTGATAGCCAAGAAGGAAATGCTTAAGTTTGGGTACAAGTTTGGCCAAGGCGTCGAAGCTATAAGATATGGGAGCCCTGCTCTCATTGAACTCTCGAATAACAAAGGAAGATTCGGTCTGGGGTATGAACCCACACATGAAGAACTCTTTCAAGCTTTTAGAGGAAAGAAAAGGAATTGTGTTGCTTCAGCGATATCTATTCCCCATATCAGGACAACTTTTCTGGCTCTGGCCAAGGTGATTACGCTAGAACCTTTCAAGAAATTGGAAGACGAGGAGCCTCATCTGGCTTGCATTATTTAGCTCTGTCGGGAAGAGTTCTCCGTGAACGCTATCACATCTTCCGAAGATGATCCGACCTCTACTGTTTGACTATGGATGCCAGGTAAGGCGGCAGACCTTTGGACCATCAAACCTTGCTTTGTGGTTGCACCGGCTGAGTAAGGAGTATTCCATCATCGAGTGATTGGGCCTCCCGATCACTCGAGAGGGTTGGAATAGCATATTTAGTTTGTTTTGCATGCTTATGTTATTCTTGCTTTTATTTGTGTTCCCTGTTCATTTCCTTAGTTTGTTTTCCTAGAAACAACAAAAAGATTATTTCCCAGTTATCATTATCAGGCATAAACTTTGTTTTTCCCCTTACCCATAATACATTAATGAAATATTCAGCGTATTATTTAGGAAAATTCTTACATCTCTATTTATTTGCTTTCCTATAAATATGTGTGTGCAAATTATCTCATGTTTCTTAGTATATGTTCTACTTTATAGGATTTGTTTTGATTCCCAAGTGGGTACGTCGTCCCTTTGACATAACGAGGGTGTGGATGATGTGAATGAGACAATAGATTTGGATCATGATGTTGTAGGATTGGAAGAGGTCTCGAACTTACCTCAGGACATCCTAGAAGCTCAGAACAGAGAGAGTGAATGGTCTAAGCCCAATATAGAAGAGAGAAAGGTGATAAACCTAGCCGAGGAAGGCGAGAAGGAAAAACCGATCAAGATCAGGGTAAACTTTCCCAAGGACATGAAAGATGAGCTTATAGTTTTGTTAAAGGAATTCAAGGAAATTTTTACTTGGTCTTATCAAGATATGCCAGGCCTAGATAGAGAGATTGTTGTCCGTAGGATTCCAATTAAACTTGAATGCCCCCCAGTGCGGTAGGCTCTCCAAAGGATGAAATCTGAGACTAACCTGAAAATCAAGAAGTAGAAAAGTAGTTGAATGCCGATTTTCTTATCGCCATAGCCTACTTTGATTGGGTTGCGAGCATTGTTTCTGTACCAAAGGAGGATGGGAAGGTACACATGTGCGTCAATTATAGAGATTTGAATTGGGCCAGCCCGAAGGATAATTTTCCCTTGCCACTTATTGATATCCTGATTGATAACACCACAAACAACATGTTCTTCTCCTTTATGGATAAAGCCAAGACATCGTTCACCACCCATTGGGGAACTTATGCCTATGATGTCATGCCATTCATTTTGAAGAATGCCGGTGTGACCTACCAACGAGCCATGGTAACCCTGTTCCATGATATGATAATGCAATATGATTGCCAAGTCACACACTTCTAGAGATGATTCGATAGATTTGAGAAAGTTATTCAAGTGCCTTGTTATGTATGTAGGATAATAACATGTTTGTATCGCATACAAAACATACGCAGCGGAAAATTAACGGATCTACTTCATTCGCAATAGATAACATCTGCAATGTAAATTTCTAAATATAAGAACAAGAGAGTGTACCTTGGTATGATGAATTTAAAAACAAAGATTAGAAGTACTCGAGAGAACTTTTAATCTTCACTCCAATTCCACTTGATGCCCAAGATGTGTGGTCTCTCAATTAGTTCTATGTGTTTGTTATAGAGAGAATATGAAGGAGTCTCTCTCTTACATATATGAACATACAAACCATTTCATTCTAATATAAAATTATGTATGTTTCTCTCCACATAACTGGTTATCTAATTGGGCTAGCCTTTTGGGCCTTCCCAATTGGGCTTTAGTGTATGGCTTGGAGTGGGACCAAAAGGGAACAAATAAGACACTAGCTCCAATGGGCCTTGAGCTTTTCTGTCAACTCTTGACAAGTCTAAAGTTACCATTAATTATATTTAATACTACTATATAAATATAATTGCACTCTAGGCCTTATTAATAAATTATATCCCAAGACTTTATTATACATGCAACCCTTTCATAAAATATTCGTAGTAATACAAATTTATGAATATAGACTGCCACTTTGTAAATTACTAAATCTAAATCCTCGAGTACCCGGTTTAATCCTTATAAGTTATTCATCATATATTTATGAAATCTAATTTCATAAATATATACTTTAGTCTTACTAAAGTGGTTAGGCCTAACTCTTTGAATAACTGAACCCATTAAACTTATCTCAAGGGAATATCTTATATCTCCGTCAAGAGACTATGAATTCCATCTTGAGAATATATGTTCCATCAACACTAAATGTGGTTGCCCAACATACTGAGATTTTGACTGTTACTTTAGATCTCTCTCTCCTGATATATCAAAGCAACCTACATTTCATGATCAGGTCCATTATTCTCTCAAGATTAAGAGTTCATGTGAATAGAAGTCATGAGATTTATTATTTAATTAACAGTCATTAGGAGAATAGTAAATCTCATAGATATACATCACTAGTATGACACAAACGCAAGTGCCAAAGATATGCATCACTAGTAGAAGGAAACTTTCTCTATATTGATTTTACATGTGAGTCATTATCTAATTTAGAATTATATAATTCATGCTTATCAGGAGTTAAAATATAAAGACCATCTACAATATTGCCAGAACAGATAAATACTTTACCCTTCTTTATTACAACATTGTCTTTAAGGATAACACAATATCAATTTTTACCCAAATAAGTTGCAGAAATTAAATTCCTACGAACATTAGGTACACACAGACGGTCATTTTATATTAAAACCCTTGACTCAAAACATAAATTATAAACACCAACAGTTACAACTGGAATCCTGCTACCATCAGCCAAAGTAAGAAACAACTACCCTTCTTTAAGCCTTCTGGTCTCTTGGAACCCCTGCAAGAAATTGCAGATATGATTAGTACAACTTGAATCTACACACTAAGAATCCGTGGGATTTTGTACTAAACATATTTCAAGTAGGAGCGAAATTTTCATACCCTTATTGGCAGCCTTGAACTTTGGACAATTCCTCTTCTAATGTCCTTTCTCACCATAATGGAAACATTTTCCTTTTAGCTTCTTTCCTTTGTCGGCAACTCCTAAGGCAATTTGTTTACCCTCTTACTTAGTGAAGTCCTTCTTCTTTTTCTTCTTACCCTTGCCTTTCAACTTAGGTTGAGAAGTAGAAGCTTCACCCACATTGGCTTCAACATTAGAAGTACCAAGGATGCCTTTCGCCACTACCAACTCATTAATTAATTCAGACAAAGAATAAATCTTTTTGTTCATGTTGTAATTAAATCTGAATTCCTTGAATGATTCCGGTAGTGACTGGAGTATCATATCCACTTGGGATTCTCCATCAATATCGGCACCTAAAACCTCTAATGAATTCAGATTAGAGATAATGCTCTCTCACTGAACTACCTTCAGCCATTTTGGTATTATAAATTTGCCTCATGGTTTCTTGCCTTGCAAAACGGCCTTGCTCACCAAACATCTCCTTCAGACTTAGCATAATGTCCGAAGCTAGTTCTACATCCTGCATTTGATGCTATAGAACATTTGAGATGGACGCTAGGATATAGCACTTGGCCATTTCATTAGATTTTTGCTAACGATCATATCGTTGTTTTTCCTCAGGAGGAGCATCTAATGAAGGAAAGCTAGGACATGGTTGAGTAAGCACATATTTGTGCTCTTCAGCTGTGAGAACTATATCCAAGTTTTTTTTCCAGTCAACATAATTGGATCCAGTCAGTTTGTTTTGATTAAGAATGGTAACAAGTGGGCTAAATGATGCCATGTTCAAATCTGAAAATAATAAACATAAATATTATAAGTAAACTGGACATTATCAATTTAGCATATAAACATATAGTATGGAACCTTAATAAAACCATAATATAATATATGCAACGATAACTCAATCCCATACTTAGTATCCTTCAGCATAGAGTGAACATTAAATACTATGATTGATTGAGAACTATTCTCATTATTAGTGCTATCAAGATAACTCTTATCAAACACTTAATAATATGCCGTTATACATTTGGCCTCTAAATAATTATAGCAAGAACTCAACATAGAGGATACTATAATATTTAGTCTAGTGTATGCCATTGTCTAAAATCATGTGTAGTCACATTTCATTCCCTTAACAGGCTTATCATGTAGTACCATGATACAAAACACCCTCCGTATGGAATGCAAAGCTCGAGGCAAAGACAAGGTGTTTGATCAAACTACTATAAACCAAGAAATTAAATCTTGTAGGACCCTGAAATAAATACTCTCCGCATGGAATGCAAAGCTCGAAGCTAAGACAAAGTATGTATTTCATACTACTATGAACCAACAATGGAGGCCGTGAGATCCAACCCTTGTATCTCTCTCCCACTAGATGTTTTGGTTTAAAGGTTTTCATTTTTTTTTAAATATGCATAAACTAATTATACACAACTTTGTACTTTATACATGAGAAAACATTTTGAATAAACTTCAAAAATCCCTTTAAATGCATTTTCGCAAGAATACCGTGACTAAGCACTTCTCGCGAAACTTTTGCGACTGTCTTGTGGGTATCCCGCAACTAAGCACTTCCCACGAAAACAAATTAAAGAAAAAATTGAAAACATAAAAATCAGACAAAAACTTTCACTACTGTCTCGCGACTGTTTCGCGAGTAAAGCGTACCCGCGAAAAACCCGTGTTTTCAGTTTTTCCAGAACAGTTGCAAATAGTTTTCAACGATTTTCATGAACAGACAATTACCATATGAACATGATATGCAGAATTTGATGTCAAAACTGAAATCTATTGATGCTATAGCCTTAAAGATCCATTTAACATACTTAAATTCAAATTTAAACAACATCATAACATCAATATCAGTTTTTATCAAATCATAGTTTCAACAACCATGCAAAAAATTAAATGCATACAAAATCTTCTAACAAGATGAAACTATTATCTCTAATTCCAAAACTCACAAAACATATTATACAGATTCAAAATGAAGACCGCTCTGATACCAATTGTAGGATAATAACATGTTTGTATTGTTAGGAAATCATCATGTTTGTATTACATACAAAACATACGCAGCGGAAAATAAACGGATCTACTTCATTCGCAATTGATAACATGTACTATGTAGGTTTCAGAATATAAGAACAAGAGAGTGTACCTTGATGCGGTGAAATTCAAAACCGAATAAAGAAGTACTCGGAAAGACTTTCAATCTTCACTCCAATTCCACTTGATGCCCAAGATGTGTGGTCTCTCAATCAGTTCTATATTTTCTAGAGAGAATATGAAAGAGTGTCTCTCTTCCTTATTTTCATCACCTTACACATACAAACCATTTTTTTCAATATATAATTCTGTATGTTTCTCTCCACATAACTGATTATCTAATTGGGCTAGCCTTTTGGGCCTTCCCAATTGGGCTTTAGTGTGTGGCTTGGAGTGGGATCAAAAGGGAACAAATAAGACACTAGCTCCAATGGGCCTTGGGCTTTTCTGTCAACTCTTGACAAGTCCAAAGTCACCATTAATTATATTTAATACCACTATATAAATATAATTGCACTCTAGGCCTCATTAATAAATTATATCCCAAGACTTTATTATACATGCAACCCCTTCATAAAATACTCGTAGTAATACAAAGTCATGAATATATAGACTACCACTTTGTAAATTACTACATCTTAATCCTTGTGTACCCGATTTAATCCTTTTAAGTTATTCATCATATATTTATGAAATCCAATTTCATATATATATACTTTAGTCTTACTAAAGTGGTTAGGCCTAACTCTCTGAATAACTGTACCCATTAAACTTATCTCAATGAAATATTTTATATCTCCGTTAAGAGACTATGAATTCCATCTTGAGAATATATGTTCCATCAACACTAAATGTGGCTGCCCAACATACTGAGGTTTTGACCGTTACTTTAGATCTCACTCCTGATATATCAAAGCAACCTACATTTCATGATCAGGTCCATTATTCTCTTAGGATTAAGAGTTCATGTGAATACAAGTCGTGAGATTTATTATTCAATTGACAGTCGTTAGGAGAAAAATAAATCTCACAGCGGTCCAGTTCAATATGTCTTAACTCTTAAAACATATCAACATATTAACTAGAAGTCACCACTTCCATGATCAAGACAAATCATCGTAGTTAATATGTTATAGTCTTCGCAGATGAAATGTCCAATTTCATCACCGACTACGAACCAAAATTCTGAGTTTACAAAGAACTTGTGATCTATATCTTCTGTGACTAAATCACATAAATCACATACTATGCATCTCATGGACTATTTGATAATGTCTGAATATTCATGTTACCATTATTTTAGATAAGAATAAAACAACTTTATTAAACACAATATTAAATCATACATGATTTCTCACATAATGTCATACATAATATCATACATAGCATCATACAATAGGATTTAAGGGCACATATCCTAACAATCTCCCACTTGCCCTAAAGACTATTGCGCACTAATCTAACTCCCATTCCCTCCAAATGTGACTCGAAGGTCCTTTGAGGCAAGACTTTGGTAAAGGGATCTGCTAGATTATTTGCACTTTCAATCTTTGCTACCACCACATCTCCATGAGCAACAATGTCTCGAATGATGTGGTACTTTCTCTCAATATGCTTTCCTTTCTTGTGATTCCTTGGATCTTTGGATTGTGCAACCGCTCCACTATTGTCATAAAACAATGTGATAAGAACTTGCTCCATTCTCACTACACCAAGACCAGAAAGGAATTTCTTGAGCCAAACAGCTTCCTTTGCCGCCTCACAAGCAGCAACATATTCAGCTTCCATGGTGGAGTCCGCAATACAAGATTGCTTAACACTCCTCAAACTTATGGCTCCACCTCCCAAGGTGAATACACATCCTGACGTGGACTTTCTGAAATCTAGATCTGATTAAAAGTCTGAATCTGTATAGCCAATGGGAATCAAATCCTCACAACGGTAAACAAGCATATAATCTCTCGTTCTCCGTAAATACTTGAGAATATGCTTTACAGCTTGCCAATGTTGTGGTCCTAGATTTGATTGATATCGGCTGACCATGCCAACTGAAAAACAGATATCCGGTCTAGTACAAAGCATGGCATACATGAGACTTCCTACTGCAGAAGCATAAGGAACTTGTCTCATCATATCTACTTCCTCTTGAGTCTTAGGCCTTTGGTCATCAGACAGAGGAACTCCATGCCTGAAAGGAAGTAATCCTTTCTTGGAGTTTTGCCTGCTAAACCGTTCTAGAACCTTATCTATATATCTAGCTTGTGATAAGCCTAACATCTTATTCTTACGATCTCGCCAAAGCTTGATCCCTAGAATAAAGTTAGCCTCACCAAAGTCCTTCATATCAAATTGGCTTGACAACCAAACCTTTACTGATGACATTACACCTACATCATTTCCAATAAGTAAAATATCATCAACATAAAGCACTAAGAACATTACTACTTTGTCTTGATGTCTTTTGTACACATATGGTTCATCAAGATTTTATTCAAAATCAAATGATTTGATTGCTTGATCAAATCTGATGTTCCATGACCTAGATGCTTGCTTAAGTCCATAAGTGGACCTATTCAACTTGCATACCATATGCTCTTGGTTCTTTGCTATGAAACCTTCTGGTTGCTTCATATAGATTTCCTCTTCCAGATTGCCATTAAGAAATGCAGTCTTGACATCCATTTGCCAAATCTCATAACCATAATAAGCAGCAATGGATAAGATAATTCTAATAGATTTAAGCATTGCTACTAGTGAAAAGGTTTCCTCATAATCAATACCTTCTTTTTGAGTATACCCTTTTGCCACTAGCCTTGCTTTAAAGGTTTCAACCTTTCCATCTATCCCCCTCTTCCTCTTGTAAACCCATTTGCAACCAACAGGTTTAATGCCGTTAGGCGCCTTTACAAGATCCCAAACTTGATTGGAATACATGGAATCTAATTCTGATTTCATAGCTTGGACCCAATGATGTGCATCTATATCATTCATTGCTTCTTCATAAGTGTAAGGATCAGTTTCGGCCTCCTCTGAGATAGCCTCATAAGTCTCTCCAAGACCTATGAATCTTATAGGTGGCCTAACATTCCTCCCACTACGACGAGACAACTGTGTACTAGACATCTTATGAGTAGTATCTTGTGGTGTATCCAATACAGCCATATCATCCCTAGTTTCAACCATTGGTTATTCAATTACGGGTTCATTCATTTCAGCCAAGACAACTCTACTTCTAGGGTTAAAATTATTCACATAATCATCTTCCAAGAATTTGGCATGAGTGCTAACAAACACTTTGTTATCCTTATGATTATAGAATAAATAACCCTTGGTTTCCTTTGAATACCCTAAAAACATGCATACTTCTGTTTTAGCTTCCAACTTATCAGACTTCCCTTTCAACACATGTGCTGGACATCCCCAAATGTGGAGATATTTCATACTAGGCTTGCGCCCACTCCACAATTCCATAGGTGTGTTGGGAACAGATTTTGATGTAACTAAATTCAAAATATGCATTGCAGTTTTTAGTGCATATCCCCAAAAGGAAACTGGTAAAGTTGAGTAACTCATCATGGACCTAACTATTTCTAAAAGAGTCCTATTCCTTCTTTCTGCTACACCATTTTGTTGGGGAGTTCTAGGTGCAGTCAATTGGGATACAATCCCATTTTGAGTTAAGTAATCCTTGAAATCCCCAAGAAGGTATTCGCCACCACGATCAGATCGAAAGGCCTTTATGTGTTTACCTAATTGATTCTCAACTTCAGCCCTAAACTCTTTGAATTTTTCAAAGGCTTCAGATTTCCGTCTCATTAGGTACACATAACCAAATCTAGATTAATCATCGGTGAAAGTGATGAAGTACTCATAACCTCCTTTTGCTTGGGTTGACATAGGACCACAAACATCCGTATAAACTAATTCCAGCAACTCTTGGGCTCTTTACCTTTTGCATTAAAAGGTCGTTTGGTCATTTTTCCTTCCAAACAAGATTCACAAACTGGAAATTCATCAAAGTCCAATGGCTTTAAGAGACCATCTTTGATTACTCTTTGAATTCTGTTTGGATTAATATGACCCAAACGCAAGTGCCAAAGATATGCATCATTAGTAGAAGGAAACTTTCTCTTTAATGATTTTACATGAGAGCTGTTATTTAATTCAGAATTATATAATTCATACTTATCAGGAGTTAAAATATAAAGACCATCCACAATATTGCCAGAACAGATAAATGTTTTACCCTTCTTTATTACAACATTGTCTTTAAGGATAACACAATATCCACTTTTACCTAAATAAGTTGCAGAAATTAGATTCCTACGAACATTAGGTACATATAGACAGTCATTTAATATTAAAACTCTTGATTCAAAACATAAATTAAACACTCCAATAGCTACAACTGGAATCCTACTCCCATCAGCCAAGGTCAGAAACAACTCTCCTTCTTTAAGTCTTTTGGTCTCCTGGAAACCCTGCAAAGAATTGCAGATATGATTAGTACAACTTGAATCCACACACCAGGAATCCGTGGGACTTTGTACCAAACATATTTCAAGGAGAAATGAGCTATTCATACCTTTATTAACGGCAGCCTTGAACTTTAGACAATTTCTCTTCCAATGTCCTTTCTCACCACAATGGAAACATTTTCCTTTCAGCTTCTTTCCTTTGTCGGCAACCCCTAAGACAATTTGTTTACCCTCCTGCTTAGTGAAGTCCTTCTTCTTCTTCTTCTTACCCTTGCCTTTCGACTTAGGTTGAGAAGTAGAAGCTTCACCCACATTGGCTTCAACATTAGAAGTACCAAGGATGCCTTCTGCCGCTACCAACTCATTCATTAATTCAGACAAAGAATAAATTTTTTTGTTCATGTTATAATTAAGTCTGAATTCCTTGAATGATTCCGGTAGTGACTGGAGTATCATATCCACTTGGGATTCTCCATCAATGTCGGCACCCAAAACTTCCAATGTATTCAGATTAGAGATCATTGTAAGACAATGTTCTCTCATTGAACTACCTTCAGCCATTTTGGTATTATAAATTTGCCTCATGGTTTCTTGCCTTGCAGAACGGCCTTGCTCACCAAACATTTCCTTCAGACTTAGTATAATGTCCGAAGCAAGTTCTACATCCTGCATTTAATGCTATAGAACATTTGAGATGAACGCTAGGATGCAGCACTTGGCCATTTCATTAGATTTCTGCCAACGATCATATCACTGTTTTTCCTCAGGAGGAGCATCTAATGAAGGAAAGCTAGGACATGGTTGAGTAAGCACATATTTGTGCTCTTCAGCTGTGAGAACTATGTCCAAGTTTCTTTTCCAGTCAACATAATTAGTTCCAGTCAGTTTTTTTTTATTAAGAATGCTAACAAGTGGGCTAAATGATGTCATGTTCAAATTTGAAATAATAAACATGAATATAATAAATAAACTGGACATTATCAATTTAGCATATAAACATATAATATGGAACCTTAATAAAACCATAATATAATATATGCAACGACAACCCAATCCATGTCTATAATTCCTTGGTAGCAAGTTTATTATAAACACATCAATCAGTTGAGAACTATTCTCATTATTAGTGCCATCATGATAACTCTTATCAAACACTAATAATATGCCGTATTATCTTTAGCCTCTAAGTAATAACGACATAGCTCCTTTGGGAGGTTAACATTAAACTTAGTCTAGTGTACACCATTATCTAGAATCATGTGTAGCCACATTTCATCTTCCTTTATGATGTTTAAACTTGTAGTACCATAGAACAAAACACCTTCCTTTGGGATCGCGAGGCATATACGCCAAGACGAGGTGCTTGTCTACACTACTTTAAACGGGCAAGTTCAATCCTGTAGTACTATGAAGTAAACACCCTCCTTTGGGATCGCGAGGCATATACGCCAAGACGAGGTGCTTAGCTCACACTACTATGAAACGATAATGGAGGCCGTGAGATCCAACCCTTGTATCTCTCTCCCACTAGATGTTTTAAATTAAAGGTTTTTATCTTTAAACGTGCATAAACTAATTATACACAGCCTTGCACTTTATACTAATCACTTTTAATTTTGAAAACACTTAGAAAAATTCAGATTTTCCTTCTTTCGATCGATCGAATGTGCCCCTCGATCGGTCGAAAAAATTAAACAATTCGAACTTGACCTTCTGTCTTGTTCGATTAATACTCGATCGCCTCTCGATCGATCGAAAAGAAAATTCGATCGATCGACTAGCAATCGAATATCAATCGATCCAAAAAGATTGGTCACTGTCTTACTCGATCAATCGAAAATAAATTTCGATCGATCGAAACTCGTAAAACTCGAACTTCCAGAAATTCTTCTAAGGCAGTTTTCAACGGTTTTGCATGAATTAACAATCATCATACGAAAATGATAGACAGAGATTGATATCAAAACTGAAATCTATTGATGCTATAGCCTTAAAGATCAATTTAACATACTTAAATTCAAATTTAAACAACATCATAACATCAATATCAGTTTTTATCAAATCATAGTTTCAACAACCATGCAAAAAATTAAATGCATACAAAATCTTCTAACAAGATGAAACTATTATCTCTAATTCCAAAACTCACAAAATATGTTATACAGATTCAAAATGAAGACCGCTCTGATACCAATTGTAGGATAATAACATGTTTGTATTGTTAGGAAATCATCATGTTTGTATCGCATACAAAACATACGCAGCGGAAAATAAACGGATCTACTTCATTCGCAATTGATAACATGTACTATGTAGGTTTCAGAATATAAGAACAAGAGAGTGTACCTTGATGTGGTGAAATTCAAAACCGAATAAAGAAGTACTCGGGAAGACTTTCAATCTTCACTCCAATTCCACTTGATGCCCAAGATGTGTGGTCTCTCAATCAGTTCTATGTTTTATAGAGATAATATGAAAGAGTGTCTCTCTTCCTTATTTTCATCACCTTACACATATAAACCATTTTATTCAATATATAATTCTGTATGTTTCTCTCCACATAACTGATTATCTAATTGGGCTAGCCTTTTGGGCCTTCTCAATTGGGCTTTAGTGTGTGGCTTGGAGTGGGATCAAAAGGGAACAAATAAGACACTAGCTCCAATGGGCTTTAGGCTTTTCTGTCAACTCTTGACAAGTCCAAAGTTACCATTAATTATATTTAATACCACTATATAAATATAATTGCACTCTAGGCCTCATTAATAAATTATATCCCAAGACTTTATTATACATGCAACCCCTTCATAAAATACTCATAGTAATACAAAGTCATGAATATATAGACTACCACTTTGTAAATTACTACATCTTAATCCTTGAGTACCCGATTTAATCCTTTTAAGTTATTCATTATATATTTATAAAATCCAATTTCATATATATATACTTTAGTCTTACTAAAGTGGTTAGGCCTAAATCTCTGAATAACTGTACCCATTAAACTTATCTCAAGGGAATATTTTATATCTCCGTTAAGAGACTATGAATTCCATCTTGAGAATATATGTTCCATCAACACTAAATGTGGCTGCCCAACATACTGAGGTTTTGACCGTTACTTTAAATCTCACTCCCGATATATTAAAGCAACCTACATTTCATGATCAGGTCCATTATTCTCTTAGGATTAAGAGTTCATGTGAATACAAGTCGTGAGATTTATTATTCAATTGATAGTCGTTAGGAGAAAAGTAAATCTTACAGCGGTCCAGTTCAATATGTTTTAACTCTTAAAACATATCAACATATTAACTAGAAGTCACCACTTCCATGATCAAGACAAATCATCGTAGTTAATATGTTATAGTCTTAGCAGATGAATTTGTTGGGGTTTATGCCCTAAAATCCAATTTATTGGCTTGTCATAAATAATTAAATTGTTTAATTATATGAGACTATTTATAAATGAACTAATGGGACATTATCATAGTCTATGAGATGCATAGTATGCGATTTATGTGAAAAGTCACTGAAGATATAAATTGCAAGTTCTTTGTAAACTCTGAATGTAGTTCGTAGTCGGTGATGAAATTGGGCTTTTCATTTGTGAAGACTATAACATATCAACTAAGATAATTTGTCTTGATCATGGAAATGGAGATTTCTAGTTGGTATGTTGATATGTTTTAAGAGTTAAGACATATTGAACTGGACCGCTGTGAGATTTATTATTCTCCTAACGACTGTCAGATATATAATAAAACTCACGACTTCTATTTACATCAACTCTAAATCCTAAGAGAATAATGGATCTATCCTGATATGTAGGTTGCTTTGATATATCAGGAGTGAGATCTATAAGTTATGGTCAAAACCTCAGTATGTTGGGCAGTCGTATTTAGTGTTGAAGGAACAAATATTTGTTAGGATTAGTGCCCTTAAATCCTATTGTAATAAGCCATGTACGATATTATATATGACATTATGTATTAAGTAATGTATGACTTAATATTGTGATTAATAAAGTTGCTTTATTCTTATCTAAAATGATGGAAACATAAATATTTGGACATTATCAAATAGTCCATAAGATGCATAGTATGTGATTTATATGATTTAGTCACAGAAGATATAGATCACAAGTTCTTTGTAAACTCAGAATTTCGGTTCGTAGTCGGTGATGAAATTGGGCATTTCATCTATGAAGACTATAACATATTAACTAAGATGATTTGTCTTGATCATGGAAGTGGAGACTTCTAGTTAGTATGTTGATATGTTTTAAGAGTTAAGACATATTGAACTGGACCGCTGTGAGATTTATTATTCTCCTAATGATTGTCAATTGAATAATAAATCTTAGGACTTCTATTCACATGAACTCTTAATCCTGAGAGAATAATGGTCCTAATCATAAAATGTTGGTTGCTTTGATATATCAGGAGTGAGATCTAAAGTAACGGTTAAAACCTTAGTATGTTGGGCAGCCACATTTAGTGTTGATGGAACATATATTCTCAAGATGGAATTCATAGTCTCTTAATGGAGATATAAAATATTCCCTTAAGATAAGTTTAATGGGTTCAGTTATTCAGAGAGTTAGGCCTAACCACTTTAGTAAGACTAAAGTATATATTTATGAAATTAGATTTCATAAATATATGATGAATAACTTAAAAAGATTAAACCGAGTACTCAAGGATTAAGATGTAGTAATTTATAAAGTGGCAGTCTATATTCATGACTTTGTATTACTACGAATATTTTATGAAGGAGTTGCATGTACAATAAAGTCTTGGGAAATAATTTATTTATAAGGCTTAGAGTGCAATTATATTTATATAGTGGTATTAAAAATAATTAATGGTAACTTTGGACTTGTCAAGAGTTGACAGAAAAGCCCAAGGCCAATTTGAGCTAGTGTCTTATTTGTTCCCTTTTGGTCCCACACCAAGCCACGCATTAAAGCCTAATTGGGAAGGCCCAAAAGGCTATCCCAATTAGATAATTAGTTTTGTGGAGAGAAACATACAGAATTTTATTAAGATAAAATGGTTTGTATGTTGATGTAAGAGATACATTCTTTCATATTCTCTCTAGAACTCACACACATAACTGATTGAGTGACCACACATCTTGGGCATCAAGTGGAATTGGAATGAAGATTAAAAGTTTTCCCAAGTGCTTTTCATATTCGGTTTTGAAATTCATCATACTAAGGTACACTCTCTTGAGTCTATATTCTAAAACTTACATCGTATATGTTATCAATTGCGTATGAAGTTGATCCGTTAATTTTCCGCTGCGTATGTTTTGTATGCGATACAAACATGTATTTTTCCAACAAATGGTACCAGAGCGGTCTTCATTTCGAATATGAATAACATGTTTTATGAGTTTTGGAATTAGATGTAATTGCTTCATGATGTTAGAAGATTATATATGCATTTAATTTTCTGCATGGTTATTGAAACTATGATTTGATAGAAACTGATATTGATGTTATGATGTTGTTTAAATTTGAATTTAAGTATGTTAAATTGATCTTTAAGGCTATAGCATCAATGGATTCAGTTTTAATATCAATCTCTGTCTATCATGTTCATATGATGGTTGTTTATTCATGCAAAACCGTTGAAAACTGGCTTAGAAAAATTTCTAGAAATTCGAGTTTTACGAGTTTCGATCGGTCAAAATTTATTTTCGATCGATCGAGTAAAACAGTGACCAATCCATTTGAATCGATTGATATTCGATTGCTAGTCGATCGATCGAATTTTCTTTTCAATGGATCGAGGGGCGATTGAGCATTAATCCAACCAGGCAGATGGTCAAGTTCGAATTTTTTAATTTTTTCAACCGATCGAAGGGCACATTCGATCGATCGAAAGAAGAAAAATTTGAATTTTTTCTAAGTTTTTTCAAACTTAAAAGTCCAAGGCTATGTGTAATCAGATTATGCATGTTTTATAATTTATAAACCTTTATTTTAAAATATCTAGTGGGAGAGAGATACAAGGGTTGGATCTCACGGCCTCCATTGTCGGTTTATAGTAGATGATTAAGCACCTTGCCTTGGCGTATATGTCATGCTCCATTTGGAGGGTGTTTAACTCATGGTACTACTGGTTAAACTTCTTAAAGATAGATGAAGTGTGTTTTTACATCGAGAACGACCACGCTTCCGTGGAGTTACTTGGTGACTCACATTTATTCTAGGCAATGGTATGCACTAGACTAAGTATGATGTTAATCTCCCTTCGTAGCTATGTCATTATTACTTAGAGGCTAAAGGAAAAGCGGTAAATTATTTCTATTTGGTAAGAGTTACCATGATAGCATTAATAATGAGAATAATTCTCGCTTGATCATAGTGATTGGTATGACCTCGCTTCCATGGAATATTGATTGCAAGATTGAGTTGCCGTTGCACATATTATATTATGGTTTTATTAAGGTTCCATACTATATGTTTATATGCTAAATTGATAATGTCCAGTTTACTTATTATATTCATGTTTATTATTTTCAGATTTGAACATGGCATCATTTAGCCCATTTGTTACCATTCTTAATCAAAACAAATTGACTGGATCCAATTATGTTGACTAGAAAAGAAATTTGGACATAGTTCTTACAGCTGAAGAGCGCAGATATGTGCTTACTCAACCTTGTCCTAGCTTTCCTTCATTAGATGCTCCTCCTGAGGAAAAACAGTGATATGATCGTTGGCAGAAATCTAATGAAATGGCCAAGTGCTGCATCCTAGCGTCCATCTCAAATGTTCTATAGCATCAAATGCAGGATGTAGAACTAGCTTCGGACATTATGCTAAGTCTGAAGGAATGTTTGGTGAGCAAGGCCGTTCTGCAAGGCAAGAAATCATGAGGCAAATTTATAATACCAAAATGGTTGAAGGTAGTTCAATAAGAGAGCATTGTCTTACAATGATCTCTAATCTGAATACATTAGAAGTTTTGGGTGCCGACATTGATGGAGAATCCCAAGTGGATATGATACACCAGTCATTACCAGAATCATTCAAGAAATTCAGACTTAATTATAACATGAACAAAAATATTTATTCTTTGTCTAAATTAATGAATGAGTTGGTAGTGGCGAAAGGCATCCTTGGTACTTCTAATGCTAGTCTTGAAGCTAATGTGGGTGAAGCTTCTACTTCTCAACCTAAGTCGAAAGGCAAGGGTAAGAAGAAGAAGAAAAAGGACTTCACCAAGCAAGAGGGTAAACAAATTGCCTTAGGAGTTGCCGACAAAGGAAAGAAGCTGGAAGAAAAATGTTTCCATTGTGGTGAGAAAGGACATTGGAAGAGAAATTGTCCAAAATTCAAGGCTACCAATAATAAGGGTATGAATAGCTCATTCCTCCTTGAAATATGTTTGGTACAAAATCCCACGGATTCCTGGTGCGTGGATTCTGGTTGTACTAATCATATCTACAATTCTTTGCAAGGGTTCCAGGAGACCAGAAGGCTTAATGAAGGGGAATTGTTTCTTACTTTGGCTGATGGGAGCAGGATTCCAGTTGTAGCTGTTGGTGTTTATAGTTTATGTTTTGAGTCAAGAGTTTTAATATTAGATGACTGTCTGTATGTACCTAATGTTCATAGGAATTTAATTTCTGCAACTTATTTGGGTAAAAATAGATATTGTGTTATCCTTAAAGACAATGTTGTAATAAAGAAGGATAAAATGTTTATCTGTTTTGGCAATATTGTGGATGGTCTTTATATTTTAACCCCTGATAAGCATGAATTATACAATTCTGAATTAGATAATAACTCTCATGTAAAATCATTAAAGAGAAAGTTTCCTTCTACTAATGATGCATATCTTTGTCACTTGCGTTTGGGTCATATTAATCCAAACAGAATTCAAAGACTGATCAAAGATGGTCTCTTAGAGCCATTGGACTTTGATGAATTTCCAGTTTGTGAATCTTGTTTGGAAGGCAAAATGACCAAGCGACCTTTTAATGCAAAAGGTAGAAGAGCCCAAGAGTTGCTTGAATTAGTTCATACGGATGTTTGTGGTCTTATGTCAACCCAAGCAAAAGGAGGTTATGAGTACTTCATCACTTTCACCAATAATTACTCAAGATGTGGTTATGTTTACCTAATGAGACGAAAGTCTGAAGCCTTTGAAAAGTTCAATGAGTTTAGGGCTGAAGTTGAGAATCAATTGGGTAAACGCATAAAGGCCATTCGATCTAATCGTGGTGGCGAATACATTTTTAGGGATTTCAAGAATTACTTAACTCAAAATGGGATTGTATCCCAATTGACTGCACCTGGAACTCCCCAACAGAATGGTGTAGCAGAAAGAAGGAATAGGATTCTTTTAGAAATGGTTAGGTCCATGATGAGTTACTCAACTTTACCTATTTCCTTTTGGGGTTATGCCTTAGATATAACAATACATGTTTTGAATTTAGTTCCATCAAAATCTATTCCCAAAACAGCCATGGAATTGTGGAGTGGGCGTAAGCCTAGCATGAAATATCTCCACATTTGGGGTTGTCCAGCACATGTGTTAAAAGGGAAGCCTGATAAATTGGAACCAAAATCAGAAGTGTGTTTGCTTGTGGGTTATCCAAAAGAAACTAGGGGTTATTTATTTTATAGTCGTAAAGATAACAAAGTTTTTGTTAGTACAAATGCTAAATTCTTGGAAAATGACTATATGAATAATTTTACTCCTAGAAGTAGAGTTGTATTGGCTGAAATGAATGAACCTGTAATTGAACCAATGATTGAAACTAGGGATGATGTGGCTGTATTGGATACACCACAAGATACTACTCATGAGATGTCTAGTACATAGATGCCTCGTCATAGTGGGAGGAATGTTAGGCCACCTATAAGATTCATGGGTCTTGGAGAGACTTATGAAGCTATCTTAGAGGAGGCCGAAACTGATCCTTACACTTATGAAGAAGCAATGAATGATATAGATGCACATCATTGGGTTCAAGTTATGAAATCTGAATTAGATTCCATGTATTCCAATCAAGTTTGGGATCTTGTAAAGGCGCCTAAAGGCATTAAACTTGTTGGTTGCAAATGGGTTTACAAGAGGAAGAGAGGGATAGATGGAAAGGTTTAAACCTTTAAAGCAAGGCTAGCGGCGAAAGGGTATACACAAAAAGAAGGTATTAATTATGAGGAAACCTTTTCACCAGTAGCAATGCTAAAATCTATCAGAATTCTCTTATCCATTGCTGCTCATTATGATTATGAGATTTGGCAAATGGATGTCAAGACTGCATTTCTCAATGGCAAGTGGAATTGGAATTAGAGTGAAGATTAAAAGTTTTCCCAAGTGCTTTTCATCTTCAGTTTTGAAATTCACCATACTAAGGTACACTCTCTTGATTCTATATTCTAAAACTTACATAGTACATGTTATCAATTGCGTATGAAGTAGATCTGTTAATTTTCCACTGCATATGTTTTGTATGCAATACAAACATGTATTTTTCCACCAATATTCTTAAGATGGAATTCATAATCTCTTAACGGAGATATAAAATATTCCCTTGAGATAAGTTTAATGGGTTTGGTTATGCATAGTATTGGGCCCAACCACTTTAGTAAAGAGTTACTAAAGTATATATTTATGGAATTGGATTTCGTAAATATATGATAAATAACGTAAAGGATTAAACCGGGTACTCAAAGATTAAGATGTAGTAATCTTCAAAGTGACAGTCTATATTCATGACTTTGTATTACTACGAATATTTTAATGAAGGGGTTGCATGTATAATAAAGTCTTAGGATATAATTTATTAATAAGGCCTAGAGTGCAATTATATTCATATAGTGGTATTGAATATAATTAATGGTAACTTTGGACTTGTCAAGAGTTGACAGAAAAGGTCAAGGCCCATTGGAGCTAGAGTCTTATTTCTTCCCTTTTGGTCCCACTCCAAGCCACACAACTTGAGCCCAATTGGAATAGCCCAAAAGGCTAGTCCAATTAAATAATCAGTTATATTTAAGGAGAGAAACATACAGAATTTTATGAGTCCTTTAATAAGTGCTTTTCGTTAAGATTACACAAGGAATGAAATGGTTTGTATGTGAATGTTGGACACTCCCTTATTCTCTCCTTAGAAATTGATTGAGGGACCACACTTCTTGGGCATTAAGTGGAATTAGAGTGAAGATTAAAAGTCTTCCCAAGAACTTTTGATCTTTGGTTTTAAATTTTACCGTACCAAGGTACGCTTTCTTGTTCTTAAATATTTGAAACTTACATAGTGCATGTTATCAATTGCGAATAAGTAGATCCGTTAATTTTCCGCTGCATATGTTTTGTATGTGATACAAACATGTATTTAACCCAACAAGATCTCCTGTTGGTAGATGTTGCTATCTGGTTTCGTTATCATGTTTGTGGTGTAAAAGGCCATCAAGGGCCAAGCCATAGCCGATTACCTAGCGGAACAGCCATTAAACGATCTAGGTTTCTCTGAATCCCTCTTCCTAGATGAAGATGTTTTGGCAATAGAACCAGAACCAAGCAATGTGGAACCATGGCGTTGGAAGCTTTAATTCGATGGGGTTGCCAATGGCACTGGAAATGGAGTTGGAGCAGTTCTAGTATCTCCAAAGGGTTAAGAAATCCCTGTTTCAGCCAAACTAAATTTTGATTACATGAACAACGTCATAGAGTACGAGGTGTGCATAGTGGGCCTACAAGTCGCCTTGGACTTCGGCGCATACGATCTAAGTGTCTTTGGAGATTCCCTGTTGATCATCTCCCAAATAGAGGGAAAGTGCTAGCCCGAGACGCCAAGTTGATTTCATTTCCGAAATGCGTCAGCTGCTTAATCCTAAAGTTTCGGAACATTACCATTGCTTATTTGCCCTAAGCACACAATTAGTTTGCTGATGCATTAGCCACCTTGGCTAGCATGGTTATGTTAGCAAAAGGAGAATTGCACATAGAGGTCTGCGGCATGCCCGCCTACTGCATGAATATCAAAGAATGCATGAACGTCGAAGTTGAAATTGATTGGAAGCCATGGTACCATGAAATCAAGGCTTATATCAAAGATGGTGAATACTTGCTTGGGACCATAGACAGCGAGAAGAAATTCATCAGGCACATGGCATGCCAGTTTTTCTTGAGTGCTGAAGTCCTGTACAAAAGGAACCATGACATAACTTTGTTTTGATGCATAGATGGAAGAGCTGAATGAGGGCCTGCTCGGAGCCCATGCTAGTGGATCCCTATTAGCCCGAAAAATTATGAGAGCTGACTACTATTGGTTCACCATAGGAAGTGACTGCATCAAGCATGTGAGGATGTGCCACTATTGCCAAATCAGAAAAGAAAGAATGTTCCTTCTTAATCCCTTCACTCTCTAGCAGTGCCATAACCTTTTTCAACTTGGGGAATGGATGTCATTGAACTTGTGATTTGGAAAGCCTCAAATGGGTTTGAGTATATCTTGATGGCCATCGATTACTTCACCAAGTGGGTGGAGGCCGCCCTACAAAAGCATCACCTAAGCTGTGGTGGCCCAATTCTTGAAACAAAACATCATTTGTTGCTATGGCGTGCCAGGAGAACTCATTACAAATAATAGAAAGAATTTGAATGGGAAAATTGTAACACCCCAAACCCGTACCAAGGATTTAGATGCATAACCTGTCTTAGAAATAATCAACAATAATATAATGGAACAGAGCGTAATTAATTATCCACAAATAAACTTCTATCCAACATCAACTTTCCTATAAAATCCATAAAAATACAAAATCCTTCACAATAAAGTCTCCAAATACAATAAATAAATAGTTCCACAAATGTCAAACTCATTGTCCCTAAGAAATTATATTAAAATAGTTCACCAACTAACATAGCTCCAAAAGAAGTCGTCAATCTAAGGCTCCATTGATCTACCATCAAAAGACATTCCATTGCTCAAATCTAAAAGGGTGGAAAAAGGGGGGGGGGGGTGAGCTAGAGGCTCAACAAGAGACTACATAACATGAGGATGTCTTTCAAAACAAAACATTAGTATCATTGACAAAATATAGTCTTCTCAAAACATTTACAAATAGTTTTAACAGTAATATGATATATTCTATAAAACTGTTAAAAATAAAACATTTCTCTATAACGCTGTAATCATTAAATAAAATAATAACCACTTTAATATGCCAATATGCACTAAATAGGTAGAAACAATTTATTATGAAAATAAACAATTTTCTACTTACAAAGATCTGTAGTAATAAAACAGTAGTTCGATGTGGATAATATTAGTCAAACACAGACAAAAGCTGCTAAACACTCGGTGGGTGATTCCCATGGGAACAATAACACTAACCTCAAAGAGGCAACACTAGCTCCAAAGAGCAACCGTAACACTGCACCACACCACACTAACACTACATCGGCCGAAGACCAACACTTAACCCTGTGTTGGCAAAGGTTGTAGACTGTCTAGTCGACTAGTTGAAAACATTCTTGACATATACAGTTTCATAATAATATACAATAAATAATAAAATTCTGGTATGTATTATACATTTACAATGGCATAAGTTTTTTTTTTTTTTTGAAACTTCACTTTTGCAATTATGTATATATATATATATATATAAATATATTTTTACCACTAATACATTTAGATATATATATATATATATACGTCTTGAGAGACATTATGTGCTGAAGTCTACTTACCTCAAATCACCAAAACATGATAGATCTCAACTATCCAAGTTGATGTCACTTGAACCTAATACACAAATAGATGATTTTGCTACGTTAAGCCATACTTACACTATTTATATAAACCATTCGTGCTATCCCTCTTCCAAAATCACACATGGACCCTTTATACATCATAATTATATATTAGATCCTAACAATGTTTCTAACCAAAGGCCTAACATTAGTATTTAATATATTACCACTAGATCCGAGATAATCCACAAGCATCAATATTTCTTACATCTCATGATAGTCTATGTAAATAGGATATAGGGAATTCGATCTCAATTGGGGTATTTGATATCATGAAGTCGTATGACTCACCAATCTATGTACTTCCATTTTTAATTCTTTACTCTCTACATATATGTGTATATATATATATATTTATATATATATAGATGCCTATCATGCCACCGAATTAAGTTATAATGCAGAAACTTCCAGAAATCTTATACCATCAACCTAGAGATATCATGCCCATGAAATATTGTAATATAAACTCTATTTTATGGAGATAGACAACACGCATCCTTAATCTATGATACCACACAATCAATAATCGGCTTGCTAAAAGTTACCTTGATGTCGTCTTTGTCAAGTTGGCAAAAATCCTCTTCGCTATAGCTTTTGGTATCTAACGTCTCTCTCTCTACCTATCACGCAGGAAGCCCTAATTTTCTTTCATGTTAAAGCTGTTTTCACTTGGGCCGAAAATTTAAAAACCCACTAAAACTAAAATAAGCTTCCAAGACTTTCATTCCCACTAAAACTCATAATAAGGTTGTTTACATAGGCTAGGACTCTAAAGAATTCCAATAACACTAAAACTCCTAATCCAAAAGGTTTTAATCCTCTTATCCTTTTCCTTAACTGATAAGGAGACTAAAAGTTAAATTTGAATAAACCACAAAATAACTATTGACGCTACCCCTTATTATTATTATTTTTATTTTTTTTTGTAGAAAAATCATAATATAAAATAATATCTCTTCCAAAATAAACAAAGGCAATTCATCAAATCCACTCTAGAAGCAATTAAATTAAATTTAAGTGAGACGGGTGTTACATTCTCCCCCTCTTATAAAATTTTCGTCCTCGAAAATTCAAAACATACCTCACTTTTGAAATAGCTGGGGATATTTGGCTTGTATTTCGTCTTTACGCTCCCATGAAGCTTCTTCTATGGAATGATTCCTCCATAATACTTTGACCAAATGTATAGTCTTATTACGTAGCACTTGCTCTTTATGATCTAAAATTTGAATGGGAACTTCCTCGTAGGATAAGTTCTCTTTGACTTGAAGTGGCTCATAACTCAAGATATGAGAAGGATCAGGGACATACCTTCTCAACATGGATACATGGAAAACGTTATGTAACCTTGACAAAGCCGGTGGTAAAGCAAGCCGGTAAGCAACAGAACCAACTCTCTCCAAAATTTCAAAGGGCCCCACGTACCTAGGGCTTAACTTACCCTTCTTGCCAAACCTCATAACACCTTTCATAGGTGCCACTCGAATGAAAACCATGTCTCCAATTTCAAATTCCACTTCTCTTCTCCGTGGATCAGCATAACTTTTCTGTCTACTTTGAGCTGCACGCAACCTTTCCCGTATTACATCAATCTTTTCACTGGTCCTTTGAACAATCTCAGGACCCAAGATTCTCCTCTCTCCAACCTCATCCCAACAAACTGGGGATCTACACTTTCTACCATACAAAGCCTCATAAGGTGCCATCTTAATACTGGAGTGATAGCTATTGTTGTAAGCAAACTCCACCAAAGTCAAATGATCATTCCAACTGTTAGGATATGTGCCCTTAAACCCTTTTGTATGATGCTATGTATGATATTAAGTATGAAATTATGTGAGAAATGATGTATGACTTAATATTGTGTTTAATAAAGTTGTTTTATTCTTATCTAAAGTAATGGTAACATGAATATTCGGACATTATCAAATAGTCCATGAGATGCATAGTATGTGATTTATGTGAAAAGTCACAGAAGATATAAATCACAAGTTCTTTGTAAACTCAGAATTTTGGTTCGTAGTCGGTGATGAAATTGGGCATTTCATCTGCGAAGACTATAACATATTAACTACAATGATTTGTCTTGATCATGGAAGTGGTGACTTTTAGTTAATATGTTGATATGTTTTAAGAGTTAAGACATATTGAACTGGACCGCTGTGAGATTTATTATTCCCCTAACGACTGTCAATTGAATAATAAATCTCACGACTTGTATTCACATGAACTCTTAATCCTGAGAGAATAATGGACATGATCATGAAATGTAGGTTGCTTTGATATATCAGGAGTGAGATCTAAAGTAACGGTGAAAACCTCAGTATGTTGGGCAACCACATTTAGTGTTGATGGAACATATATTCTCAAGATGGAATTCATAGTCTCTTAACGGAGATATAAAATATTTCCTTGAGATAGGTTTAATGGGTATAGTTATTCAGAGAGTTAGGCCTAACCACTTTAGTAAAACTAAAGTATATATTTATGAAATTGGATTTCATAAATATATTGTGAATAACACAAAAGGATTAAACAAGGTACTCAAGGATTAAGATGTAGTAATTTACAAAGTGGCAGTCTATATTTATGACTTTGTATTACTACGAATATTTTATAAAGGGGTTGCATGTATAATAAAGTCTTGGGATATAATTTATTAATGAGGCCTAGAGTGCAATTATATTTATATAGTGGTATTAAATATAATTAATGGTAACTTTGGACTTGTCAAGAGTTGACAGAAAAGCCCAAGGCCCATTGGAGCTAGTGTCTTATTTGTTCCCTTTTAGTCCCACTCCAAGCCACACACTATAGCCCAATTGGGAAGGCCCAAAAGGCTAGCCCAATTAGATAATCAGTTATGTGAAAAGAAACATACTGAATTTTATATAGAATAAAATGGTTTGTATGTTTAATAAGTGTAATAATATATGATATAAGGAAGAGAGACACTCTTTCATATTCTCTCTAGAAAACATAGAACTGATTGAGAGACCACACATCTTGGGCATCGAGTGGAATTGGAGTGAAGATTGAAAGTCTTCCCGAGTACTTCTTCATTCGGTTTTGAATTTCACCGCATCAAGGTACACTCTCTTGTTCTCATATTCTAAAACCTACATAGAGCATGTTATCAGTTGCGAATGAAGTAGATCCGTTTATTTTTCGCTGCGTGTGTTTTGTATTCGATGCAAACATGTATATTACCCAACATTGGTATCAGAGCGGTCTTCATTTTGAATATGTATAACATGTTTTGTGCGTTTTGGAATTAGAGATAATAGTTTCAAGTTGATAGAGGATTATACATTTAATTTTCTGCATGGTTGTTGAAACTATGATTTGATACAAACTGATATTGATGTTATGATGTTGTTTAAATATGAATTTAAGAATGTTAAATTGATCTTTAAGGCTATAGCATCAATAGATTTCAGTTTTGATATCAATCTCTGTCTATCATGTTCGTATGATTGTTGTTAATTCATGCAAAACCGTTGAAAACTGTCTTAGAGAAATTCTGGAAATTCGAGTTTCACGAGTTTCGATTGATCGAAATTTACTTTCGATCGATCGAGTGAAACAATGATCAATCTTTTGAATCGATTAATATTCGATTGATAGTCGATCGATCGAATTTTCTTTTCTATCGATCGAGAGGCGATCGAGTATCAATCGAATCAGACAAAAGGTTTAGTTCAAATTGTTTAATTTTTTTGACCGATCGAGGGGCACATTCGATCGATCGAGTACTTCTTCATTCGGTTTTGAATTTCACCGCATCAAGGTACACTCTCTTGTTCTCATATTCTAAAACCTACATAGAGCAAGTTATCAATTGCGAATGAAGTAGATCCATTTATTTTCCACTGCGTGTGTTTTGTATTCGATGCAAACATGTATATTACCCAACACCAACTACCCTTAAAATCCAAGGCACAAGCTCTCAACATGTCTTCTAAAGTTTGGATAGTCCTCTCAGACTGTCCATCTGTTTAAGGGTGACAAGCAGTACTAAAGTTCAACTTAGTGCCCAAGTCTTTTTGCAAGCTATTCCAGAACCCTGAAGTGAATCTCGAATCTCTATCAGATACAATAGAAGCCGGCACTCCATGCAACCTCACAATCTCATTTATATAAAGTTCAGCCAGTTTGTCAAGAGAGTAGTTCATTCTAATTGGAATGAAGTGGGCAGATTTAGTCAACCTATCCACTACCACCCAAATAGCATCATGATTCTTAGGTGATCTTGGTAACCCACACACAAAGTCCATGGTGATATACTCCCACTTCCTCTCAGGTATAGATAGAGGTTGTAACAACCCTAATGGCCTCTGATGTTCCACTTTGACTTGTTGGCAAGTCAAGCATTGTTCCACAAATTGAGCAATTTCCCTTTTCATGTTGATCCACCAATAAACTTCTCGAAGGTCATGATACATTTTGGTACTACCCGGATGCATTGTAAAAGGCGAACGATGGGCCTCCTCCAATATCTCTCTTTTAATTAATGAATCATTAGGCACACAAAGCCTATTACCAAACCTCAAAACACCATCATTAGAGATATTAAAATCAAATCTACTTCCACCACGTACTTGTTCCATGATCTTAAACAACTGAGGGTCACCACTTTGAGCAGCTTTGATCTTATCGATTAGGGTTGGTTGTACACTTAAACTTGCCAGGTAGGATTGGGAGTCTCCATTCACTATGTCTACTCCAAGTTTCTGAAGATCAACAATAATATGCTTCTGAGTAGTTAATAAAGTAGCTGAGAAGCTATACGACTTTCGACTAAGTGCATCAACCACAACATTGGCTTTACCAGGATGGTAATTTATAGAACAATCATAGTCTTTAATTAATTCTAGCCATCTCCTTTTCCTCAAATTTAATTCTTTCTGAGTGTATATGTATTTCAAACTTTTATGGTCAGTGTATATTTCACATCTCTCACCATATAAGTAATGCCTTCAAATCTTCAATGCAAAAACAACTGCTGCCAATTCCAAATCGTGAGTTGGATAATTCTGTTCATAATTCTTTAGTTGTCGAGAGGCATAAGCAACCACCTTCCCGTGTTGCATTAGAACACAACCAAGACCCTTACGAGATGCATCACTATATATCAAAAAACCACAAGAACTAGATGGAATAGTCAATACTGGTGCAGAAACCAACCGTTGCTTCAACTCCTGGAAACTTCTTTCACAT
>CM066164.1:52623988-52913988 GCA_033629205.1 Lithocarpus polystachyus | reverse complement strand
CCAGAAAACTTGGCAGACAAGAAAATATATTCTAAAATAACTCCTAATTGATACCTAACCATATCAGGAATCAAATTTGACCTAAAAAAACGTACTAAATAATAAAACCCTAATTAAAAACTGATTTGGTCTGAAAATAGCAGATCCAAAATAGGAAAAACCCTAAAAAACGTTCTAAATAATAAAATCCTAAAATTAAGGAAGATCTGGTCCAAAATTAGAAGATCTAAATAAGGAAAAGTATCTGTTAACTGATTTAGAGCTGGAAAGTCAATCAGCCATAATTCTTTGCCATAAATAACACCCAATTACGTCAGATCAGCCCTCAATAGCTTGGATTAAATTTATTAGGCCTTTATCTTCTTTTGGGCCCAGCTTGGAATGTGAATCAGCCCAAATCCCTTGAATCAGCCCATTAAGTGCTTCTTTGATCTTCTTGGATATAGCTCTTGTAATTGGCCCAACTGGAACTTGCAATGGATCCTTAAAAGCTTGGTGATTCTCATCATAAGATCTGCTTTTAATTCCCTCCCAGAGACTAAAACATTACAAGACTTGTACACTTTATGGGTAATCATTTGTTGTCCAGAAGGTGTAACAACACACAATTCATAATTTAAACTCTTAGGTTCCATGTTTAGCCTTTGTGCAAGTCTATGTGAGATGAAAGAATGGGTTGAACCAGAATCAAATAACACTTGTGCATGTTGACTGGAAATAAGAAGTGTACCTGAAACCACTGATGGGGATGCCTCGGCGTCCTGTTTAGTCAAAGAAAAAACTCGACCCTGAACCTTGGGTTTTTGTTGGCTCCCATTTGTATTAGTAGTTTGTTCAGCTCGCAAATTTGGACAATCCTTGATGAAGTGTCCAATCTTGCCACATTTAAAACATGCCCTTGACTCCAAATAACATGTTCCACTATGAGCCTTTCCACATCTTGGACAAGTTTTATGTGCCTTCTTATTTGAATTAGGCACCCCTTGCCTCTTGAATGAACTTCCACTAGACTTTCCCTTAAGAAAATTACTCTGGTTTGGCTTCCTCTCTTGATCATTGGCCCTTGAGAGACGATTGCAATTTCTCTCTGCTATAAGAGCTCGATCCACCACTTCTGCGTATGTTTCCAATTTGAACATGGAAACCGGTCCCTGAATTTCCTCCCTTAAACCTCTTTCAAAATGCCTAGCCTTCCTTGCTTCCGTGTCAACCATGTGTGGAGCAAAGCGGGATAGTTCAGCAAATTTCCGCTCATACTCATACACTGATTGAGTACCTTGTGCTATGCGAATGAACTCAGCTTCCTTTTGCACCATTAAACTATCAGGAAAATACCTCTTACGAAAGAGCTCAACAAAATGCTGCCAAGTTATAACTTCTCTTCCATGTGTCCTCTCTTCGGACTCCCACCATTCCAATGCATCACCTTTCAGTACAAAAACAGCAAGGATAACTCGTTGCTCATCACTAACTTCCATTGCTCTAAAGAGCCTTTCTATTTCCTTAAGCCAGTTGTCAGCCTCTATTGGATCCTTTGTACCCTTGAAAGCAGGAGGGTCAAGCTTTCTAAACTTCTCCAAAGCACTAGTCGGATTGGTGGCTCCTACTTGATGTTGCACTATATTGGTTAAGCCCCCAATGGCATCGATAATAGCCTGAAGATTAGTGGTTCCCACAGCATTCAGTTGACAATTCTCTGGGTTCCTCCTTGGTGGAGCCATCTCTCTAAGCAATACAACAAGATATCATAAGTAAAGATTTCAAATATTCCTAAGGGTCAAAACCAGACACATAGAGAGTACAACAATCATTCCTACACACTCTAGAATAAATAAATAAATAAATCAAATAAGATCGCTACGAAAGGTCAAATAATTCTAACACTAAAATTCCTTGTAATCACACTCTTGTTCCAAAATAATCTTAAGATTAAACCTATAAGTCTACAGAATCATAAGCCTATGCTATGATACCATATGTGTAACACCCCAAGCCCGTACCAAGGATTTAGATGCATAACTTGTCTTAGAAATAATCAACAATAATATAATGGAACAGAGCGTAATTAATTATCCACAAATAAACTTCTATCCAACATCAACTTTCCTATAAAATCCATAAAAATACAAAATCCTTCACAATAAAGTCTCCAAATACAATAAATAAATAGTTCCACAAATGTCAAACTCATTGTCCCTAAGAAATTATATTAAAATAGTTCACCAACTAACATAGCTCCAAAAGAAGTCGTCAATCTAAGGCTCCATTGATCTACCATCAAAAGACATTCCATTGCTCAAATCTAAAAGGGTGGAAAAAAGGCGGGGGGGGGGGGGGGGGGGTGAGCTAGAGGCTCAATAAGAGACTACATAACATGAGGATGTCTTTCAAAACAAAACATTAGTATCATTGACAAAATATAGTCTTTTCAAAACATTTACAAATAGTTTTAACAGTAATATGATATATTCTATAAAACTATTAAAAATAAAACATTTCACTATAACGCTGTAATCATTAAATAAAATAATAACCACTTTAATATGCCAATATGCACTAAATAGGTAGAAACAATTTATTATGAAAATAAACAATTTTCTACTTACAAAGATCTGTAGCAATAAAACAGTAGTTCGATGTGGATAATATTAGTCAAACACAGACAAAAGCTGCTAAACACTCGGTGGGTGATTCCCATGGGAACAATAACACTAACCTCAAAGAGGCAACACTAGCTCCAAAGAGCAACAGTAACACTGCACCACACCACACTAACACTACATCGGCCGAAGACCAACACTTAACCCTGTGTTGGCAAAGGTTGCAGACTGTCTAATCGACTAGTTGAAAACATTCTTGACATATACAGTTTCATAATAATATACAATAAATAATAAAATTCTGGTATGTATTATACATTTACAGTGGTATAAGTTTTTTTTTTTTGAAACTTCACTTTTGCAATTATGTATATATATATATATATAAATATATTTTTACCACTAATACATTTAGATATATATATATATATATATATAAATATACGTCTTGAGAGACATTAAGCCATACTTACACTATTTATATAAACCATTCGTGCTATCCCTCTTCCAAAATCACACATGGACCCTTTATACATCATAATTATATATTAGATCCTAACAATGTTTCTAACCAAAGGCCTATCATTAGTATTTAATATATTACCACTAGATCCGAGACAATCCACAAGCATCAATATTACTTACATCTCATGATAGTCTATGTAAATAGGATATAGGGAATTCAATCTCAATTGGGGTATTTGATATCATGAAGTCGTATGACTCACCAATCTATGTATATCCATTTTTAATTCTTTACTCTATACATATATGTGTATATATATATTTATATATATATATATATATATATAGATGCCTCTCATGCCACCGAATTAAGTTATAACGCAGAAACTTCCAGAAATCTTATACCATCAACCTAGAGATATCATGCCCATGAAATATTGTAATATAAACTCTATTTTATGGAGATAGACAACACGCATCCTTAGTCTATGATGCCACACACAATCAATAATCAGCTTGCTAAAAGTTACCTTGATGTCGTCTTTGTCAAGTTGGCAAAAATCCTCTTCGCTGTAGCTTTTGGTATCTAACGTCTCTCTCTCTACCTATCACGTAGGAAGCCCTAATTTTCTTTCATGTTAAAGCTGTTTTCACTTGGGCCGAAAATTTAAAAGCCCACTAAAACTAAAATAAGCTTCCAAGACATTCATTCCCACTAAAACTCATAATAAGGTTGTTTACATAGGCTAGGACTCTAAAGAATTCCAATAACACTAAAACTCCTAATCCAAAAGGTTTTAATCCTCTTATCCTTTTCCTTAACTGATAAAGAGACTAAAAGTTAAATTTGAATAAACCACAAAATAACTATTCACGCTACCCCTTATTATTATTATTATTATTATTTTTTGTAGAAAAATCATAATAAAAAATAATATCTCTTCCAAAATAAATAAGGCAATTCATCAAATCCACTCTAGAAGCAATTAAATTAAATTGAAGTGAGACGGGTGTTACAAAAATGATCGAGTAGCTTTGGCAATAGTTCAAGATTGAACACCGAAATTTGGTTCCCTACCACCCCTAGATGAATGGTGCGGTGGAAGCAACCAACAAAAACATAAAGAAGATCTTGGTGAAGATGACAGACACCTATAAGGATTCGCATGAGTTCTTACCATTTGCCTTGTGTGCCTATCGCAATTCTGTTCATACTTCCACGGGTGCAACCCTGTATTCCTTGGTCTAAGCCATGGAAGCCGTCCTCCTGGTAGAGGTGAAGACCCCATCTCTTAAGATCTTGTCACAGATAGAGCTGTTAGAAGCTAAATGGGCTCGTTCCTGATATGACAATTGAACATGATTGACAAGAAGCACATGACCGCAATGTGCCATGGATAATTGAACCAACGCTGTATCGAGTGAGCATTTAAAAAGAAAGTTAGACCCAGAGTCTTTGAAGAAGGCGACCTAGTCTTGAAAAAGCACAACTAGGCTATGCCTAATCATAGAGGAAAGTTTGCCCCAACCTACGAGGGCCCATATGTAGTGAACAAGGCTTTCTCCGGAGGAGCCTTAGTCCTAGCCGACATGGATGGGCATAATTTCAATATGCCCACTAATTCTGATGCTGTCATACAGTACTTTGCATAAAGGATACTCCAAGTGCAACCCTTTTTTCTACATTCAAAAAAAAAAAAAAAAAAAAAAGAAAGAAAAAAAACCAAAATATGTAAAGGTAGATTGAAAACCCAAAAGGGTGGTCTACGCAAAAGGAGAGCAAAAGAAAGAGCTCGAGCGAGCTTGCTAGATTGAAATCCTGAAAGGACGATCTAGTTAAAAATTAAGGCAATCAAAATTTGTAATGTCAATTGAACTACGTGATGACCTAATCCTTCCCCATGGAAATTTGTAGGTAGCCAATCCAAGCCCAATCACATTTTAAAAGAAAAATCAGTCAGTTGAATCCACCTGGGTTTGTGATTAAGATCAAGGAAAGAAAGGATGCACCTTCTCGAGTTACTCTATGTCTGCAACGCACATGGCCCGCTATGGTTTGTTCAAAGATTTTATGGTGCGCGCCAATGGAAGGTGTACGCTAATGGGAATAGGAAAGATCCATCAAGAATAGGATGTATACTTTGGAACCTGAGATACTGATATGCATAGAATTACATTTACCATTTTATATGTATGATCTTGCATTCTCAAAGAATTTGCACACATATTCATTAAACATGCTTGTTTTGTGCCTTTTCTAATCCTTTCGTGCATTCATCATTATGCATCCAAAAAAAAATCTGATAAAGATAAATTATCTCCTGATGTTCAATATATGCATTAGCATATTTGTTTTCACCTTCATTCCATTTTTAAGCATACCTTACAAAATAGACTATGCTTTAAAAAGCCAAAAGTGGCAGGTCGTACGCAATTGCCTAGCAATTTAAGACGAATCTTTCCATACATGGTGGAATATAAACTACATAGCTCACATGCAGAAATGAAAAGAAATAGAAAAGACTCTAGCAAGTCAAACTTGGCCCAAACAGTCTGACACTACCTTGCATAGCACCCTAAAACCAATGATAAGAATTGGATCATCCGAGGAATGGGTACGAAGTAACCTTGTAGCATCAAAGCCTAAATCTCTAGCAATCTCACTAAGCTTGCTATATGAATGTTGAAGACAAAGCAGCTCCCTTTCCAGACTGGGACTCGAGGTGCAACTCGACCTCTCTATATCAAGTAGAACTTGCAATGTGCTAATCTCAGCAGTGGTAACCCTCAATGCCTCATCCTTCTCGGCTACCTCGGCCTGGAGACGACAAAATGCCAACTGTGGCTTGTTGGGCTGATCAGCTGACCCATACTCAAGACTTAAAGTAGAGTGAATGTTGGACCTAGCTTGCAATAGCCTCGGCACAACTAGCCTCTAGCGTGGCCTTCTCCTCATCTCTTGACTGGTCCAAGATAGTGAATCTCTAAGTAAGATTTGCTAGCTCACTCTCCAAGCTCAAAACCCGAGATCTCAACTGAGTACACCCAACCTTCATGGCCAAAGGGATCTGACCCCTTTGTGCAAGCTCTGCTTAAAGTGTGGCAAGCTTAACCTTGTATGTCCTCCTCGTCTCATCAAAGTCCTCCATAATGGCATCAAGGATCTCCTTGTAGTAATCCCTGTCCCTGATAGCCTCTGCCAGCCACTCTCTCAGGTCCCTAAGAGTGCTCTCAACTCTAACTTTAAACTCTAGTACATAATCCCTTAATATATCAGTTGGAAGGTGAGGGTCAAGTGGATCTGGAACCAACAAGTCATTGATGAAACACGAATCCCTAGTGGCTACCTTCCAAACCACTCCAATATTGGGTTAGGACATCCACTACAGGCGTCTTCACGCGTAATAGCTTTGCCAACTGCTTGCAAAAGTGAGATCGAGTAAGTGGTCGATAAACCTAACTCATAAGGGTAGGAAGTGAGAGAAAGCGATCATACTCCTTCAAAGTAGGGACCAAGTCCACATCCCCAATGGTGATGCACCTCAAACTGGGATCCCAACAAGTAACTATGGCTTCCTTTAAGTACCAATCTATAGGAGTGTGAAATAGTGAAATGGAATATCTGAGGAAGTGCTTGATGTATGCCCGATCCTTTAAAGAGAATGAGCTCCACCATTTCTTGAGCTCCCTCTCATGAAAGGTTTGCCGCTCAAGCTCCACAATTTTCATAAGACTTGAACCCAAGAGCATCCATGCTCAGATCTTAAAGAACGCAGTGTTCTGATGCCGATTCGTGCAAGGAAGTGTAAGAAAAACGGTGTTTCTAAGTGTTTTCATTGAAGAAAATGGGTAGAAGAAGACCTAGAAAATCACAGACCAGAATATGGATGATCTAGAAGGAGCCTAGACCTTTATGCATGCTTTTCGAGGCCGACACATCGTTAGTGGCTGCCGGCCCCAAGTGGGGCATACTAAGTGGCCGCTAGGCCTCGGTACACGCGTTGGGCATTTTTAAGCCCTCGGCATAACCCCACATGATTTTGACCATCATAAATGAAAATTGAGAAGTTTCAACCAACTTTGAAGCAAAGATTCCCTCGGTTTTCATACTAACAGTGGTACACGGGCGGTTTAGCAGCAAACCGGTTTGTTTAGGGATTTTTCGCACAAACCGAGACCGCTTAAAACCTACACAAGGATAGTTTATTTTTGTGCGTCTCGTCCATCATTTTGAAATATATTGAACCTCATTATTGAAGCCTGATTCACCTGGTTCAGGGGTCGGTTCAGCCCCTGTCGTCAAGATATGTAATGGGACAGTGCCAAAATCATTCCCAATCAGTAATTACAATCCATCCAGCTTGGTATAAAGATCATAATGATTTGTTCTTGTAAGGAACCTTTTTCAAGCACCGGTCGGTTTAGTAGATGGTTAGGTCAGACATTTTGCCACATGGTGAATCCGAGAAAATCCCACTTAGGGAAGTCTATGTTCATAATCAGGGACATCAAGAAACCCATATCGTCCAGTACGATTCTAATCCCGCTTCAAGTCGGTTGATCAGTTTAGAACCACGCAAAGTATCAATATGCTTAAGATCGATACTTTGAGTACAATAACGGGCCTGTCCTACTGGGAACCTTTCCTATTAAGAACCGCATAAACCTATACTAGGGCAGTTTTATTTTATGCAGTCTCTCTTCCTTTCCCATATCCCTTAGCGGGTCAATCAATGTTAGATTTTATTGTTAGACCCGTAGAAATATAGTACAATGCAAATGAAATAATGCGTGAATAACAACAGTGGCGCAACCAGCTCATAAATTCTAAAGTGCTATTGACATACATACATCTAAACCTACCAAGAGGCGATGTCCATACATACATTTGAGCCTACCAAGAGGAAATTTCCATACATACATCTAAGCCTACCAAGAGGCAATATTTGTACATACATCTGAGCCTACCAAGAGACAATATCTAGAAACATACATTTGAGCCTACCGAGAGGCGATATCAAGAAATATATATCTGAGCCTAATGAGAGGTGATATCAAGAAACATACATTTGAGCCTACCAAGAGGCAATGATATACATTTAAACCTACCAAGAGTCAATATCAAAATATAATCCAAGCCCACGATGGGACAATAATACATACATGTCTAGCCCACCATAGGGCAATGTCTAAAAGAGTACTAGGAAATGAACTCATCATCACAAATATACAACAATAGTGGCTAATCTAAGGAGATTCATCATCTCTACTAGAGTTATTAGCAAAGCTCCCAGCGTTGTCATCATCGGCATCATCACCAGCAATTAGACCAAAAGAATGGCAGGATTACCCAGCTAAAGAACCTAGGACCCATCTTGGAGTTTAAAATGAAACCTACCGAAGAGTAGGGCCTCGTCCTAATCTAAAATAGGAGTAAATCGCTATCCACCAGCACGACCTAGAGGAACTAGGAGGATCCCTGCCTAGAATGTAGGGCGTTGGGGGCACGTGCATCCCCTATTCCCTCATCCCGTCGATCAAGACGCTAATGTACCCTTGGAGTTGTCTCAATAATATGCTGGCTCCTCTCCCTCTCCATGGAAATGGTCTGACTCTCTTGCTCTCTTTACCATCATTCTCTCTCCCAAGTCAATGCTGTAACAATCTCCTCCTACGTATACCCTTCCCTAGTGATAGCAACACTTTCAAGATCTCGCACCAGAGCCTTCAAGGTCTCTACATGTTATCCCAAATGGGCCTTCAAAGCCTTCCGGGCACATGTAATGCCCCCATGCACTCTGCCCTTGCTTACAGGGTAGTCATCAATAATGGGTTCAGCCGATGATGCCAAAAACCAAACAGCATAATCAGTATATATCTCAAAGGAACATGTCACATAAGTGGGGTTGTCCACAATTGACTTATGACAATATATCTCAAAAGGTGGATCTCTGGGCATTTTGAAGGTCGGCATGACCTCATGGAAGGTCCTTTCAGCCAGAAAGAACTCTTAGCTAGTCAAAGCCCAAAACTAGCGCCGAACGCACGATTGAGCCAGAGCAAGAGTGACATCGTGTCTAGCCAACAACCCTTCATCATATGGAGTGTTGTGAATCTCACCCTAGGTGACGCAATCAAATATGGTGCTGATAGTAGTCTGTTGTGTTAGAACAACTCTGAAGATATTGCAAAGGGACCAAGCATATGCCCTTGGATATATTGTCATGGAAAGGCCATCATACTGTGGTCACCTGGCCAGGATGTACTCATACACCCACTAACTCAAAATCTACCAACAACCCTCAAGGCTCTTGAAGCCCTAGCGTGACGCCTGCCTTAAATAGGCGATGAAAAATCTGTAAGAAAGGGACCCCCCATCATAAGTCCCTATGACAAACACCACTTTCATGGTTGCCAGTAGCGTACAAGTCAGCACTGACCTGTTGTTGCCCAGCAGGCAACTATCGATGAAGTAGATGAAAAACCGCCTGAGAGCAACGTCGTCCGGCTCCCCCGTCCAAGGTATGTTCTCCTTTGGCGATCGCATATGAATTTGGGCCACATGAGTAGGCCCAAAATACCCTCTAGTTCTCCTGGTAAGGGGGTATGGAATGCCCAAAAGCTCGTTTGCCACAACAAAGCTTACAAACTCAGTCGGGAGTAGCTCCCCTCCAAATCTAAGGCCTAAAATGGCTATTTAGTCGAAGGGAAGGACTGCATACTCCCTGTAGCTCTAATGAGAAGTGCCCATCTCAACATGAAACTACTGCACCAAAAACTACAACAAAATGTATTTTCAGTGACGAAAATATTTGTCACTAAAAGTCCAATTTTTCGTCGCTAGAGACCTTTAGCGACGAAATCTACTAATTAGCGACGAAACTCATTTCGTTGTTGAAACCCCGTCACTAAAAGTCTTGGGTAAAAAAAATTTCAACACTAAAAGTTCGGTGTAAAAAAAAAAAAAAAAAAAAAAAAACTTTTAGCGACAAAAACGTTTCGTCGCTAAATGTTTTCCTCGCTAAAAACACTATTCAACGATGAAAATATTTCATTGCCAAAAACACTTTAGTTTGTTAAATCATATTTAGTGATGAACAATTTCATCACTAAAACTATTTTCGGGTACATATAGCGACAAAAATTTTCGTCACTAAAATCATTTCTTGCAAAATTCTGCTACATTTAACGACGAAATATTTCATCACTAAAACAATTTTTTGTTGCTATATTTGTGACGGAAAAATTCGTCGCTAAAACTTATTTCTTGTTTTTATTTTTTTCATGGCTTTGATATTAACCTGTAACCTGTCATTACATTATTAAAACCTCACATTCGAATAACACATTTATTTGAACAACACATTTATAAAAAAAATGATCAATACATTCCACAAGTAAAAAATAAAACAAGTATCCAATTCAAACTCTTTCCATACAATAATTGTTTGCAACACATACAATAACAAAAGATGTTTTATAACATTACAAAAAGTGTAGCATAATATAGTTAGAACCAACAAAAGATGTCCTTATATGTCTTCAAGTAATGCCAAAAGTAAATCCCCTAAAAGCCACCAATAAGAAATCTGTACAAATATAAAAACAATACTACTTTAAAATCATAAAGTAATAACATTAACTATGTTATAAGAAACATTTCTAGCAATGCATTAAGAGTAGCCACAGCAATGAATTAAAATCACAACTCATAATTTATAAATTGTAGAAAGCAAATATAGATTTTCAAGTGCAAAATAATACAATTAGTTTCAAATATTGCATCAAAAAAAGTAGTCACACCATGTAGTGTGGGTAAATTACTAAAATAAAGCACTAACCAATAAGTGTTTTAACTTGAAGATGAACCACCCCCATAGGTAAGAGCATCATTATAACCCTTGCTCCTTAAAAAGTTAAGAATATTCTTCTGGACCTCTTCTTGCTTAGCTCACTCTTTTTAGTCCTTAGCTCACTCTTCTTGGTCCCTGGCTCTTGCCTCTTTGGCTTATTTATCTCACTTTCTAGACGATGGATATATTCCACTGAGGAACTAGATGATGTGGTGGTTACTAGAGAAGAGGATGGTATAATGCCAAGTCCTTTTACAATACCGGGCTTCTTCTTAAAAACCAAGTTTAAGATCACCACTTATGTAAGGGGAATTGCATTAGGATCTTGATAATGATCCTCTTGCACTTTGAGAATATTTTTCGACCATTTGAAAGAGAGAAAGAAAAAAGAATCACAACATTAATACTATATATATTATAGGTTTACAAACATGGTAGGGATGGAATGATACACATACATATGTCACTTCATCCTCATGGTGTATCCACATATTTGTCTTTGAAGATTTTTGACAATTTAGGAACTTGACCACTGTTATTATTTGTCTGATTAATTAACATTTGAGTGTTAGATAGATATAGTTAATTAATCAAAACATGCAATATACTAAGTTTTAAGAAAATGAAAAAACACGCACCTCCTCATTAACCCTAACAACAAGTGCCTTTGTCCCGTATCTATGTTTGCCTAAAGTTTTGTTCCTATTTTCAGAGTTCTTTTTTGATTTTATCTAATAAAGAACATTCAAGATATTTATTAGATCATGAATAAAATAGTATACATTTACTTCATCTAAATATTAATCTAATCATTTGACAACATAATATAGTAAACATTGGATAATAATAATATATGCATAAATAATTTACCAGCCATTCCTCGTTGGTCCATTTCCCATCAATGAGTCCAGTCACTGCTCAGGTGTGGCATTCTTTTGCAGGTGGCTTTTTGCATAGTGAGTACCATGAGATTGTACGAGCTTTTTATAAGCTTGATGCAACTTGTTGGAGTTGCAACTCAATTATCTTTTATATTTTGTAAATAATGTTTTCGTTTTTAAGTTGGAATCTCTTTATAGCACAAACTGATCCTGTAAAATGAAGTGTATATGTATTATAAAAATATTATTATATGAATTTAATATGCTTAGTGACAAAAAAGACGAGTTAGACGTTATCAATGTAAATTTACCGTGAAATTTTGAAGCACCACGTCTCTAGTAGCAGCATCAACACTTTTCCAATTTTTCATTTTGTAACTAGACAAATTACTTCACACTTATATGTCAATCTGATTGACAAGCTTGCATGTATTCTTCCCATCAGGAGCAACATACTCTACAGCTATACATACTGGTAGCTTACCACTTTTTTCATCAAGTGCCCGTACTGCTATACCACATGTTGTTCCACGGGTATTTCTGCTAGTGAATCCTATTTAGACATTATCAATGTTAAAAAATTATACATTTCATGTGCATTATAACTAAATTAAATGAAGTATAATCTCAATAGTAAAGAGAGCGTGCAGTTGTAATTAAGTATTTTCTATGTAATTACCAGTTGTGCTAGTTAATGCGCCAGTAGCCTGCGCCTCTGCACCAGAAGAACTTTGGGCGGGAGGATTTGCTTCAGGAAGTGTTTCCATAGATTGGACAGTAGATTGAACCACCGGGATAGAAGCCTCACATCGCGAGCATGTAAGTTGTCCTAGTGCCATCTATAAGTAACAAACATACATGTAATCCCTTTGGTCCCATCCCTAGAGTGCAATTATATTTTTGTAGTGGTACTTGTTATATAATTAATGGTAACTTTGGGCTTATCAAGAGTTGACAGATAAGTCTGAGGCCTATTGGAGCTAGAGCCTTATTAATCCCTTTGGTCCCATCCCAAGCCATACATTTAAGCCCAATTGAGCTAGCCCAAAAGGCTAACCCAATTAGATAATCAGTTATTTATTTAATAAGAGTTATTAAATAAAATAACTGCTAAGGCAGTTAAGATGTACGTATGATTAAAAGAAGAGAAAATAGGCTTTCTCTACAAAATCTTGAAAATACACTTTTCCAAAAAATAATCAACGTACACAAGAACTGATTGAGAGACCACTCATCTTGGGCACCATGTGGAATTGGGATGAAGATTGAAAGTATTCTCAAGTTTTGTTTTTGAATCTCACTGCATCAAGGTATGTTTTATTTTCTTTGTTCTACAATTGAAAGTTACATGTTATCTGTCATGAATGAAGTGGATCCTTGTGTTGCTTCTGCTGTGGGTTTTGTAAGAGATGCAAGACTAGTTGTTCCAACAAGTTGTTCAGTGCACACCGTGGAAGGAACGTAGCCTTTGACGTGAATGTTCATGAAGGGTAGATAAGGATCTCCAACCTTGACAGCTTTGGAAGCCTTTTGGAAGCTTTAGTACACAAGGGTGCATCCTTGTATGAGGTGTGCCGCACATAACTGATTGTCCGCATGTATGTAAATTTGGGATTGGAGTATTCTGCTAAGGTCTGCAGTGTTGATCAGTTTTCTGTTCTTCTTAATTGCAATGTCAACTACAAAATAAAACAACGAAGTTAGCAAGAAAGAAACAAAAATAAGTAAAAGCAACATATTTACACTTTTTGCTTTCCTAAGATCCTTCTGACCTAGTCTACCCCAGGAAATAGGGCAAGGAAGTTCGTCGAGATGCCAATTTCTTGTGATCATAAGAAAATCTCCCTCGGTTTCCTTGTTGGAATCCAAGAGATGAAACCAACCTTACTTCCCCATGGTGACACTTAAGTAGAAGCCTGAGGTTGCACTATCTTGGCAATTGTACACCCAATTGATGTCATGCTCGGTAAGGTCAAGGTTGAGCCTGTTATTGCGCTTAGTAGCACTACTAACCGACCAAAATATATTCGGGGTACACTAGTCAAGACATATCCTAAAATGCCTCAGAAAATTGGTGAGCAATCTACTAATTGGGATCCTAACCCCACCCTTTACGAATGTGACTAAGTGAATGATCACGGTTTCATTCCCCCTTTTAACATATAATTCATTCTCATGACAATAACTCACCCCAACATTGTTAGGATTCCCATAACTAGTCCTAACTGCAGCTAGCCTCTCGGGGGTATCACTTAGAGACCAAAATTTACCCATTGTACTACTGAAAGTATAAAAAAATGGAAAAAAAAAAAAAAAAGATTAAGAAGACTAAAGTTGAAGAGGAAGCTTACCTAACCAAAGGGGAACTCAAGCTTGACACCTTGGGAACAAAATGGGAGGTCTCTCACAAATGAATGAAAAAAGGTAGGTGAAATGAAAATCTTGAAGCAAACCCTTGTGTCTCATACATTCAATGCTAAGCTACCGCCTATCTCATCAATGTCAGTTAATGATGCACCCACACCTCGAACCATGATCTCCACTCCATTAAAGGAGAAGTAATTATGGGGGGAAGGGGGGGCCATTGTTCAGGGGGGGGGGGAGAGGGGAGCATAACCACCCTGTGGATTTCAGATCAAAGAAGGAATGCCGCAGAGATATTCCTGAAATAGGAAATCGGCCTAAGCCTTAACATCAAAGAGCCCAAGTCCATGAAATCATGGGTTGATTTAGACTGGTTACCAAGGTAATCCAAGGAATACCCAACCGAGGCGAGATCCAACGGATTTACTAAAGAATCAACCCTGAACCTTTTCCTAAGAAACATAAAGAAGATGACATAGAGCCCAAATTAATAGTCACCTCTGCATTAATTAGGTGTTACTGTTAGGGTTTATGCCTTAAAATCCAATTTATTGGCATGTCATAAATAATTAAATAGTTTAATTATATGATACTATTTATAAATGAACTAATGGGAAATTATCTTAGTCCATGAGATGCATAGTATATGATTTATATGATTTAGTCACAGAAGATATAGATCACAAGTTCTTTGTAAACTCAGAAGTTTAGTTCGTAGTCGGTGATGAAATTGGGCATTTCATCTGCGAAGACTATAACATATCAACTAAGATGATTTGTCTTAATCATGGAAGTGGAGACTTCTAGTTGATATGTTTTAAGAGTTAAAACATATTGAACTGGACCGCTGTAAGATTTGTTATTCTCTTAACGACTGTCAAATGAATAATAAATCTCCCAACTTCTATTTACATCAAGTCTAAATCCTGAAAGAATAATGGACCTAATCATGAGGTGTAGGTCAGTTTGATATATCAGAAGTGAGATCTATAAGTCACGATCAAAACCTCAGTATGTTAGGCAGCCGCATTTAGTGTTGATGGAACATATATTCTCAAGATGAAATTCATAATCTCTTAACGGAAACATAAAATATTCTTTTGAGATAAGTTTAATGAGTTTGGTTATTCAGAGTGTTGGGCCCAACCACTTTAGTAAGGAGTTACTAAATTATATATTTATGGAACTGGATTTCAAAAATATATGATGAATAACATAAAGGATTAAACCGGGTACTAAAGAATTAAGATGTAGTAATCTTCAAAGTGGCAGTCTATATTCATGACTTTGTATTACTATGAATATTTTAATGAAGGGGTTGAATGCATAATAAAGTCTTAGGAAATAATTTATTAATAAGGCCTAAAGCGCAATTATAGTCATATAGTGGTATTGAATATAATTAATAGTAACTTTGGACATGTCAAAAGTTGATAGAAAAGCCCAAGGCCCATTGGAGCTAGAGTCTTATTTGTTCCCTTTTGGTCCCACTCCAAGTCACATACTAAAGCCCAATTTGAATGGCCCAAAAGGCTAGCCCAACTAGATAATCAGTTATATATAATAAGAGAAACATACAGAATTTCTATGAGAGTTTTCTAAGTGGTTTTTTATTATGATCACATAAGAACATGAAATGGTTTATGTATGAGTGTTGGACACTCTCTTATTCTCTTCTTGGAAACTGATTGAAAGACCGCACTTCTTGGGCATTAAATAGAATTGGAGTGAAGATTAAAAGTGTTCCCAAGTGCTTCTAATCTTTGGTTTTGAATTTCACCGCACCGAGGTACGCTTTCTTGTTCTTGAATTCTGAAACTTACATAGTACATGTTATCAATTGAGAATGAATTAGATCCGTTATTTTTCCGCTGCGTATGTTTTTTATGCGATACAAACATGTATTTTTCCAACAGTTACTACCTAATGTCAACTCCATTAAATGATGAATAACTAGTCTGAACAGTAGAAACGCTCAAAATATCTTTTTTCATGATCAAGGAATGGCAGGAGAGGTGTTTGATGGAGCAAGCATTTACTGACTTCAAATCAAGAAATGCACAATTGGAAAGGAGGAAGGGGGTGAGGATAAAAGGAGGAGTTTGTTCACAAGAGAGGGGATCCAAAAAAATTGAGAAAGAAGAACAAGAGAGAAAAAAAGAGAGAGCTAAATCTGTATTCAATTTTACTTTGTAAATTGTACCTTGAGAAGAAGTTTTTCTTAATCAAATTATCTTTTTTCAACCATCTTTGTCCTTCAATTATCTGTCTAGTCTTCGCATTGTGGTTTTATTTTTACCATTTCTTAGAAATTAATTGTGTGGATTAAATGCTTTTTACTATCTTCGAGTTTTTGACGCCCACAATATTTATTCTATTAACACCATTCAACAATAAACATCACATGTGCTAACAAGTTAAAATAAAATTTATTTTAGACAATTTAAGGTCTTTAAGGTTTAAATGAAACTTATTTAAAACTACCCAAATCTTAAGGAAATATTTTGAAAATTTAATGTTTAAATATAAGCTACCCAAATCTCTGAGTTTTAAAAAACTATCTACCCTAAATTTAAAACATGGTTTTCTTACTCCAAAAATGTAAAACTTATTTTATTCTATTAAGACAAGACATGCATTTGATGTCATTATTTATATATTATTAAATTAAGACATCAACTTATAATTATTATTGATTATGTAAACAAGATACAAATCACTATTTTTTATTTAATGGCAAAAACATTTGTTAATTAAATAATTGAGTGTAAAAGTGAAACCCATATAAACGAGATTTTTTTTTTCTCCAATGAGAAACGTGATTTCTTTAATAGCAATATTAAAGTAGTTGTTTTAATTTCATGGCGCACAAGTGCATAATTTTGTCTTGTACAAGTTAATATTTTAAAATTTTTAATGGGTCTTACAAATAGTGCTTCAAAAAAAAATTTTGGCAGGGGGAGAGGGGGGGGGGGGGGGCGGGGGAATAGTGCTTCAACGCTTGAAAATTCACAATCAATATAATCACAATCATTTTTTTTTTTTTTTTGGGTGAGCAGAGGGGGCAAAAGAATATCATTTACTGATGTATGTGGTCCATGTGGGATTAATGACTTTTCTTAGGTGATACTCACTCCATCCCAATTTATTTGTCCTATTTCAAAAATTCAACTTTTTAAGAGAATATTATTTATTATCTTTTCTACCGTATAAAAAGGTTTAAGTTTCTAGAACTACTCTTATTAATTTAAAATAAAGAAAAAGAAAGGCATTAACTTTTTAAATAAAGTAAAGGGCAAAATAGAAATTTTATTTATTAATTTTAGAAAGAAGACTTCTTTTTGGGACATCCAAAAATGGAGGATCAATTATAGAAATTTTAGATACATGTGACAAGTCCACAATTTATCCTCCATTTTAGATATTGTATGTATCTCAAGCTATATATAACTAATTTTAGACTTCTGTATGTTTCTATCCACATAACTAATTATCTAATTAGGCTAGTCTTTTGGGCCTTCCCAATTAGGCTTTAATGTGTGGCTTGGAGTGGGACCAAAAGGGAACAAATAAGATACTAGCTCCAATGGGCCTTAGGCTTTTTTGTCAACTCTTGACAAGTCCAAAGTTACCATTAATTATATTTAATACCACTATATAAATATAATTGCCCTCTAGGCCTTATCAATAAATTATTTCCCAAGACTTTATTGCACATGCAACCCCTTCATAAAATATTTGTAGTAATACAAAGTCATGAATATAGACTTCTACTTTGTAAATTACTACATCTTAATCCTTGAGTACCCGGTTTAATCCTTTTAAGTTATTCATCATATATTTATGAAATGTAATTTCATAAATATATACTTTAGTCTTACTAAAATGGTTAGGCCAAACTCTCTGAATAACTGGACCCATTAAACTTATCTCACGGGAATATTTTATATCTCCATTAAGAGATTATGAATTCTATCTTAAGAATATATGTTCCATCAACACTAAATGTGGCTGCCCAACATACTGAGGTTTTGACCGTTACTTTAGATCTCACTCTTGATATATCAAAGCAACCTATATTTCATGATCAGGTCCATTATTCTCTCAAGATTAAGAGTTCATGTGAATACAAGTCGTGAGATTTATTATTCAATTGACAGTCGTTAGAAGAATAATAAATTTCAAAGCGGTCCACTTCAATATGTCTTAACTCTTAAAACATATCAACATATAAACTAGAAGTCTCCACTTCCATGATCAAGATAAATCATCTTAGTTAATATGTTATAGTCTTCGCAGATAAAATGCCCAATTTCATCACTGACTACGAACCAAAATTCTGAGTTTACAAAGAACTTGTGATCTATATCTTCTGTGACTAAATCACATAAATCACATACTATGCATCTCATGAACTATTTGATAATGTCCAAATATTCATGTTTCCATCATTTTAGATAAAAATAAAGCAACTTTATTAATCACAATATTAAGTCATACATCACTTAATACATAATATCATATATAATATCATACATGACATATTACAATAGGATTTAAGGGCACTTATCCTAACATGTTAGGCCACCGATAAGATTCATAGGTCTTAGAGAGACTTATGAAGCTATCTCAGAGGAGGTCGAAACTGATCCTTACACTTATGAAGAAGCAATGAATGATATAGATGCACATCATTGGGTCAAAGCTATGAAATTTGAATTAGATTCCATGTATTCCAATCAAGTTTGGAATCTTGTAAAGGCATCTAACGGCATTAAACCTGTTGGTTACAAATGGGTTTACAAGAGGAAGAGAGGGATAGATGGAAAGGTTGAAACCTTTAAAGCAAGGCTAGTGGCGAAAGGGTATACTAAAAAAAAAGGTATTGATTATGAAGAAACCTTTTCACCAGTAGCAATGCTAAAATCTATCAGAGTTCTCTTATCCATTGCTGTTCATTATGATTATGAGATTTGGCAAATGGATGTCAAGACTGCATTTCTCAATGGCAATCTTGAAGAGGAAATCAATATGAAGCAACCAGAAGGTTTCATAGCTAAGAACCAAGAGCATATAGTATGTAAGTTGAAAAGGTCCATTTATGGACTTAAGCAAGCATCTAGGTCATGGAACATCAGATTTGATCAAGTAATCAAGTCATTTGGTTTTGAACAAAATTTTGATGAACCATGTGTGTACAAAAGACATCAAGACAAAGTAGTAATGTTCCTAGTGCTTTATGTTGGTGATATTCTACTCATTGGAAATGATGTAGAGGTCATGTCATCAATAAAGGTTTGGTTGTCAAGTCAATTTGATATGAAAGACTTGGGTGAGGCTAACTTTATTCGATGGATCAAGCTTTGGCGAGATCGCAAGAATAAGATGTTAGGCTTATCACAAGCTAGATACATAGATAAGGTTCTAGAATGGTTTATCATGCAAAACTCCAAGAATGGTTTACTTCCTTTCAGACATGGAGTTCCTCTGTCTGATGACCAAAGGCCTAAGATTCAAGAGGAAGCAGAAATGATGAGACAAGTTCCTTATGCTTCTGCAGTAGGAAGTCTCATGTATGCCATGCTTTGTACTAGACCAGATATCTGTTTTTTAGTTGGCATGGTCAGCCGATATTAATCAAATCCAGGACCAAAACATTGGCAAGTTGTAAAGCATATTCTCAAGTATCTATGAAGAACGAGAGATTATATGCTTGTTTACCGTTGTGAGGATTCGATTTCCATTGGCTATACAGATTTAGACTTTCAATTGGATCTAAATTTTAGAAAGTCCACGTCAAGATGTGTATTCACCTTGGGAGGTGAAGCTATAAGTTGGAGGAGTGTTAAGCAATCTTGTATTGCCGACTCCACCATGGAAGCAGAATATGTTGCAGCTTGTGAAGCAGCAAAAGAAGCTGTATGGTTCAAATAATTCCTTTTTGATCTTGGTGTAGTGAGAATAGAGCAAGTTCCTATCACATTGTTTTGCAACAATAGTGGAGCGGTTGCATAATCCAAAGATCCAAGGAATCACAAGAAAGGAAAACACATTGAGAGAAAGTACAACATCATTCGAGACATTGCTGCTCGTGGAGATGTGGTGATAGCAAAGATTGGAAGTGTAAATAATCTAGCAGATCCCTTTACCAAAGCCTTACCTCAAAGGACCTTCTATTCACATTTAGAGGTAGATTAGTGCACCATAGTCTTTAGAGCAAGTGGGAGATTGTTGGAGTAAGTGCCCTAAAATCCTATTGTATGATGATATGTATGATATTATGTATGAAATTATGTGAGAAATGATGTATGACTTAATATTGTGTTTAATAAAGTTTCTTTCTTCTTATCTAAAATAATGGTAACATGAATATTCGGACATTATCATATAGTCCATGAGATGAATAGTATGTGATTTATGTGAAAAGTCACAGAAGATATAAATCACAAGTTCTTTGTAAACGCAGAATTATAGTTCGTAGTCGGTGATGAAATTGGGCATTTCACCTGCGAAGATTGTAACATATTAACTAAGATGATTTGTCTTGATCATGGAAGTGGAGACTTCTAGTTGATGTGTTGATATGTTTTAAGAGTTAAGACATATTGAACTGGACCGCTGTGAGATTTATTATTCTCCTAACGACTGTCAATTGAATAATAAATCTCACGACTTCTATTCACATGAACTCTTAATCCTGAGAGAATAATGGACCTGATCATGAAATATAGGCTGCTTTGATATATCAGGAGTGAGATCTAAAGTAATGGTCAAAACCTCAGTATGTTGAGCAGCCCCATTTAGTGTTGATGGAACATATATTCTTAAGATGGAATTCATAGTCTCTTAACGGAGATACAAAATATTCCCTTAAGATAAGTTTAATGGGTTCAGTTATTCAGAGAGTTAGGCATAACCTGTAACACCCGTCTCACTTAAATTTTATTTAACTGCTTCTAGAGTGGATTTGATGAATCGCTTAATTTATTGTGGAGGAGATAATTATTTTATATTATGATTTCTACAATAATAATAAAAATAATAATAATAAAAAAGGGGTAACGTGAATAATTATTTTGTGGTTTATTCAAAATTAATTTATAGCCTCCTAGCCTATGTAAACAACCTTATAATGAGTTTAGTGGAAAGGTAGGTCTTGGAAGCTTATTTTAGTTTTTAGTGGGCTTCTAAATTTTCAGCCCAAGTGAAAACAGCTTTAATATGACAGAAAATTAGGGCTTCCTGGGGATAGGTAGAGAGAAAGACGCTAGACAAAAAAAAAAAAAAAAAAACTACAGCAAAAAGGACTGGGGACTGTGCGCTACAGGGGGGCAGCCAGCAAACCTTATTTTCAGTTTGGGGTAAATGTTGATTTGTGCAAGCCTTTGATTCCGTTGGACACTTAGCAGCCAGCAAATTCTAATTGCATGTGAGGTAAACTTTAATTTGCAAGCCATTGTATTTTCGCTGGACAGTTGGTGTTTAAAGGAGACTTTTGTCGCTTTGCTGATTCAAACTTTTGGAAATCTAATACTTGTTACATAGGAATAGAGTTAACAGGGTAGTGGATTAAGGCTTGCACTTTGAATCCATATAACTGTCATGTGGGTGCGCTTGATTGTTGCACTGCTTGGATTTCTTGCATCACTTATATATAATAAAACTTCTTTAACGGTCAAAGTATGGGTTGGTAGTTGACAATTTATTATTGTTTGATAACCGTTCCCAATGCTATTAACTTATATGAAACATGATGTTTTCGAATTCAGACCAAGGATGAACATTATGTTGGTTATTATATTGTATTTAGTGGCATTTGACTTTTGGCTAGTGATACCAGTAGGATTGTATGGTAAATGTGTACTATTGTTAGTCATGCTTGATATAATTATATGTTGTCAAGGATTCAAGGCCTAACTTCATGATTTGATTAATATATATATATACACTATATGTAGAGAGGAAAGAATTTAACAAGTGGTTATATATATTGATTGATGAGTCAGACAACTACATGTGATCTAATACCCCATTGAAATCAAATTTCCTATATCCAATTTACATACACTATCATGAGATGTAAGTATTATTGGTGCTGGTGGATTAATTCGGATCTGGTGGTAATGAATTTAATACTAATGGCCTTTGGTTAGAAACATGGTTAGGTTCTAATATGTAATTATGATATATATGGGTCCATGTGTGATTTTAGAAAAGGATAGCACGAATGTTTATATAAAAGTGTAAGTATGGCTTAACGCAGCAAAAATATCTATTTGTGTATTAGGTTCAAGTGACATCAGTTTGGATAGTTGAGATCTATTGTGTCTTGGTGATTTGAGGTAAGTAGACTTCAGCACATGACGTCTCTCAGGACGTATATATATGTTATAAATATATATATATATATAAATGTGTATATATATATTGTAGTAAAAATATATATATAATTGCAATAGTGAAGTTAAAAAAAAAAAAAAAACTTATACCATTGTTAGTGCTTTGCACATACTCGAATTTTATTATTTATTGTATACTATCTCGAAACTGTATATGTCAAAAATGTTTCAAGTGGTCAACTAGACAGTCTGCAACCTTTGCCAACACAGGGTTAAGTGTTGGTCTTCGGCCGATGTAGTGTAGTGTGGTGTGGTGCAGTGTTACTGTTGCTCCTTGGAGCTAGTGTTGCCTCTTTGAGGTTAGTGTATTATTTCCCATGGGAATCACCCACCGAGTGTTTAGCAGCCTTTGTCTGTGTTTGACTAAAATTTTCCATATTGAACCACTGTTTTATTACTATTGATCTGTGTAAGTGGGAAAATTGTTTATTTTTCATAATAAATTGTTTCTACCTATTTGGTGCATATTGGCATATTAAAGTGGTCATTATTTTATTAATGATTACAGCGTTATAGTGAAATGTTTTATTTTAACAGTTTTATAGAATATATTATATTACAGTTTAAACTATTTGTAATTGTATCGTGATGACTATATTTTGTCAATGATATTAATGTTTTGTTTTGGAAGACATCCTCATGTTTTGTAGTCTCTTATTGAGCCCCTAGCTCACCCCCCTTTTTCCACCCTTTCAGACTAGAGACATGGAGTGTCTTTTGGTGGTAGATCAGTGGAGCCTTGGATTGACGACTTCGTTTGGAGCTATGCTAGTTGGTGAATTGTTTTAGTAAAATTTCTTCAGGACAATGAGTTTGACATTTGTGGAACTATTTTTTTGAGATTGTATTGGGAGACTTTGTATTGAAGGATTTTGTATCTTAATGGATTTTATAGGGAAGTTGATGTTGGATAGAAGTTTATTTGTGGAAAATTAATTACGCTATGTTCCATTATATTATTGTTGATTATTTCTAAGACAGGTTATGCATCTAAATCCTTGGTATGGGATTGGGGTGTTACATAACCACTTTAGTAAGACTAAAGTATATATTTATGAAATTAGATTTCATAAATATATGATGAATAACTTAAAAGGATTAAACCGGATACTCAAGGATTAAGATGTAGTAATTTACAAAGTGGCAGTCTATATTCATGATTTTGTATTACTACGAATATTTTATGAAGGGGTTGCATGTATAATAAAGTCTTGTGATATAATTTATTAATAAGGCATAGGGTGCAATTATATTTATATAGTGGTATTAAATATAAGTAATGGTAACTTTGGACTTGTCAAGAGTTGACAGAAAAGCCCAAGGCCCATTGGAGCTAGTGTCTTATTTGTTCCCTTTTGGTCCCACTCCAAGCCACACACTAAAACCCATTTGGGAAGGCCCAATAACCTAGCCCAATTAGATAATCAGTTATATGGAGAGAAATATACAAAATTTTATATTAGAATGAAATGGTTTGTATGTTCATGTATGTAAGAAATAGACTCCTTCATATTCTCTCTAGAACAAATACATAGAGCTGATTGAGAGACCACACACCTTGGGCATCAAATGGAATTGGAGTGAAGATCAAAAGTGTTTCCAAGTGCTTTTCTTCATTTGGTTTTTAAATTCACCATACCAAGGTACACTTTCTTGTTCCTATATTTTGAAATTTACACAGCACATGTTATCAATTGCGAAAGAAGTAGATCTGTTAATTTTTCCACTACGTATGTTTTGTATGCGACACAAACTTGTTTTTATCCTACACCCTAAACTCTTTAAACTTTTTAAAGGCTTCGAATTTCCATTTTATTAGGTACACATAACCAAATCTAGAGTAATCATCTGTGAAAGTAATGACATACTTATATCTGAATGTACTAGTTCTAACAACTCTTAGGCTCTTCTACCTTTGCATTAAAAGGCTGTTTGGCCATTTTGCCTTCTAAACAAGATTCACAAATTAGAAAATCATCAAAGTCCAATGGCTCTAAGAGATCATCTTTGATCAGTATTTGAATCCTATTTGAATTAATATGACCCAAATGTAAATGCCAAAGATTTGCATTACTAGTAGAAGGCAACTTTCTCTTTAATGATTTCACCTGAGAGTTATTATCTAATTCAAAATTATATAATTCATACTTATCAAGAGTTAAAATATTAAGACCATCCATAATATTGCCAGAACAGATAAACACTTTACCTTCTTTATTACAACGTTGTCTTTAAATATAACACAATATCCATGTTAACCTAAATAAGTTGCAGAAATTAAAATTTTTACGAACATTAGGTACATATAGACAGTCTTCCAATATTAAAACCCTAGACTCAAAACATAAAATAAAAACTCCAACAGCTACAACTGGAATCCTGCTCCCATCAACCAAAGTAAGAAACAATTCCACTTCATTAAGCTTTCTGGTCTCCTGGAACCCCTGCATAGAATTAAAGATATAATTAGTACAACCTAAATCTACACACTAGGAATCTGTGGGATTTTGTACTAAACATATTTCAAGAAGGAATGAACTTTTTATACACTTATTATTGGTAGCCTTGAATTTTGGACAATTTCTCTTCCAATGTCTTTTCTCATCACAATGGAAACACTTTCATTTGATCTTCTTTCCTTTGTCGGCAACCCCTAAGGCAATTTGTTTACCATCTTGCTTAGTGAAATCCTTCTTCTTCTTCTTCTTCTTCTTCTTCTTCTTCTTACCCTTGCCTTTCGACTTAGGTTAAGAAATCGAAGCTTCAACCAAGGATGCCTTCCGCCGCTACCAACTCATTCATTAATTCAGACAATGAATAAATCTTTTTGTTCACATTATAGTTTAGTCTGAATTCTTTGAATGATTATGGTAGAGACTCGAATATCATATCCGCTTAGGATTCTCCATCAATATTGGCAACCAAAACTTCTAGTGTATTCAGATTGAAGATCATCATCAGACAATGCTCCCTGGCTGAACTACCTTAAGCCATTTTGGTATTATAAATTTGCTCTGTGGTTTCTTGCCTTGTAGAACGACCTTGCTCACCAAATATCTCCTTCAAACTTAGAATAATGTCCGAAGCTAGTTCTACATCCTGCATTTGATGCTGTAGAACATTTGAGATAGATGCTAGGATGTAGCACTTGGCCATTTCATTAGATTTTTGCCAACGATCATATCGCTGTTTTTCCTCAAGAGGAGCATATAATGAAGGAAAGCTAGGACATGGTTGAGTAAGCACATATTTGTGCTCTTCAGTAGTAAGAACAATGCCCAAATTTTTTTTCCAGTTAACATAATTGGATCCAGCCAGTTTGTTTTGATTAAGAATTGTAACAAGTGGGCTAAATGATGCCATGATCAAATCTGAAGACAATAAACATGAATATTATAAGTAAACTAGACATTATAAATTTAGCATATAAATATACAGTATGGAACCATAATAAAATCATAATATAATATATGCAACGACAACCCAATCCCATATTCAATATCCTTCAGCATAGAGTGAACATTAAATACTATGATTGATTGAGAACTATTCTCATTATTTGTGCTATCATGATAACTCTTATCAAACACTAATGACATGCCATTATACATTTGGCCTCTAAATAATAATAGTAGGAACTTAACATAGAGGATTCTATAATATTTAGTCTAGTGTACACCATTGTCTAGAATCATGTGTAGCCTCATTTCATCCCCTTAACAGGCTTATTTTGTAGTACCATGATACAAAACATCCTCCGCATGGAATGCAAAGCTCGAAGCAAAGACAAGGTGTTTGATCAAACCACTATAAACCAGGAAATTCAATCTTGTAGGACCATGAAATAAATACTCTCCGCATGGAATGCTAAGCTCGAAGCAAAGACAAAATATATATTTCATACTACTATGAACCGACAATGGAAGCCGTGAGATCCAACCCTTATATCTCTCTCCCATTAGATATTTTAAAAGAAAGGCTTTTAATTAGAAATCATGTGTAAACTAATCACACATAGCCTTGCACTTTATACATATGAAAACACTTAGAAAAATTCAAAATTCCCAGTTTTTGATTGATCAAATGTGTATCTCGATCGGTCGAAAAATTTAGAAAATCTGGCTCAATCGATTCTCGATCGCTGTTCGATCGGTCGAGAATCAATTTGCCTAGCTCGATCGCTTCTCAATCGTTGTTTGATCGATCGAGAAATAATTTGCCTGGCTCAATAATTGCCCGATCGCTGGTGGATTGATCAAGAAACAATCTGTTTAGCTTGATCGATGCTCGATCACTTCTCGATCGATCAAGTCACGTGAAATTTGAATTTTCTGGAATTTTTCTAAGACATTTTTCAACTATTTTTTATGAACAAAAAACCATCATATAAACATGATAGATAGAGAATGATATCAAAACTGAATTCTATTGATGCTATAGCCTTAAAGTTCAATTTAACATACTTAAATTCAAATTTATACAATATCATAACATCAATATTAATTTTTATCATAAACATAGTTTTAACAACCACGCAGAAAATGTGGGGATAAATACCCTTAAATCCTATTGTATGATACTATCTATGATATTATGTATGACATTTTCTATTAAATGATGTATGACTTAATATTGTGTTTAATAAAGTTGCTTTATTTTTATCTAAAATAATGATAACATGAATATTCGGACATTATCATATAGTCCATGAGATGCATAATATGTGATTTATGTGAAAAGTCACAGAAGATATAAATCACAAGTTCTTTGTAAACTCAGAATTATAGTTAGTAGTCGGTGATGAAATTGGGCATTTCATCTGCGAAGACTATAACATATTAACTAAGATGATTTGTCTTGATCATGGAAGTGGAGACTTCTAATTGATCTGTTGATATGTTTTAAGAGTTAAGACATATTGAACTAGACCACTGTGAGATTTATTGTTCTCCTAATGACTGTCAATTGAATAATAAATCTCACGACTTCTATTCACATGAACTCTTAATCTGTGATGCCCCAATTTGATTGATTGATTGTGTGATGTGTGTGGGTGTGTGATGAGTCTCACATCGGGTATTTACTAGGTAGATCTGGGCTTTATTAACAACTACAAGGAGCTTCAATTGTGACTAGTCCTTTTGAGGTATAGCGCAGATGTGGCTAGCGCTTTTCCTTGGGTCGTTATTATGGTATCAGAGCTGACCCGGTAACCCCGTGTGAGCTCGGAGACACTACCCCACAAAGTGGACCCTAACGAGGACGTTAGGGATTTAAGTCGGGGAGATTGTGATGCCCCAATTTGATTGATTGATTGTGTGATGTGTGTGGGTGTGTGATGAGTCTCACATCGGGTATTTACTGGGTAGATCTGGGCTTTATTAACAACTACAAGGAGCTTCAATTGTGACTAGTCCTTTTGAGGTATAGCACAGATGTGGCTAGCGCTTTTCCTTGGGTCGTTACATAATCCTAAGAGAATAATGGACCTGATCATGAAATGTTGGTTGCTTTGATATATTAGGAGTGAGATCTAAAGTAACAGTCAAAACCTCAGTATTTTAGGCAGCCACATTTAGTGTTGATGGAACATATATTCTCAAGATGAAATTCATAGTCTCTTGACAGAGATGTAAAATATTCCATTGAGATAAGTTTAATGGGTTCAGTTATTCAGAGAGTTAGGCCTAACCAATTTAGCAAGACTAAAGTATATATTTATGAAATTAGATTTCATAAATATATGATGAATAACTTAAAAGGATTAAACCGGGTACTCAAGGATTAAGATGTAATAATTTACAAAGTGACAGCCTATATTTATGACTTTGTATTACTACGAATATTTTATGAAGGGTGTAAGTTTATTTAGACCCCTTAAACCCAAACAAATTAACCTAGTTATTGAGCCAAGTGATTAACTTAAGTAAATTATTCAGATCTAGGTTAACAAAAATATATCAAATCATATAAAAGTGCGAAATAATAAAGAACACATAATATGATGACCTAGGAAAATTAAACCGGTAAAAAATCTGGGGAGAATTTAACCTAGCTATCCTCAAGGTAAAACGAATTCACTATGAAAGAATCGAAGTTTACATAATAGAGACTTAGACCACTAACATCCTATTGCTACCTGCCTGTAGGAAACTTACTACCACGACCATGTGATAGCTCCGAGACCACGGACTCCTTCTTTCCTTGAATTCTCATCAAAGCACAAGCACACCTGCTTGTATATCTTGAAGCTCTTTGATTCTGCAACTGTATGATTTACCAATCTCTTGACATGAATCTTGAGTTTGGAAATCCTAAGTGTATGTGAAGGTAAACACCTCTAGATCTAACAATTAGATTCACAAACACAGCATTCAGAACTCTAAAAACGTGGATAGGGTTTTCCCTTTTATACTTAGGGCAAAAATAAAAACCCTACACATTAAATGGACTAGAGCTGAGTTGGAAATTCTGCAAAAAAACATTCTGCACGACTTTCGATCGGTCGAGTCTAATTCTCGATCGATCAAGTCAGGCAGAAGTGCACAGTAAATTCTGCAGTTAACTCGATTCCAGCTTTACATAAAAAGCCATACTTTGAGCAAGTCTAACACAAGACTAAAGATTGTTTTGATCATGGTTTGCCAACATTACAAATTGAAGTTTTAATACATTAGTTCCTAATTCCTTAGAACCTAACAAACTCTCCCTTTGGCAATCCGTGACAAAACACAGACTTAACAAAAAGCTCAAAGTTTACAAATTAAACAGCTCATTACACAACAATAGCCACTAAACAATTCAACCTAACTACTATCTATCAGTTGCAAAAGTAGACAGCAGCACGACTGAATCAACCTGTATATTCCTGTAACACTTAACAAACACATAAACGCATATGTGGAAAATACAAGTAACAAAAAAAACTTCTTGATTTCACATAACACAAAATAAAGACATATATCATGAATAACATCATAAATATAAATCAATAAAGTGAAACAAGAAACATATACAGAAAAATGTATCTTAAATATATCTCCCCTATCATGAGCCAAAAACGTAAATACACAGTGAAGCACCTAGATACAATCTAAAAGACTCCACAAGCTCCTCAGTATCACAACAAGATACAAAACTCCCCATAAGACAAAAATCTCCTCTACAAGATATGTACTCCACAGTAGAACTGTACTCCCCCTTTTTGTGACGAATTGCCAAAATGCACTCACTCATCATCAAAAGGAGGCGGCGGAGGAGAACGACGAAAACTTGCCAAATCTGCTCTCAAAGCACGAAGCTCATCAAGTACATCCACTAGTAGCTGACCATGAGCCGCCTGAACGGTCATGACAGTATCCAAAGTCCGACGAATATCAGAAACATCCGAAGGAGAAGGGGGAGGAACATCAGCAGCAACAGTAGCAGTGTCAGTAGACGTCGCAGCCGCAGGAGCATCTGTAGAAGAAGAAGAAGGTGGAGTGACACCAGAAGGCTCTACCCTAGGACGCTTAGAGCTAGCTCGAAGTTGAGCAGCCCTATAAGAGCAATAATGTGAATAGGCTCAGAAGCAGGAAAATCACCTAAACCTAGATGAAGGAGAATCCTATGAATAAAGACAGGAAAGAATAAAGCATGAGCCGTAGAACTACTACGATGCACTTCGTTCAAAGAACGAAGAAACAGATGAGGAAAACTGATAGGAGCATCAGTGACAAGAGCATACAAAAACACACATCGCTCAATAGGGATGGTGTGGAGATGAGAAATGGGCCATAAGGAATGACAGACAATCCTAAAGAAAAGATAGTGAAGCTTAGAGAGTTTAGCAGACGTGATCCAAGGATCGGAACCCCACTGGATAGAAGACCTAGTGATGTAAGACATCACGTCGTTAAGAGGTGGAAACTCCTCATAAGGAAAGACAGGATGATCAACAATGCAACAATAGGCACCCCAAGAGCATCAGACACTACTGAAGGGGTAATGCGATATTCCACACCTCGTAATCAACTCTTAACTAGAGTGTTGGTATCATAGACGTGGATAGAGAGGTTCGAGTAGAACTCTCTAATCAAGGTAGCCGGAGGTGGATGATCTATATCCAACAAAGGTAACCAACCCTGACGCTCAAAATTACGTCTCACTTTAGGATCAACCTCATCTAAAATGACCCTACGCTCACCCCAGATATGAGGCCTAAGGTTAAGGGTCTCGTATGTCTCTTGGTTCTTCTCACTAGGAAACCGGTCACTATCAAAAGGAGAAGGAACAGGAGTCCTATGGGCTCTGGTTTTCCTAGGCATGGTGCTAAGGAGGGAGAGACACAAACAAAAAAAAGAGAAACCAAGGGCAGACTGCAAGTTAGCACAACATAAAATATGGAATTATCAATCTATATGATGCATGAGCATGAAAAGCAAATGATGCATGAACTAATGCAGTGACATAGTTCAAATATGATCCAAATTAACAAAATTGGCTTGAGCATGAATTTTATATCAAAAAATTCCCAATTTTCAAAAAATCCAATTTTACAAAACACAACAAATTGAGAAATTGATCAACACATCAGTTAGGAAACACAATATAATGATCAAATTAATCAATCTAACAAGCCAATTTCATCAATTTATATCAATTTGAACAAAATCCCCAAATTCATCAATTTCAAGCCCTAGATTTTCAAATTGTCCACAAAACACCAAATTAATAAATTTAAACCACATGTTATACTTGTATATGGTGTCCCCACAAAAACCCATAATTAATTTGAAAGAAAAACACCCAAAAACAATACCAAAAATACCAAATTAACAAATGTAGAAAATACCCAAAAAATGCATGAAAAAATGCATGAAAAATGAAAATAAAATCAAAAGGAGGGGTAAAAAGGTCTTACCGGCTTTGGGAGAGAGAATTGATGCAAAAAGAATGGAGGAAAACGACAAGAAAATCCTTGGATGCTTTGACCGGTGGTTGAGATTGAAAAGGATTTGAATAGTTCTTAGAAAAGTGAAGAATCACGTGAGAAAAAATTCCTTTTAAAAAACACTCAGCCCGATTTTCGATCGATCGAAAAACAGATTCGATCGGTCGAAACTACCTCGATTGATCTAGTACCAATCGAATACCGATCGAAACAACCTGAGACTTTCCAGGGATTTTTGAAACAATTTCGATCGGTCGAAAAATAGATTCGATCGATCGAAATTCTGGAAAAATTGAATTTTTGAAAAACGAAGCATTTTTAGTGCAAAAACTTCTCAAAGCATTGGATTTTATGAATAAAATGCATGAGTATGAGATGAAAAGTTTTCCAAAAACACATGTATTTATCCCAAATCTCCCAAAACAAGATTTTCTCTAATTTCCCTCAAGAACTCAAACAGCAAACATGTTTTGCATTAATTTCAAGAAATTTTCAAACATGGTTGGTCAGACCAAAAACACACAATAACATGTACACAGTTTAGCAGAGAATAACTTGTGTAGTGTGTGTAACTAGCAGAAGCTTGAGAAACATGTGAGGTGATATGCACATAGTGATTAATCACAATTTCTACAAAATTCATCACATGAATTTGAAAGAGACTATAACTTAAAGAGTTACATCATATAACTCTCACATCTCCTAGAATAAAAGCTTACAATCATGTAAGTTTCTTGATTTGCCTCATAATTAATATCAATTGAAATTGATCAGAAACTTATTAGCAAAGCCGGGATAATGTACACACCAATTTTATTTGAATTGTGAAATTATTATAGCCCAATAATGTACACACCAATTTTAGCATTTTAATAGAGGCTACACCTTATGTTCTTTTTGTGCATGTGCTACACTTTCTCGAGCATAAAATCTTACGATATGTACTAAGGTGTTCATGATTGGCTAATAAACAGTGGTGAGATGGTTATTTATGCCTTTCTCAAAAAGTTCAAATCTGACAATCAAAAACATATGATTTCAAGATCAAGATCAAGTGATCAACAACTATAACATCTTCCCACACAACATGCACTACAAAAATTTCAGCTAGTAAAGTGTAGTACAAATAATTGCATCCAAGCTAAACAAGGTACATAAGCATGTTATGCAAATTAGATTGACCAACCTTGTCTTCAAATTCAAGAAAAATATAGCAAAAACACATTTTGCACAAAAATAATTTTTTTTTAAATGAAATAAAACAACCTAGAATGAAATGCATGAATGTTATGCAATGCAAATCCTAAGAAAAATGGTCACAAAAGATAGAGCAATGAAGCACAAGGACCAAGAAAGTCAAGAATGACTAAGGACAAAGAATCACACCAATAACTTGACGAGGAGTCTCAAACTTTCCTCTATCAAGTGGTTTGGTGAAAATATCAGCATTCTGATGTTCAGTTGGAATATACTCAAGAGCAACAATTTTTCTTTCAACTAAATCTCTAATGAAATGATATCTAATCTCAATGTGCTTAGTCTTAGAATGTTGAACAGGATTCTTAGAGATATCTATAGCACTAGAATTATCACAATAAACAACCATGGTGTCCTGTGATATTCCATAATCACTCAAGAGTTTTTTCATCCAAAGAAGCTGTGAACAACAACTTCCAGCAGCTATATATTCTGCCTCTGCAGTAGATAAAGAAACATAATTTTGCTTCTTACTCATCCAAGGAACAAGATTTGCACCAACATAAAAACATCCACCAGTGGTGCTTTTTCTATCATCAGCATTACCAGCCCAATCAGAATCAGAAAAACTAGCAAGAGAAAGATTTGACTCTTTGCTGTAAAACAATCCATAATCACAAGTTCCAGCAACATATTTTATAATCCTTTTAACAGCATTTAAATGAGAAACCTTAGGATTAGATTGAAATCTAGAACAAACACCCACACTAAAGGCAATATCAGGTCGGCTAGCAGTTAAATACAAAAGACAACCAATCATGCTTCTGTATAATGTAACATCAACAAACTCACCTGAAAGATTATTAGTTAATTTTGTATTAGCAGCCATTGGTGTCCTAGCATGTGCAGCCTTGTCAAGACCAAATCTCTTGACCAAATTTCGTGCATACTTAGCTTGGTTGATGTAAATTCCAGCATCCGTTTGCTTTATCTGCAATCCCAAGAAATAAGTTAATTCACCAACCATACTCATCTCAAACATGGCCTTCATTTCATCTGCAAAAGATTGAGCAAGAGAATCATTAGTAGCACCAAAAACAATATCATCAACATAAATTTGAGCAACTACAAAATGATTCTTATCCTTTCATATGAAGAGAGTGGTGTCAGCAAAACCTCTTTTAAAACAATGGTCTGTGAGATATGCAGTTAGTCTATCATACCAAGCCCGTGGAGCTTGTTTCAACCCATAGAGGGCTCTTTTCAACTTGTAGACATCATCTGGCCTGTAAGGATCAACAAAACCTTTCGGTTGTTCAACATATACCTCTTCTTTCAACATGCCATTTAAGAAAGCACTCTTGACATCCATTTGATACAACTTGAAGTTCATGTTACTTGCTATGGCTAAGAGAATTCGAATAGATTCCAATCTTGCTACAGGTGCAAAAGTCTCATCAAAATCAATCACTTCTACCTGTGTGTATCCTTGAGCAATAAGCCTAGATTTATTTCTGATAACAGTTCCATGTTCATTTGACTTGTTCTTGAAAATCCACTTGGTTCCAATAATATTGACTCCCTTTGGTCTAGGAACCAGTTCCCACACATCATTCCGAACAAACTGACGAAGTTCTTCATGCATAGAATTCACCCAATCAGCATCTTGTAGAGCTTCATCCACTTTTTTCGGTTTAAATTGGGATAAATAGCATGAGTGAGTAATCACATTTAAATCTTTGGATCTCAATCTTATGTTATCATTCAAACTTCCCCATATATTAGTAGCAGGATGGTTCAACTTAACTCGAGAGGATGGACCTTTGACTAATGATGTAGAAATACCTTTCTGTTCTGATGAACCTTGAAACTCTCTGCATTCTTGTTGGGTTTCAAGAACTGGTGTGGATGGTTCTGAACTTGATGGCACATAGACTGTATCATTTAATAATATCAACTCTTCCTCAGTGTGCTTTCTCACATAATTTTCAGGTAGAGAGTCATCAACTTCCATAACCTGTTCTTGAACTGGAGATGCATTATCTGAATGACCATCTGAACTTAATTCATCATTGATCACAACATTTGAAGATTCCATGACTGTTTTAGTTCTCAGATTGTATACTCTGTATGCTCTATTGGTGGAAGAGTATCCCAGAAAATAACCCTTGTCAATTTTAGCATCAAACTTTTCCAGGTTCTCTCTATCACGTAAAATGTAACAGTCACTGCCAAATATTCTGAAGTATTTGACTACATGCAGTGTTAACTGCTTCTCCCCAAAAGGATTTAGGCATCTTCTTGTTATGGAGCATAACACTGGCCATTTCTTGTACAACCCTATTCTTCCTTTCTACTATTCCATTTTTTTTTTTTTTTGGTGTTTTGGGTGAAGAGAATTCCTGATGTGTGCCTTGATTATTGCAAAAAGTAGCCAGTTTAGTGTTCTCAAACTCTTTTCCATGGTCACTTCTAATTCTGGCTATCACAGTTCCTTTTTCTACTTGCAATTTCTTGCACAAATGGATCATCTTTTCAGGAGCCTCAGCTTTATCTTTCAAAAGTACAACCCATGTGAATCTGGTAAAATCATCCACAACAACAAGAATATACTTCTTTCCACCTAAACTTTGAACTGTGGCAGGACCCATGAGATCAATATGCAGCAACTCCAAAGGTCTTGTAGTTTGAACGTCAGCTACAGACGGATGTTTGGACTTCACTTGTTTACCCATCTGACATGGTCCACAGATGCATTTTTCAATCTTCTCAAACTTGGGCAACCCAATCACTACATCGCATTTTGAAATCTTCTCTAATTGCTTGAGACTAGCATGTCTTAACCTTTGATGCCATAAGTCAACTTGATTAATCTTAGTACTGAAGCATTTATTACTTATACTTGGAGTGATACCATAACAGTTGTCAGCTGTCCTCACACCAACACACATACAGTCACTGTTAGGAAATCACCATGTTATGCATCGCATACAAAACATACGCAGCGGAAAATAAACGGATCTACTTCATTCGCAATTGATAACATGCACTATGTAGGTTTCAGAATATAAGAACAAAAGAGTGTACCTTGATGCGGTGAAATACAAAACCGAATGACGAAGTACTCGGGAAGACTTTCAATCTTCACTCCAATTCCACTTGATGCCCAAGATGTGTGGTCTCTCAATTAGTTCTATGTTTTCTAGAGAGAATATGAAAAAATGTCTCTCTTCCTTATGTTATCTTATTCATTAAACATACAAACCATTTTATTCTTTATAAAATTCTGTATGTTTCTCTCCACATAACTGATTATCTAATTGGGCTAGCCTTTTGAGCCTTCCCAATTGGGCTTTAGTGTGTGGCTTGGAGTGGGACCAAAAGAGAACAAATAAGACACTAGCTCCAATGGGCCTTGGGCTTTTCTATCAACTCTTGACAAGTCCAAAGTTACCATTAATTATATTTAATACCACTATATAAATATAATTGCACTCTAGGCCTCATTAATAAATTATATCCCAAGACTTTACTATACATGCAATCCCTTCATAAAATATTCATAGTAATACAAAGTCATGAATATAGACTGCCATTTGTAAATTACTACATCTTAATCCTTGAGTACCCGATTTAATCCTTTTGAGTTATTCACCATATATTTATAAAATCCAATTTCATAAATATATACTTTAGTCTTACTAAAGTGGTTAGGCCTAACTCTCTGAATAACTGTACCCATTAAACTTATCTCAAGGGAATATTTTATATCTTAAGAGACTATGAATTCCATCTTGAGAATATATGTTCCATCAACACTAAATGTGACTGCCCAACATACTGAGATTTTGACCGTTACTTTAGATCTCACTCCTGATATATCAAAGCAACCTACATTTCATGATCAGGTCCATTATTCTCTCAGGATTAAGAGTTCATGTGAATACTAGTCGTGAGATTTATTATTCAGTTGACAGTCATTAGGAGAATAATAAATCTCACAGCGGTCCAGTTCAATATGTCTTAACTCTTAAAACATATCAACATATTAACTAGAAGTCACCACTTCTATGATCAAGACAAATCATCGTAGTTAATATGTTATAGTCTTCGCAGATGAAATGCCCAATTTCATCATCGACTACGAACCAAAATTCTGAGTTTACAAAGAACTTGTGATCTATATCTTCTGTGACTAAATCACATAAATCACATACTATGCATCTCATGGACTATTTGGTAATGTCCGAATATTCATGTTACCATTATTTTAGATAAGAATAAAACAACTTTATTAAACACAATATTAAGTCATACATCATTTCTCACATAATGTCATACATAATATCATACATAGCATCATACAATAGGATTTAAGGGCACATATCCTAACAGTCACCTCCTCCATCAAGTATTTCACATTCATGTTTAGTAAAGAACACATTCAATCCATTGTCACAAATCTGACTTATGCTTAGTAAGTTAGCCTTCAACCCATCAACATACCAAACATCTTCAAAGACTGGTAATCTTGGAATATCCACAGTGCCAATGCCTCTGATCACAAATTTGCTTCCATCTCCAAATGTGACTATTCCAATCTTTCCTTTGAAGTGTGTCTTGAACAAAACTTTATTTCCTGTCATATGCCTGGAACAACCACTATCCAAATACCAAAGACAAGAATCACGTGCCTTTAAGGCGGTTAAAGCAGTATAGCACATGTAATTATTATCAAATGTGATTATACCAAGACACTCAAGAAAAATTTTAACAGACATGAAAAAAGACAAGCACACCAAGTAGACAATGTGGCAAACTAATGAGAAGATTGTAAGGAAATCTATAACAACAGGGGTCAAGGATCAGCTCAAAGATCAAAAGATCAAAAACAAAAAGCTACCTGCTCTGATACCACTTGTAAGTTTGTTTAGACCCCTTAAACCCAATCAAATTAACCTAGTTATTTAGCCAAGTGATTAACTTAAGTAAATTATTCAGATCTAGGTTAACACAAATATATCAAATCATGTAAAAGTGCGGAATAATAAAGAACACATGATATGATGACTCAGGAAAACCAAACCGGTAAAAAACCTGGGGAGGATTTAACCTAGCTATCCTCAATGTAAAACGAATTCACTATGAAAGAATCGAAGTTTACACAATAGAGACTTAGACCACTAACATCCTATTGCTACCTGCCTGTAGGAAACTTACTACCACGACCACGTGACAGCTCCGAGGCCACGGTGTTGGAGTTTATGCTCTAAAATCCAATTTATTGGCATGTCATAAATAATTAAATTGTTTAATTATATGAGACCAAATGAACTAATGGGACATTATCTTAGTCCATGAGATGCATAGTATGCGATTTATGTGATTTAGTCACAGAAGATATAAATTGCAAGTTCTTTGTAAACTCAGAAGTTTAGTTCGTAGTCGGTGATGAAATTGGGCGTTTCATCTGCAAAGACTATAACATATCAACTACGATGATTTGTCTTGATCATGGAAATGGAGATTTCTAGTTGGTATGTTGATATGTTTTAAGAGTTAAGACATATTGAACTGGACCGTTGTGAGATTTATTATTCTCCTAACGACTGTCAATTGAATAATAAATCTCACGACTTCTATTTACATCAACTCTAAATCCTGAGAGAATAATGGACCTGATCATGAGATGTAGGTTGCTTTGATATATCAGGAGTGAGATCTATAAGTTACGATCAAAACCTCAGTATGTTGGGCAGCCGCATTTAGTGTTGATGGAACATATATTCTCAAGATGGAATTCATAATCTCTTAACGAAGATATAAAATATTCCCTTGAGATAAGTTTAATGGGATTGGTTATTCAGAGTGTTGGGCCCAACCACTTTAGTAAAGAGTTACTAAAGTATATATTTATGGAATTGGATTTCATAAATATATGATGAATAACATTAAGGATTAAACCGGGTACTCAAGGATTAAGATGTAGTAATTGTCAAAGTGGCAGTCTATATTCATGACTTTGTATTACTACGAATATTTTAATGAAGGGGTTGCATGTACAATAAAGTCTTGGGATATAATTTATTAATAAGGCCTAGAGTGCAATTATATTTTTATAGTGGTATTGAATATAATTAATGGTAACTTTGGACTTGTCAAGAGTTGACAGAAAAGCCCAAGGCCCATTGGAGCTAGAGTCTTATTTGTTCCCTTTTGGTCCCTCTCCAAGCCACACACTAGAGCCCAATTGGAATGGCCCAAAAGGCTAGCCTAATTAGATAATCAGTGATATATAAGCAGAGAAACATACAGAATTTTATATATAAGTCTCTTGGATAAGTGTTTTTGCATCAAGAGAGATCTCAAAAGAATATGAAATGGTTTGTATGTGAGTGTTGGACACTCCCATGTTCTCTCCCTGGAAACTGATTGAGAGACCACACATCTTGGGCAACAAGTGGAATTGGAGTGAAGATTGAAAGTCTTCCCAAGAACTTCAGATTTCATTCGGTTTGAATTTCACCGCATCAAGGTAAACTCTCTTGTTCTTATATTCTGAAACCTACATAGTGTATGTTATCAATTGCGAATGAAGTAGATCCGTTTATTTTCCGCTGCGTATGTTTTGTATTCGATGCAAACATGTCTATTTCCCAACATTGGTATCAGAGCGGTCTTCATTTCGAATCTGTATAACATGTTTTGTTTGTTTTGGAATTAGAGATTATAGTTTCAAGTTGATAGAAGATTATCCATTTAATTTTCTGCATGGTTGTTGAAACTATGATTTGATAAAAACTGATATTGATGTTATGATGTTGTTTAAATATGAATTTAAGAATGTTAAATTGATCTTTAAGGCTATAGCATCAATAGATTTCAGTTTTGGTATCAATTTCTGTCTATCATTTCCGTATGATGGTCGTTTGTTCATGCAAAAACCGTTGAAAACTGTCTTAGAGAAATTCTGAAAATTCGAGTTTCACGAGTTTCGATCGATCGAAATTTACTTTCGATCGATCGAGTGAAACAGTGACCAATCTTGTTGAATTGATTGATATTCGATTGCTAGTCGATCGATCGAATTTTATTTTCGATCGATCGAGAGGCGATCGAGTAGCAATCGAAAAGGACAGAAGGTCAAGTTTGAATTATTTAATTTTTTCGATCGATCGAGGGGCACATTCGATCGATCGAAAGAAAGAAAATCTGAAATATTTCTAACGTAAGAAAAAGTGCAGGGCTGTGTATAATTAGTTTATGCATGTTTAAAAGATAAAAACCTTAATGTTTGATCTATGAATCTTCACTCATAAAATCAAAAAGTGTTTTTGATAGAAAACAGTGAAGAAGTCAAAAATTTTTTTTTTTTCGAAAATTCTGAAAAATTCAGTTATGTGAGATTCGATCGATCGATAATTCCTTTCGATTGATCGAATGTATTTTTCGGTTGGTCGAATAGGAATCGAGAATCAATCGAACGAGGCAGAAGCTTTGTGATGAATTTCTTCATTTTTCGATCGATCGAGTAATAGGTTCGACCGATCGAAGGCACTGAATTTTGAAATTTTCAATTGTTTTTTACTAAGCATTAAAACTTTGTTAAAAAGCAAGGCTGTGTGATTAATTTTATAATCCTGTAAAGTTAAGGATCTACATTAACCATTATCTAACTAAAAGACTTCATGAGATCAAAGATGTTAGTTAAATAGAACTCTTAGTCCTAAATTGTTTTATGAAAGTCCTTAATTTGTTTTTAATTAGAGGTTTTTAATGAGTTTAAAATTCTAATTAAAGTTATATAGTTTCTAATGAGATTAGAATACTTAATCTAGTAAATTAAGGATAGAGTTCTATATAACTAATTTTTGATTCATTAGTGTTTAAGGAATCCTAAAATGTTTAGGACTTCAATTTTAGTTAGTGATTCTAATAAGATTAGAGTCTTCAACAAGTGCAAGGTTATTAATTGTGATGCGATCACAATTAATTAAGAAAAACCTATATAATGAGTGGTAGAGGTGAAATAACCCTTTTGTTAAGTTTATTGTAATGTGAAAAGATACCTTGTCTTGACTTCGAGTCTTGCATTCCATGCGGAGGGTATTTACTTCACGGATTACAAGGTTAAACTTCTTTGTGATAGCGCGAATGTTCGTTACACTATTGTGACGTAACTTAGTAACATCACATTGAATTTAAATAATTAAACACATTTGATGTGTAGGTTTAAAATTGTGATTAGATCACAATGTTTTCACGATAATCCACTTGTTTTAAAATTTCTAGTGGGAGAGAGATACAAGGGTTGCATCTCACGGCCTCCATTGTCAGTTCATAGTGGTGTGGGGTAAACATCTCGTCTTGGCCTCGAGCCTTGCGTTCCATGCGGAGGATGTTTATTTCATGGTACTACAAGATTGAATTTCCTGGTTTATAGTGGTTTGATCAAGCACCTTGTCTTAGCTTCGAGCTTTGCATTCCATGCGGAGGGTGTTTTTATCATGGTACTACAAAATAAGCCTGTTAAAGGGATGAAATGTGGCTACACATAATTCTAGATAATGGTGTACACTAGACTAAGTGTAATGTTAACCTCCCAAAGGAGCTATGTCATTATTACTTAGAGGCTAAAGGAAAAGCGGCAAATTATTTTTGTTTGGATTGATTGATTGGACACTCCCATGTTCTCTCCTTGGAAACTGATTGAGAAACCACACATCTTGGGCAACAAGTGGAATTGGAGTGAAGATTGAAAGTCTTCCCAAGAACTTCAAATTTCATTCGGTTTTGAATTTCACCGCATCAAGGTACACTCTCTTGTTCTTATATTCTGAAACCTACATAGTGTATGTTATCAACTGCGAATGAAGTAGATCCGTTTATTTTTCGCTGCGTATGTTTTGTATTCAATGCAAACATGTCTATTTCCCAACACACGGACTCCTTCTTTCCTTGAATTCTCAGCAAAGCACAAGCACACCTGCTTGTATATCTTGAAACTCTTTGATTCTGCAACTGTATGATTTACCAATCTCTTGACATGAATCTTGAGGTATGTGAAGGTAAACACCTCTAGATCTAACAATTAGATTCACAAACACAGCATTCAGAACTTTAAAAACATGGCTAGGGTTTTTCCTTTTAAACTTAGGGCAAAATATAAAACCCTACACATTAAATGGACTAGGGCTGAGTTGAAAATTTTGCAGAAAAAAAATTCTGCACGACTTTCGATCGGTCGAGTCAAGTAGAAGTGCACAGTAAATTCTGCAGTTAACTCGATTCCAACTTTACATAAAAAGCCATACTTTGAGCAAGTATAACACAAGACTAAAGATTGTTTTGATCATGGTTTGCCAACATTACAAATTGAAGTTCTAATACATTAGTTCCTAATTCCTTAGAACCTAACAAAGGGGTTGCATGTATAATAAAGTCTTGGGATATAATTTATTCATAAGGCCTAGAGTGCAATTATATTTATATAGTGGTATTAAATATAATTAATTGTAACTTTGGACTTGTCAAGAGTTGACAGAAAAGCCCAAAGTCCATTGGAGCTAGTATCTTATTTGTTCCTTTTTGGTCCCACTCCAAGCCAGACACTAGAGCCCAATTGGGAAGGCCCAAAAGGCTAGCCCAATTAGATAATCAGTTATGTGAAGAGAAACATATAGAATTTTATATCAGAATGAAATGGTTTGTATGTTCCTGTATGTAAGAGAGAAACTCGTTCATATTCTCTCTAGAACAATACATATAATTGATTGAGAGACCACACATCTTGGGTATCAAGTGGAATTGGAGTAAAGCTTAAAAGTGTTCCCGAGTACTTCTAATCTTTGTTTTGAAATTCACCATACTAAGGTACCCTCTCTTGTTCTTATATTCTGAAATTTACATTCCACATATTATCTATTGCGAATGAAGTAGATCCGTTAATTTTTCGCTGCATATGTTTTGTATGTGATACAAACATGTTATTTTCCTACAATTGGTATCAGAGCGGTCTTTATTTCGTATAAGTATAACATGTTTTGTGAGTTTTGGAATTAAAGATAATAGTTTCATCATGTTAGAAGATTTTATATGCATTTAATTTTCTGCATGGTTGTTGAAACTATGATTTGATAAAAACTGATATTGATGTTATTATGTTGTTTAAATTTGAATTTAAGTATGTTAAATTGATCTTTAAGGCTATAGCATCAATAGATTTTAGTTTTGATATCAAATTCTACATATCATGTTCATATAGTAATTGTTTGTTCATGAAAAGTCGTAGAAAACTATTTGCAACTGTTCTGGAAAAACTGAAAACACGGGTTTTTCGCGGGTAAGCTTTACTGGCGAAACAGTCGCGAGACAGTAGCAAAAGTTTCTGTCTGATTTTTGTGTTTTCAATTTTTTTCCTTAACTTGTTTTTGCGGGAAGCGCTTAGTCGCGAGATACCAGCGAGACAGTCGCAAAAGTTTCTGTCTAAATTTTATTTTTTCACTATTTTTTCTTACACCTTTTTCGTAAGGAAAAAATGCTTAGTATAAAGTGCAAGGCTGTGTATAATTAGTTTATGCATGTTTAAAAGATAAAAACCTTTAATTTAAAACATCTAGTGGGAGAGAGATACAAGGGTTAGATCTCACGGCCTCCATTATTGGTTCATAGTAGTGTGAACTACATACTTTGTCTTATCTTCGAGCTTTGCATTCCATGCGGATAGTATGTATTTCATGGTCCTACAAGATTGAATTTCTTGGTTTATAGTGGTTTGGTCAAACACCTTGTCTTAGCTTCGAGCTTTGCATTCCATGCGGAGGGTGTTTTGTATCATGGTACTACATGATAAGCCTGTTAAAGGGATGAAATGTGGTTACACATGATTCTAGACAATGGTATACACTAGACTAAATATTATAGTATCCTCTATGCTGAGTTCTTGCTATAATTATTTATAGGCCAAATGTATAACGGCATATTATTAAGTGTTTGATAAGCGTTATCATGATAGCACTAATAATGAGAATAGTTCTCAATCAATCATAGTATTTAATATTCACTCTATGCTAAGGGATATTAAGTATGGGATTGGGTTGTCGTTGCATATATTATATTATGGTTTTATTAAGGTTCCATACTATATGTTTATATGCTAAATTGATAATGTCCAGTTTACTTATAATATTTATGTTTATTATTTTCAGATTTGAACATGGCATCTTTTAGCCCACTTCTTACCATTCTTAATCAAAACAAACTGACTGGATCCAATTATGTTGACTGGAAAAGAAACTTGGACATAATTCTCACAGCTGAAGAGCACAAATATGTGCTTACTAAATCATGTCCTAACTTTCCTTCATTAGATGCTCCTCAAGAGGAAAAACAATGATATGATCGTTGGCAGAAATCTAATGAAATGGCTAAGTGTTATATCCTAGCGTCCATCTCAAATGTTCTACAACATCAAATGCAGGATGTAGAACTAGCTTCGGACATTATGCTAAGTCTGAAGGAGATGTTTGGTAAGCAAGGCCGTTCTGCAAGGCAGGAAACCATGAGGCAAATTTATAATACCAAAATGGCTGAAGGTAGTTCAGTAAGAGAGCATTGTCTTACAATGATCTCTAATCTGAATACATTAGAAGTTTTGGGTGCCGACATTGATGGAGAATCCTAAGTGGATATGATACACCAGTCATTACCAGAATCATTTAAGGAATTCAAACTTAACTATAACATGAACAAAAATATTTATTCTTTGTCTAAATAAATGAATGGGTTGGTAGTGGTGGAAGGCATCCTTGGTTCTTCTAATGCTAGTCTTGAAGCCAATATGGGTGAAGCTTCTACTTCTCAACCTAAGTCGAAAGGCAAGGGTAAGAAGAAGAAGAAGAAGGACTTCACTAAGCAAGAGGGTAAACAAATTGCCTTAGGAGTTGCCGACAAAGGAAAGAAGCTGAAAGGAAAATGTTTCCATTGTGGTGAGAAACACATTCGAAAAGGAATTGTCCAAAGTTCAAGGCTACCAATAAGGGTATGAAAATTTCATTCTTCCTTGAAATATGTTTAGTACAAAATCCCACGGATTTCTGGTGTATGGATTCAGGTTGTATTAATCATATTTGCAATTCTTTGCAGGATTTTCAGGAGACCAGAAGGCTTAAAGAAGGGGAGTTGTTTCTTACTTTGGCTGATGGAAGCAGGATTCCAGTTGTAACTGTTGGTGTTTATAATTTATGTTTTGAGTCAAGATTTTTAATATTAGATGACTGTCTATATGTACCTAATGTTCGTAGGAATTTAATTTCTGCAACTTATTTGGGTAAAAATGGATATTGTGTTATCCTTAAAGACAATGTTGTAATAAAGAAGGGTAAAGTATTTATCTGTTCTGGCAATATTGTGCATGGTCTTTATATTTTAACTCCTGATAAGCATGAATTATATAATGCTGAATTAGATAATGATTCACATGTAAAATCATTAAAGAGAAAGTTTCCTTCTACTAGTGATGTATATCTTTAGCACTTGCATTTAGGTCATATTAATTCAAATAGGATTCAAAGACTGATCAAAGATGGACTCTTAGAGCCATTGGATTTTGATGAATTTCTAGTTTGTGAATCTTGTTTAGAAGGTAAAATGACCAAATGATCTTTTAATACAAAAGGTAGAAGAGCCCAAGAGTTGCTAGAACTAGTACATTCAGATGTATGTGGTCCTATGTCAATCCAAGCAAGAGGTGGCTATGAGTATTTCATTACTTTCACTGATGATTACACTAGATTTGGTTATATGTACCAAATGAAACAGAAGTCCGAAGCCTTTGAAAAGTTCAGAGTTCTGGGCTGAAGTTGGGAATCAATTGTTAGGATATGTGCCCTTAAATCCTATTGTATGATGCTATGTATGATATTATGTATGACATTATGTGAGAAATGATGTATAACTTAATATTGTGTTTAATAAAGTTGTTTTATTCTTATCTAAAATAATGGTAACATGAATATTCGGACATTATCAAATAGTCCATAAGATGCATAGTATGTGATTTATGTGATTTAGTCACAGAAGATATAGATCACAAGTTCTTTGTAAACTCAGAATTTTGGTTCGTAGTCGGTGATGAAATTGGGCATTTCATCTGCGAAGACTATAACATATTAACTACAATGATTTGTCTTGATCATGGAAGTGGTGACTTCTAGTTAATATGTTGATATGTTTTAAGAGTTAAGACATATTGAACTGGACCGCTGTAAGATTTATTATTCTCCTAACGACTGTCAATTGAATAATAAATCTTACGACTTGTATTCACATGAACTCTTAATCCTGAGAGAATAATGGACCTGATCATAAAATGTAGGTTGCTTTGATATATCAGGAGTGAGATCTAAAGTAACGGTCAAAACCTCAGTATGTTGGGCAGCCACATTTAGTGTTGATGGAACATATATTCTCAAGATGGAATTCATAGTCTCTTAACGGAGATATAAAATATTCCCTTGAGATAAGTTTAATGGGTACAGTTATTCAAAGAGTTAGGCCTAACCACTTTAGTAAGACTAAAGTATATATTTATGAAATTGGATTTCATAAATATATGGTGAATAACTCAAAAGGATTAAACTGGGTACTCAAGGATTAAGATGTAGTAATTTACAAAGTGGCAGTCTATATTCATGACTTTGTATTACTACGAATATTTTATGAAGGGGTTGCATGTATAATAAAGTCTTGGGATATAATTTATTAATGAGACCTAGAGTGCAATTATATTTATATAGTGGTATTAAATATAATTAATGGTAACTTTGTACTTGTCAAGAGTTGACAGAAAAGCCCAAGGCCCATTGGAGCTAGTGTCTTATTTGTTCCCTTTTGGTCCCACTCCAAGCCACACACTAAAGCCCAATTGGGAAGGCCCAAAAGGCTAGCCCAATTAGATAATCAGTTATGTGGAGAGAAACATACAGAATTTTATATAGAATAAAATGGTTTGTATGTTAAATAAGTGTAATTATATATGACATAAAGAAGAGAGACACTCTTTCATATTCTCTCTAGAAACATAGAACTGATTGAGAGACCACACATCTTGGGCATCAAGTGGAATTGGAGTGAAGATTGAAAGTCTTCCCGAGTACTTCTTCATTCGGAACTGTTGGAGGTTTATTCTATAGTCATAGCGATAACAAAGTATTTGTTAGTACAAATGCTAAATTCTTGAAAAATAACTATATGAATAATTTTACTCCTAGAAGTAGAGTTGTCTTGGCTGAAATGAATGAACCTATAATTGAACAACCAATGGATGAAACTAGGGATGATGTGGCTGTATTGGATACACCACAAGATACTACTCATGAGATGTCTAATACACAGGTGTCTCGTCGTAGTGGGAGGAATGTTAGGCCACCTATAAGATTCATAGGTCTTGGAGAGACTTATGAAGCTATCTCAGACGAGGCCGAAACTGATCCTTACACTTATAAAGAAGCAATGAATGATATAGATGCACATCATTGGGTCCAAGCTATGAAATCTGAATTAGATTCCATGTATTCCAATCAAGTTTGGGATCTTGTAAAGGCGCTTAACGGCATTAAACTGGTTGGTTGCAAATGGGTTTACAAGAGGAAGAGAGGAATAGATGGAACGGTTGCAACCTTTAAAGCATGGCTAGTGGCGAAAAGATATACACAAAAAGAAGGTATTGATTATGAAGAAACCTTTTCACTAGTAGCAATGCTAAAATCTCTTAGAATTCTCTTATCTATTGCTGCTCATTATGATTATGAGATTTGGCAATGGATGTCAAAAATGCATTTCTCAATGGAAATCTTGAAGAGGAAATCTATATGAAGCAACTAGAAGGTTTCATAGCTAAGAACCAAGAGCATATGGTATGCAAGTTAAAAAGGTCCATTTATGGACTTAAGCAAGCGTCTAGGTTATGGAACATCAGATTTGATCAAGAATCAAGTCATTTGGTTTTGAACAAAATCTTGATGAATCATGTGTGTACAAAAGACATCAAGACAAAGTAGTAATGTTCCTAGTGCTTTATGTTGATGATATTCTACTCATTGGAAATGATGTAGGTGTAATGTCATCAGTAAAGGTTTTGTTGTCAAGCCAATTTGATATGAAGGACTTGGGTGAGGCTAACTTTATTCTAGGGATCAAGCTTTGGCGAGATCGCAAGAATAAGATGTTAGGCTTATTGCAAGCTGGATATATAGATAAGGTTTTAGAATAGTTTAGCATGTAACACTCTAAGAAAGGATTACTTCCTTTCAGACATGGAGTTCCTCTATCTGATGACCAAAGGCCTAAGACTCAAGAGGAAGAAAATATGATGAGACAAGTTCCTTATGCTTCTGCAGTAGGAAGTCTCATGTATGCCATGCTTTGTACTAGACCAGATATTTGTTATTCAGTTGGCATGGTCAGCTGGTATTAATCAAATCTAGGACCACAACATTGGCAAGCTGTAAAGCATATTCTCAAGTATCTACGGAAAACGAGAGATTATATGTTTGTTTACCGTTGTGAAGATTTGATTCCCATTGGCTATACAGATTCAGATTCAATCGGATCTAGATTTCAGAAAGTCCACGTCAGGATGTGTATTCACCTTGGGAGGTGGAGCCATAAGTTGGAAGAGTGTTAAGCAATCTTGTATTGCGGACTCCACCATGGAAGCAGAATACGTTGCTGCTTGTGAAGCAGTTAAAGAAGCTGTATGGCTCAAGAAATTCCTTTCTAATCTTGGGGTAGTGAGAATGGAGCAATTTTCCATCACATTGTTTTGCGACAATAGTGGAGCGATTGCACAATCCAAAGATCCAAGGAATCACAAGAAAGGAAAGTACATTGAGAGAAAGTATCACATCATTTGAGACATTGTTGCTCGTGGAGATGTGGTGGTAGCGAAGATTGAAAGTGCAAATAATCTAGCAGATCCCTTTACCAAAGCCTTGTCTCAAAGGACTTTCGAGTCACATTTAGAGGGAATGGGAATTAGATTAGTGCACAATAGTCTTTAGGGCAAGTGGGAGATTGTTGAGATAAGTGCCCTTAAATCCTATTGTATGATGTTAGGTTCTAAAAGTTTAGAACAATTGGCAAATCGTGAACACAAACTTGTCTAGATATAGATCTTAGACTCTATAGGTTTTACTAGACAATGCTCAAGGTAATTCAAGTCAAGATTCAAGAACAAGTAAGCTGCAGAAAGAAGATTTTAGAATTTTCCTTATTCGACTGATCGAAAAATAGGCTCGATCGATCGAAAGTCGTATCTGTAGAATTTTAAGTTGGCCCAAACAGCAGTTCAAGCCCATTAAGAATTAGGGTTTCAGATCTACTTCTCCCACTATATAAAGGAAACCCTAAGCACATTTTTATAAGGCTTTTTAGAGAGAGAAGAGTGTACCTCTTTTGTATTTAGGGTTTTGTTCCTAAAACCTCTCTTCTAATTTCTACCAGTGTTGTTCCTTGAAGAATCTTAAGATCCAGTATTGCCAAAGTTGCTGCCTTCTATAGTCATCAAAGGTGCTGATGATCTAAACCTTCAAAAGTGGTCTTAGAGTCACAAACAAGAGAGTTTGTGTTGCTAAACCTTTGAGTGGGATCTCAAAGTCACAAGCGTGGGTGTTTGTGTTTTGCAAAGGTCAAAGAAAGAAGTAGTCCGTGGACTCGGAGCTATCATGGGGTCGTGGTAGTAAGTTTTCTACTCGAGGTAACAATAGAATGTTAGTGGTCTATGTCGCTATTGTACAAACTTCAATTCTTTCTAGTGGATTTGCTGTTTTACCTTGAGGATAGCTAGGTTAAATTCTCCCCAGGTTTTTTACCGGTTTGGTTTTCTTGGGTCATCATATCATTGTGTTCTTTATTTTTTCTGCTGCTTTGCATGATGTGATTGTTATTGTTTTAACCTAAATCTGAATAATAAACCTAAGTATTCACTTGGTTAATTAATTAGGTTAAACAATCTAGTTTTATAGAGATCTAAAAACTTACATATGATAATATCTATGATATTATGTATGACATTTTGTATTAAATGATGTATGACTTAATATTGTGTTTAATAAAATTGCTTTATTCTTATCTAAAATAATGGTAACATGAATATTCAGATATTATCATATTGTCCATGAGATGCATAGTATATGATTTATGTGAAAAGTCACAGAAGATATAAATCGTAAGTTCTTTGTAAACTCAGAATTATAGTTAGTAGTTAGTGATGAAATTGGGCATTTCATCTGCGAAGACTATAACATATTAACTAAGATGATTTGACTTGATCATGGAAGTGGAGACTTCTAGTTGATGTGTTGATATGTTTTAAGAGTTAAGACATATTGAATTGGACCGCTGTGACATTTATTGTTCTCCTAACGATTGTCAATTGAATAATAAATCTTACGACTTCTATTCACATGAACTCTTAATTCTGAGAAAATAATGGACCTGATCATGAAATATAGGTTGCTTTCACATATCAGGAGTAAGATCTAAAGTAACGATCAGAACCTCAGTATGTTGGGCAGCCACATTTAGTGTTGATGGAACATATATTCTCAAGATGGAATTCATTGTCTCTTGATGGAGATATAAAATATTCCCTTAATATAAGTTTAATGGGTTTAGTTATTTAAAGAGTTATGCCTTACCACTTTAGTAAGACTAAAGTATATATTTATGAAATTAGATTTCATAAATATATGGTGAATAACTTAAAAGGATTAAACCTGGTACTCTAGAATTAAGATGCAGTAATTTACAAAGTGGCAGTCTATATTTATAATTTTGTATTACTACGAATATTTTATAAAGGGGTTGCATGTATAATAAAGTCTTGGGATATAATTTATTAATAAGGCCTAGAGTGCAATTATCTTTATATAGTGGTATTAAATATAATTAATGGTAACTTTAAATTTGTCAAGAGTTGACAGAAAAGCCCAAGGCCCATTGGAGCTAGTGTCTTATTTGTTCCCTTTTGGTCCCACTCCAACCCACACACTAAAGCCCAATTAGGAAGGCCCAAAAGGCTAGCCTAATTAGATAATTAATTATGTGGAGAGAAACATACATAATTTTATATCAGAATGAAATGGTTTGTTTGTTCATGTCTGTAAGAGAGAAACTCCTTCGTATTCTATCTGGAACAACACATAGAACTGATTGAGAGACCACACATCTTGGGCATCAAGTGGAATTGGAGTGAAGATTAAAAGTGTTCCCGAATACTTCTAATCTTTGTTTTGAAATTCACCATACCAAGGTACACTCTCTTGTTCTTATATTCTGAAATTTACATTGCACATGTTATCTATTGCGAATGAAGTAAATCCGTTAATTTTCCGCTGCGTATATATTGTATACGATACGAACATGTTATATTCCTACAGAAAATTAAATGCATAATCTTCTAACAACATGAAACTATTATCTCTAATTCTAAAACTCACAAAACATGTTATACAAATTCGAAATTGAAGACCGCTTTGATACCATTTAATGGAAATATACATGTTTGTATCGCATACAAAACATACGCAATGGAAAGTTAAGGGATCTACTTCATTCGCAATTGATAACATATACTATGTAAATTTTAGAATACAAGAACAAGAGAGTGTATCTTAGTGTGGTGAATTTCAAAAACAAAGATTAGAAGTACTCGGGAACATTTATAATCTTCACTCCAATTCCACTAATGCCTAAGAAGTGTGGTATCTCAATTAGTTTCTATGAATTTGTTCAAGGGAGAATGAGAGAATATCCAACTCTTACATACAAAGCATTTCATATTACATCAAAATTTTGTATGTTTCTCTCCTTATAACTGATTATCTAATTTGGCTAGTCTCTTGGGCCTTTCCAATTGGGCTTTAGTATGTGGCTTAGAGTGGGACCAAAAGGGAACAAACAAGACACTAGCTCCAATGAGTTTTGGGCTTTTCTGTCAACTCTTAACAAATCCAAAGTTACCATTAATTATATTTAACACCACTATATAAATATAATTGCATTCTAGGCCTTATTAATAAATTATATCTCAAGACGTTATTGTACATGCAACCCCTTCAAAAAATATTCGTAGTAATACAAAGTCATTAATGTAGATTGCCACTTTGTAGATTACTACATCTTAATCCTTGAGTACCCGGTTTAATCATTTTAAATTTAGTCATCATATATTTTTGAAATCCAATTTCATAAATATATACTTTAGTAATTCCTTACTAAAGTGGTTAGGCATAACTCTTTGAATAATCAAATCCATTAAACTTATCTGAAGAGAATATTTTGTATCTCCGTTAAGAGACTACGAATTCTATCTTAAGAATATATATTCCATCAACACTAATTGCGGTTGCCCAACATACTGAGGTTTTGACCGTTACTTTAGATCTCACTCTTGATATATCAAAACAACCTATACTTCATGACCAGGTCCATTATTCGCTCAGGATTAAGAGTTCATGTAAATAGAAATCGTTAGATTTATTATTCATTTGACAGTCGTTAGGAGAATAATAAATCTCACAGCAGTCCAGTTCTATATGTCTTGACTCTTAAAACATATCAACATATTGTTGGGGTTTATGCCCTAAAATCCAATTTATTGGCATGTCATAAATAATTAAATTGTTGAATTATATGAGACTATTTATAAATGAACAAATGAGACATTATTTTAGTCCATGAGATGCATAATATGTGATTTATGTGAAAAGTCACAGAAAATATAAATTGCAAGTTCTTTGTAAACTTAGAATGTAGTTCGTAGTCAGTGATGAAATTGGGCATTTCATCTGTGAAGACTATAACATATCAACTAAGATGATTTGTCAGGATCATGGAAGTGGAAACTTCTAGTTGATATGTTGATATGTTTTAACAGTTAAAACATATTGAATTGGACCGCTGTGAAATTTATTATCCTTCTAACGACTGTCAAATGAATAATAAATCTCACGACTTCTATTTACATCAACTCGAAATCCTGAGAGAATAATGGACCTGATCATGGATGTAGGTTGCTTTGATATATCAGGAGTGAGATCTATAAGTTACGGTCAAAACCTCAGTATGTTGGGCAACCGTATTTAGTGTTGATGGAACATATATTCTCAAGGTGGAATTCATAATCTCTTAATAGAGATATAAAATATTCCCTTGAGATAAGTTTAATGGGTTTGGTTATTCAGAGTGTTGGGCCCAACCACTTTAGTAAGGAGTTACTAAAGGATAAATTTATGGAATTTGATTTCATAAATATATGATGAATAACGTAAAGGATTAAACCGGGTACTCAATGATTAAGATGTAGTAATCTTCAAAGTGGCAGTCTATATTCATGACTTTGTATTACTACGAATATTTTAATGAAGAGGTTGCATGTATAATAAAGTCTTGGGATATAATTTATTAATAAGGCCTGGAGTGCAATTATATTCATATAGTAGTATTGAATATAATTAATGGTAACTTTGGACTTGTCAAGAGTTGACAGAAAAGCCCAAGGCCCATTGGAGCTAGAGTCTTATTTGTTTCCTTTTGGTCTCACTCCAAGCCACACAACTTGAGCCCAATTGGAATGGCCCAAAAGGCTAGTCCAATTAGATAATCAGTTATATTTAAGGAGAGAAACATACATAATTTCATAAGTCTTTTCATAAGTGTTTTTTTATTAAGATTACACAAGGAATGAAATGGTTTGTATGTGAGTGGTGGGCACTCCCTTATTCTCTCTTTAGAAACTAATTGAGAGACCACACTTCTTGGGCATTAAGTGGAATTGGAGTGAAGATTAAAAGTCTTCCCAAGAACTTCTGATCTTTGTTTTGAAATTCACCGCACCAAGGTACGCTTTCTTGTTCTTAAATTCTGAAACTTACATAGTTCATGTTATCAATTGCGAATGAAGTGGACCCGTTAATTTTCCGCTGCGTATGTTTTGTATGTGATACAAACATATATTTTTCCCAACACATATCAACTAGTAGTCTCCACTTCCATGATCAAGACAAAACAACTTAGTTGATATGTTATAGTCTTTGTAGATGAAATGCCCAATTTCATCATCGACTACAAACTAAAGTTCTGAGTTTACAAAGAACTTATGATTTATATCTTCTGTGAATTTTCACATAAATCACATACTATGTATCTCATGGACTATATATTAATGTCCGTATATTCATGTTACCATTACTTTAGATAATAATAAAACAACTTTATTAATTACAATATTAAGTCATACATAATGTCGTACATAGCATCATACAATAGGATTTAAGGGCACTAATCCTAACAATTCCTTTCTCTCACATTCATAATGGGGTCCACTATTTAAATTCATATTGAGGTTCATCATAAATGCAAGAGAATGGAACACCATTTTACTATACTCGGAAAGTACCTAAAAATTTTTCGCGGCCATCACTCTATTACAATATTTTACTCTCTTTCCATTTTTTTTTTTTTTGGGTTCATGCCTTAACTTAGTGTTGATTTTAAAATTTTTATTTATTGAAAGCAAAGTTTAGGGTATTTTTGTCAAATATTTAGTTTTTGCAAAATATATATATATATATATATACTGAAAAAGCCTCTGCCCAAAGTTATTTTGTTGTGTAACCCCTTTAGGAACTTGAGTTTGTTGAACTAGAGTTTCCAAGTGAAAATCTAATTTAATAAACTCGAGTTCCGTGCAAGTAGTTGCTCACATAGATCGTCTTATTAAAAATACCACATTAGATGATCCACGTGAGATGTTATTTGCTTGGAACTCGAGTTTGTTAAATTCGATTTTCACTTGGAATTCAAGTTTAGCAAACTTGTCTTCCAAAAGCGAATACGTAACTATATAACTTCAAGCAGAAGCTTATATATATATATATATATATATATAGAGAGAGAGAGAGAGAGAGAGAGAGAGAGAGAGAGAGAGAGAGAGAGAATAATGGTACCATCTATCTAGAGTGGATGATGAGTATGAAATGTTAGTAATTCGAGTAATTTTTTGGTTTCCTGAAATATTATATTTGAATTTGATAATCAATAATATCAGTAAAAAAATGCTAAATTGTAAACTACACCTTTAAAGTTTGAGGGTGTTTGGATTTTACACCATGAAATTTTAAAATTTGGATTTTACTCCTGAAGTTTTGAGATGTTTAGATTTTACACCTAAAAGTTTCATGTGGCAAGTTTGTGTGGCACTTAACATAAAATATGGACAGAGGGGTTGTTGACACAAATGCAATAAAACTTCAGGGAGTAAAATCCAAATTCTGAAACTTCAGGGTATCAATCCAAACACCTTCAAATTTTAGGGAGTAAAATTCAAATACTTTCAAGCTTTTGGGATAAAATCCAAACCCAAAAACTTTAGAGTATAAAATCTAAACACCCTCAAATTTTAGAGGTGTAGTATGCAATTTAACCTAAAAAAATTAATAAACTTTATTGAAATAATGTAATAATTATTATAACAAAAAAAGGACATGCGGTACAATAGGGTGCAACCTTTCTAGGGTTACACCAATAATTTTTAAAATTAGCAGTTATGTGGCCAGAAAATGACTTATTCCATTATTGTTGGACCTTTTTTTACTGCTTTCCTTTATTTATATTTACATCAGATATAGATTTCTTTTATTCCAAATATAAAGAAATCACATTACACATGGTTGAACTCTTCTTACAGTTACACCTCCTAATTTTTTTTATTGGATAATTAATTTGACAAATCCACCATTAAATTTTATTGTGTTCTTATGTTTTCATGTTTTTCATGTTTGCAAAATATCAAGATTATTAGAGAATCATAACCATTTTATCTATTATTAAAATGTTCACATTTAAGGTTTTCTTTTATATTTTAAAATTATATAAATATAATGATAGTTCAAAGAGTGTATAAAACACTATGAACGTTTAGACCCCCAAATTACAAATTACCAATTCAAGCTTAATATCAAACAAATTATGTGCGGAAAATGAACATAAGCTCATAACAGAATTGATAAACAATCTAAACCAAATAAAATCACATCCACAGCAAAAATTAGATGGTAAAGATTAAGGGAAGAGAGATGCAAACACAAGGACAACACAACGATGTGTTATCGAAGAGGAAACCGAGGCCCTCGGCGTAAAACCTCTTCACCACCCTACAAGCGGTCAATAATCCACTAAAGAATGTAGTTGGGATACATGAACAGCAGAAAACCCACCAAGCCTAACCTACCCAGTGTACCTAAGCCCTCCGAGCTCCTACTCCAACGAGGTTACGCCGAACCTCTTTCTTCTTTAGCTTCCCGGATTCCGTTATAGCCCATTGTAGGAAAAACTAGTTTTGTATCTCATACAAAATACACAGTGGAAGCAACAAACATGGATCTATTTCATTCATGATTGATAACATACACTATGTAAAATTCAGAATTTAAGAATAAGATAGCGTACCTTGGTGCAGTGAAATTCAAAACAAAATATTAGAAGTACTTACTTTTAATCTTCACTCCAATTCGACTTTACGCCCAAAAAGTGTGGTCTCTCAATCAGTTTCTAAGGGAGAATAACTGAGTGGTTTCACTCGCACATACACACCATTTCACAATAATGTCTTTTTTTTTCTCTCTTTTAAAAAATTCTGTATGTTTCTCCATTTATAACTAACTGATTATCTAATTGGGCCGGTCTTTTGGGCCTTTCCAATTGAGCTTTAGTGTGTAGCTTGGAGTGGGACCAAAAGGGACCAATAAGACACTAGCTCCAATGGGCCTTGGGCTTTTTTATCAACTATTGACAAGCCCAAAGTTACCATTAATTATATTTAATACCACTATATAAATATAATTGCACTCTAGGTCTTATTAATAAATTATATCCCAAGATTTTATTATACATGCAACACCTTCAAAAAATATTCGTAGTAATACAAAGTCATGAATGTAGACTATTACTTTGAAAATTACTACATCTTAATCCTTGAGTTCCCGATTTAATCTTTTAAGTTATTCATCATATATTTATGAAATCCAATTTCATAAATATATACTTTAGTATATCCTTACTAAAGTGGTTAGGCCTAACACTCTAAATAACAAAACCTATTAAACTTATCTCAAGAGAATATTTTATATCTCCGTTAAGAGATTATGAATTCCATCTTAAGAATATATGTTCCATCAACACTAAATGTGGCTGCCCAACATTCTGAGGTTTTGATCGTAACTTTAGATCTCACTCCTGATATATCAAAGCAACCTACACCTCATGATCAGGTCCATTATTATTCATTTGACAGTCGTTAGGAGAATAGTAAATCTCATAGCGGTCCAGTTCAATATATCTTAACTCTTAAAACATATCAACATACCCCCTAGAAATCTCCATTTCCATGATCAAGACAAATCATCTTAGTTGATATGTTATAGTCTTCGCAGATGAAACGCCCAATTTTATCACCGACTACGAACTACATTCTGAGTTTACAAAGAACTTGCAATTTATATCTTCTGTAACTTTTTACATAAAACGCATACTATGCATCTCATGGACTAAACTAATGTCCCATTAGTTCATTTATAGATAGTCTCATATAATTAAACAATTTAATTATTTATTACATTCCAATAAATTGGATTTTTAGGGCATAAACCCTAACAATCTCCCACTTGCATTCAAAGACAATTTACCATATATCCGACACTTACCAGATTTATTGCGTAAATTATCTTTTCTACTACTACACACGTACGCATATCGATAATATTTACGCTTAATGTGTATCTTCACCACCTAAGATGATCACATATCTTAAAGTCTAACTTCATAAATCACAATCAAACTACAAGTCAGCATTTGTACATCCAGTAACCATCAAAATCTCACTTTTGTGGACAAGCATATAATCCCTCATTCTCCTAAGATATTTGAGTATATGCTTTACTCCTACTAAATTAAGTGATCTTTGATTCAATTGATATTTGATTACCACGCCCACCGCAAAATAGATATTTAGCCTAGTATATAACATAGCACAAAGACTTCCTATTGATATGGTATTAGGAACCATCTTAATATGCTTATCTTTTTATATGTCTTAGGACTATAGTCCTATATAAAGGAACTTCAAACTTAAAAAGAAAGAATCCTTTCTTGAAGTATTACATGCTATACTTGGCTAGAATCTAATCTATTTAAGCAGTTTGAGATAGACCAAACATCCTAATTTCTGAATTTTAAACAAAATTCAATTCTTAGGATGTAAGTACTTTATATCAAACTGGACTAGACAACCAAAACTTCATTGATAACAATAACTCTACATCATTCTAAATGATTAGAATGTCATCAACATGCATTAAGAAATTTATTATTCTATATAGCTTTCACACACATAAGGCATTTTAATACTTGATCAAAATCAACTAATTTGATTGCTTGATCAAAGATGATATTTTATGATTTAGATGCTTGCTTTAATTCTTAAATGAAATTTAAGCAACTTGCATACTAAGCATTATTGTTTCTTTGCTATGTACAAGTCTAGTTACATTATATAAATGTTTTGCTCAAGATTGCTAGTAAAAGAAGCTTTCTTGATATCCATTGTCATATTTCATCCAAATGAAATATAATGGATAAGAGAATCTAGATAGAGTCAATCTTGACTATTGGTGAAAAACTCTTTTCATAGTTGAACCATTTCTTTCTGAATAAATCTTTTCGCCACTAGTCTTGACTTTGAAGGTTTGCACCTTCAAATCTATCAATCTCATCTACTTGTAGACCTATTTGAGCACAATAGGCCCAATGCCATTAGGCGCCTTTATAAGTTCTAGACTTTAAATAGAATCTAATTCTATTCACATAACCTTTGATCTAGTAATTCATATTCATATCATCTATGCCTTTATGTAGGACTGAGGATCAAATTCATATCCTTTTGGAATGACTTCAAAAGTTTATCCCAAAAGTATGAATTTACTTAGTAATTAATAATCCTCCCACTACGATATTGTATCGGTGTACTAGCTATACATTTAGAATAATGCCTTGTGGTATATCTAATACAACCATCTCATTTCTAAATGTATTTTATAGTTGTCTCTCAAATTAATCTGACATTTTTCTTCTAGAACAATCTACGATTTGCTTTAAGATTATTCACATAGTCATCATCAAGAACTTTGTAATTGAAGTTTACAAACATCTTGTTTTCTTTATAACTACCAGAATAATCTTATACCATTTCTTTTGGATACTCATCATAAACACACATTTTTCTATCCTTTGATTTCAACTTGTTAGACTTCCTTTCTAGCACAAGTGCTAGACATTTTCAAAAGTGGAAGTATCATATACTAGGTTTTCACCCAATCCACGATTTGACAAATGTCCTAGGAACAAACTTTTGAAATCAACTTTAAAAAATGTATTGTAATTATTAGAGTATATCTCCAAAAGGAATAAGCAAATAGAAATACTTATCACGTGCTTTACTACTTCTAAAAGAATCTTATTCCTCCTTCACGTATGTATTCACTTAAAGAAGTCATTGAAACCTTATTCCTTTACAATAAAGGAGCCCTAGATCATATTATCCTCTAAATAGAATTTATAGACTAAGAATATAACCAAAAAATGGTTCAAAAAACCTATCTTTCACCAATCTTCAATGCCATTTAGATTAATAAGATCTAGACATAAGTGGCAAAACATGCAATGCCAAAGGATGGAAACTTTCTCTTTAAAAAGTAAAACATATAAATTTCCATCTAGAAGACAATCAAGGACAATGCTTAACTTCACCAAAACAAAAACATTTTCCTTTTGGTCATGCTTTTGAATCTAATTTCCTTTAGGCAACTACTAGGACAACTTTCTTGTTCAATTGTTTGGTATTATAATTCATCTTCTTATCACCCTTACCTTTCGGTTCAGGCTAAGAATTTGAATAAAATCATATTAATTCTAGCTTTAGCTTTTAGGATGTCTTCCGTTGCGTAGAACTCACTCATCAATTCAGATAACATAAAAATAATTTATTTTGAAAACAATCTGAATTGATCAAATGATTCTAATAAGGACTTGTAGATCATATCCATGTGAGATTAACATTTAATCTCTACATCTAAGAATTCCAATTAATTAATAAAATTGAAAAAAAAAACTCATAAAATAATATAGAATTGGAACTCTTTAAGCTTTTCTGAGCACTCAATATGATTGAACCAAACATCTCATTTTGACTTAACCTAAATTCTAAATGTAGTACTAACTCTTGCATCTCATACTGTAGCACACTTGAGATGGAAGCCAATGTAACATTTTAGCATTTCAATGGAGACTGTGATCAAGTCATAAGCTATCTTCCATCAATGCATCGTGCATAGGAAATTATGACAAAGCTGAATCAAAACATATTTATGTACTTCAGCTCCTTTAAGCACCATGTCCAAAATTATTTCTTAGTTAATATGATTCATTTAAAATAGTAGCTAGAGAACAATATTTATGACAACTTTATTTTGAGACTATGAACATAATTACAAGGACATTATATTTTGCATCCATAACCATATAGTATGGAACCCGAAAAACATACTATACTAGGTGCAACAACAACCTAATCCCGCAATTAATATTCCTCAGCAAAGAGTAAATACCAACCACTATGATCAGGCGAGAAATATTCTCATTACTAATGCTATAATGGTAACTCTTACCAAAAAAAAAAAATAATTTGCCGCTTTTCCTTTAGCCTCTAAGTAATAATAGCAAGAACTCAACATAGAGGATATTATCAAACTTAGTCTAGTGTACACCACTGTCCTAGAATCATGTGTAGCCACATTTCATCCCTTTAACAGGCTTATTTTGTAGTACCATGACAAAAATACCCTCCACATGGAATGCAAAGCTCGAAGCTAAGACAAGGTGTTTGATCAAACCACTATAAACCAGGAAATTCAATCTTGTAGTACCATGGAATAAACATCCTCCGCATGGAATTCAAGGCTCGAGGCCAAGACGAGATGTTTACCCCACACCACTATGAACCGACAATGGAGGCCATGAGATCCAACCCTTGTATCTCTCTCCCACTAGAAATTTTAAAACAAGTGGATTGTTATGAAATCATTGTGATCTAATCACAATTTTAACTCTACACATTAAATGTGTTTAATTGTTTAAATTCAATGTGATGTTACTAAGTCACGTCACTATAGCATGACAAACATTCACGCAATCACAAAGAATTTTAACCTTGTAATCCGTGAAAACCCTCCGCATGGAATGCAAGACTTGAAGTCAAGACAAGATATTTATTCACATTACAATAAACTTAACAAAAGGGTATTTCAGTACTCCCACTCATTATTTGGATTTTTCTTTAAATAATTGTCATCCCATCACAACTAATAACCTTGCACTTATTGAAGACTCTAATCTCATTAGAATCACTAACTAAAATGGAAGTCCTAAACTATTTAGGATTCCTTAAACACTAATGAATCAAAAATTAGTTATATAGAACTCTATCATTAATTTACTAAATAAAAGATTCTAATCTCATTAGAAACTATATACTTTTTAATTAGAATTTTAATCTCATTAAACAAATTCTAATTAAAATAAATTAAGGACTTTTAATCATAAAACAATTTAGGACTAAGAGTTCTATTTAACTAACATCTTTGATCTCATTAGGTCTTTTAGTTAGATAGCGATTAATAAATGTCCTTAACTTTTAAGGACTACAAAATTAATCACATAGCTTTGTTTTTATCAAAGTTTTAACACTTAGTCAAAAATAAAAGAAAATTCAAAATTCAGTGCCTTCGATCGGTCGAACCTATTACTCGATCGATCGAATTCGCAAAACTGAATTTTTTTTTAGAATTTTCAGGTAACCGTATTTGACATCTTCATTGTTCTTCCATCAAAACAAAAACACATTTTGAATTTATCAACGAAGATTTACAGATTAAACATTAAGGTTTTCAAGATCATTATCAAGAACCCTAATAATGCTAGAGACCTTGAAGACATAATCCTAATCTCATTAGAAATAAATTTCGTAATCCTAGCATTAATATATAATAAATATATAAACCAAGGCAAGCAACATTATGACAAATCCTTTAAAAAAAAAAATTTGCATATAATCCGATATTATATTATATTATATTATATTATAACATAATATAATATACGGTTTCATTATTTCTTTTTAAAGCTATCATTATATGCTTATAAGAATGAAACCATGCAAGCCTTATATAGTATGTAATATTATGCTAAGTCATGCAAGCCTTATATAAGTCTTTATATAGTCAAGCATTGCAATGATTTGGTTCACACACATGACAGTTACATCCAAGGCAGTTAATATATAAATAAATAAATAAATAAATATATATATATATATATATCACACCATTTCCACTACATGCTTATAATAATCAAAATATGCAAGCCTTTAAAGCAATGTATATACATAAGCATTTAAATCCATGCGGTGCCTTATAATAACCAAGAAATCATGCCAACATAGATATTAATTTCAAGCAGTGCATGCCTTATAATAACCGCACATGGCAGTTAACTATTTATACCGTGTCTTGACTATGATGGATTTCAATAACAAGGCCATCTTTCATCTTGGCTATGGATTCACGAATTCTTAGTGCAGTGCATATATCATCAAGCAATGCAACAACAATTCAAAAAGTGCAATCAATAAAAAATTTGCACAGGGTTACACGGATTCTTAAAGCATGCAACCAAGGCAAATAGGATTGGATGAACAAATATATATTTCATATATTAAATGTGCATGGCACTATTCAAACAAAGTAAACACCATGTGAATGAATTCATTTGGAGCAATCAAAACAATAACAACGGTGTTAAATGCATTGACAACATCAAGAAAACGTTTTCCTTTATTTTAAAATTCAATCACATGTTATACAATCATGAGATGAAAATCTAGCTCTGATACCAATTATAGGAAAAACTGGTTTTATATCTCATACAAAACACACAGCAGAAGCAACAAACATGGATCTATTTCATTCATGATTGATAACATGCACTATGTAAAATTCAGAATTTAAGAACAAGATAGCGTACCTTGGTTCGGTGAAATTCAAAAAAAAATATAAGAAGTACTTGGGAACACTTTTAATCTTCACTCCAATTCTACTTTATGCCCAAGAAGTGTGGTCTCTCAATCAATTTCTAAGGGAAAATAATTGAGTGACTTCACTCGCACATACACACCACTTTACAATAATGTCTTTTTTTTTCTCTTATAAAAAATTCTGTATGTTTCACCTTTTATAACTAACTGATTATCTAATTGGGCCGGCGTATTGGGCCTTTCCAATTGGGCTTTAGTGTGTGACTTGGAGTGGGACCAAAAGGGACCAATAAGACACTAGCTCCAATGGGCCTTGGGCTTTTCTATCAACTCTTGACAAGCCCAAAGTTACCATTAATTATATTTAATACCACTATATAAATATAATTGCACTCTAGGTCTTATTAATAAATTATATCCCAAGATTTTATTATACATGCAACCCCTTCATAAAATATTCGTAGTAATACAAAGTCATGAATGTAGTCTGTCACTTTGAAAATTACTACATCTTAATCCTTGAGTACCCAGTTTAATCCTTTAAGTTATTCATCATATATTTATGAAATCCAATTTCAATAATATATACTTTAGTATATCCTTATTAAAGTGGTTAGGCCTAACACTCTGAATAACCAAACCCATTAAACTTATCTCAAGGGAATATTTTATATCTCCGTTAAGAGATTATGAATTCCATCTTAAGAATATATGTTCCATCAACACCAAATGTGGCTGCCCAACATATTGAGGTTTTGATCGTAACTTTAGATCTCACTTCTGATATATCAAAGCAACCTACACCCCATGATCAGGTCTATTATTCTCTCAGGATTAAGAGTTCATGCAAATAGAAGTCGTGAGATTTATTATTCATTTGACAGTCGTTAGGAGAATAGTAAATCTCATAGCGGTCTAGTTCAATATATCTTAACTCTTAAAACATATCAACATACCAACTAGAAATCTCCATTTCCATGATCAAGATAAATCATCTTAGTTGATATGTTATAGTCTTCGTAGATGAAACGCCTAATTTCATCACCGACTACGAACTACATTCTGAGTTTACAAAGAACTTGCAATTTATATCTTCTGTGACTTTTTACATAAATCGCATACTATGCATCTCATGGACTAAAATAATGTCCCATTAGTTCATTTATAGATAGTCTCATATAATTAAACAATTTAATTATTTATTACATGCCAATAAATTGGATTTTTAGGGCATAAACCCCAACAATCTCCCACTTGCCCTCAAAGACAATTTACCATATATCCGACACTTAGCTTTCTTTAGAGTAATTTATAGTCACTCTAAGGCAAGGTTTGAAAACAAGCTTTAGCCAGATTTATTGCATAAATTATCTTTTCTACTGCTACACACATACGCATATCGATAATATTTACGCTTAATGTGTATCTTCACCACCTAAGATGAACACATATCTTGAAGTCCAACTTCATGAATCACAATCAAACTACAAGTCAGCATTTGTACATCCAGTAACCATCAAAATCTCACTTTTGTGGACAAGCATATAATCCCTCATTCTCCTAAGATATTTGAGTATATGCAAGCTAATAAGCTCAATGCAAAGTATCATTTGCATGTCCAACACTCAACCAATGCAACAACACAAGGTAATTGCATTAAGGATATAAAATCCAACAACAGGCATAAGAGTGATGTGCTTAAAGAAAAAAAATCATGACATTTAGCAACAAGTACTTAAGCTACAAAGCAAAGGGTACAAAAAACGGCTATAAAAGAAAAGGTACAAATTAACCAAACGCCACATAAGCAAAGGTACAAAATATCATTCTCCCCCTTTTTGTCATGGAATAGCTAAGTCTCATTTTCTTCTAGCTTTTGTTGAATTTCAGTGAACTTTGTATCACAGCGAATGTTGTGATGATGTAGTAGGGAGGCGAGTTCGGACACCGTAGTATTTATGTCATGGACGCATGCCATAATGTTGTCTAGCTTCTCATCATAGGAGGATGAGCTAGAGCGTGAACCACTGTGAGTATCTGGAATTTCTGTTTTGATTCCTTTCCGGCTATGACCAATGCTAGCGTTGAGTGTACGAATGTTGATTGGACTAGGCCGTGGGTAGGGAGACTCATCTTCTGACGGATGAACGCCTTTAAGTTTTAGTATTTCTAAAATGAGATGACAAAAAGGAATTCAGTTCCTTGATTCAGTCCTTGCCCAAGAAAGCTAAAATTCAGACTTGATAGAAAACCCTAACCCAACGTTTATAAGAGAAACGCGAACCAAAGGTATAAGTAACAGATCTTGACCTAATGATTATAAAGGAATCACAAACCAAAAGTATAAAGTTTGAACGCCACAAGGAAGAATCCCTGATAAGTTCACAGTTCTTGAAGAACCAAAGAGAAGAGCAAAGCCTCACCTTTTTCAGATTTTTATTCCATCATTCTCTATTACAATGAGTGCATGCTATTTATAAGGCATGACTGAATGTAGAAAATATAAAAAAAACGTACTAAATATTAAAACCCTAATTAAAAGCTAATTTGGTCTAAAAATAGCAGATCCAAAATAGGAAAAAAGCTAAAAAACGTTCTAAATAATAAAAGCCTAAATTTAAGGAAGATCTGTTCCAAAATTAGAAGATCTAAATTAAGAAAAATTCTATTAACTGATTTGGAGCTGGAAAGTCAATCAGCCATAAATCCATGCCATAAATAACGCTCAATTAAGCCAGATCAGCCTTCAATAGCTTGGATTAAATTTATTATGCCTTTATCTTCCTTTGGGCCTCACCTGGAATGTCCTGCGTTAGAATCAGCCCAAATCTATTGAATCAGCTCATTAAGTGCTTCTTTGATCTTCTTGGATCTTGCTCTTGTAATTGGCCCAACTAGAACATGCAATGGACCCTTGAATGCTTGTTGAAGAAACTCCATGAAAGTGTACGACAACAAATAGAAAAGAAAAATGAGCAATATGCGACCAAAGCCAACAAGGGTCGTAGTTAAGTCCTCTTTGAACCAGGTGATTGGGTTTGGGTGCATATGAGAAAAGAAAGATTTCCAGCCCGTAGGAGATCCAAGTTACATCCTAGAGGGGATGGTTCTTTTCAAGTCCTTAAGAGAATCAATGATAATGCATACAAGTTGGATCTTCCAGGTGAGTATAACATTAGTGCTACATTTAATGTTTCTGATATTTCTCCTTTTGATGTAGGTGACGATTGGAGGACGAATCCTTTGGAAGAGAGGGAGAATGATGAGAATCAACAAGCTTTCAAGGATCCATTGCAAGTTCCAGTTGGGCCTATTACTAGAGCAAGATCGAAGAAGATCAAAGAAGCACTTAATGGGCTGATTCAAGGAATTTGAGTTGATTCACATTCCAAGCTGGGCCCAAAGGAAGATGAAGGTGTAATAAATTTAATCCAAGCTATTGAGGGCCAATCTGACGTAATTGAGCGTTATTTATGGCGTAGATTTATGGCTGATTGACTTTCCAGCTCTAAATCAGTTAATAGATACTTTTCCTAATTTAGATCTTCTAATTTTCGACCAAATCTACTTTAATTTTAGGCTTTTATTATTTAGAACGTGTTTTAGCTATTTTCCTATTTTGGATCTGCTATTTTTCAGACCAAATCAGATTTTAATTAGGGTTTTATTATTCAGTACGTTTTTTTATATTTTTCTACATTCAGTCATGCCTTATAAATAGCATGCACTCATTGTAATAGAGAGGATTATTGAATAAAAATCAGAAAAGGTGAGGCTTTGCTCTTCTCTTTGGTTCTTCAAGAACTGTAAACTTATCAAGGATTATTCCTTGTGGCGTTCAAACTTATACCTTTGGTTCGTGATTCCATTATAATCATTGGGTCAAGGTCTGTTACTTATACCTTTGGTTCGCGTTTCTCTTATAAATGTTGGGTCAGGGTTTCTATCAAAAATATGAATTTTAGCAATCTTGGGCAATATTCTAATATTGTTTGTTGGGTCTCAAAGCGAGTCGGTTGAGATTCGCATCATTTGGTATCAGAGCTCAGGTTCTAAAATCAGTTTTTTATCATTTTATCTTTTGTTTCCTGTTATCTTCCTATCTTGTTCCGTTTCTGTTCTTTGTTCTTCGTTCTTGTTCTATGCCGTGCACTAGGTTAAAATTGTGCACTCAGTTCCCAAAAAAAAAAAAAAAAAACGTGAAAAAAAAAACTGTAGAAAAGAAAAAAAAAAAGACTGCAGAAAAAAAAACGTGAAAAAAAAAGACTGCAAAAAAAAAATTTGTTTTTAGTTTCAGTTCTCTCAGACCAAATATATTGTTTTCTTTTGTCCTATTTTTCTTTGATTTCTGTTTCTGTCATATTTTCTTGTCGTTGGTAGTTGTTTAAATACTACAAGTTGAATTTCTTGATCAAGTTTATTAGTTTATTGCAGAACTGAAAAGGGGAAGCTACGAGTGGAAAAAGGCAAGAGAGTGTGAGACTAATATCGGGAAAAAGCCAATTTAAGAGTGAAACACGAGTGGGAGTGACATAATCTGAGTGCAAACACGTGAGGGAGTGTTGTGAGGAATTATTTCTAACATTTCTTTGTAGTTTTAAAAATATGTCTTGTAGAGGTGAAACATCAAATAAGGAAGGAGGGGAGGAGTCATCTTTCATGTTGCAGGCTATACAACAACAATTTGAACGCATGAACGTGGTGTTTAATGAGATTCAAGATCGGTTGGACAGGCAAGATACTGATATCGCTAATTTGCGTGAGGAGCGTCCCCAAAGAGCCCCTAATGCTAGAAGGCAAGAAAGGTATGCGCGCGTGGATGATTCTGATGACTACCACAAAGATGAGTTTGAAGATGAAGAGGATCAAGTTTTGTGGAACAATGGGGGCAGGTTTGCGCGAAGGGGCGAAAGGCATGGTAGAGGATTCCAAATAGACCCAAGATGGCAAGATGGGACTGACAGAAGCCTAGGAAACATAAAAATGAAGATACCATCATTCCAAGGGAAAAATGATCCAGAAGCGTACTTGGAGTGGGAGAAGAAGGTGGAGTTCATCTTTGAGTGCCACAATTACTCGAAGGAGGAAAAGGTAAAACTAGCTGTGATTGAGTTTACTGACTATGCTATTATATGGTGGGATCAACTTGTGATGAACAGGAGGAGAAACCATGAGAGGCCTATTGAGACGTGGGAGCAAATGAAGGCCACCATGAGGAGGTGATTTATCCCTAGTCACTACTAAAGAGACTTGTATCAAAAATTACAAAGTCTTACTCAAGGCTATAGGAGCGTGGATGACTACCACAAGGAGATGGAGATTGCCATGATTCGAGCTAATGTAAAGGAGGATAGAGAAGCAACCATGGCAAGGTTTCTGAATGGGCTGAATCGGGACATTGCCAACGTGGTGGAGTTGCAGCACTACGTGGAGTTGGAGGACATGGTGCATATGGCAATAAAGGTGGAATGTCAGCTTAAAAGGAAAGGAACTCGGTCATTTCAAAATCCGGGCTCCTCTACTTCATGGAGATCAAATAGGAGGAACGACGAAGGGGCTATTTTCAAGTCCAAAACCGAACCACCAAAAAGGGGAGATGAAGGTCCCAGTGTCAATAAAGGTAAAAATGAATCCCAAACTCGTAATCGTGATATTAAGTGTTTTCGTTGTTTGGGAGTAGGTCATATAGCTTCACAATTCCCAAATAAGAGGACCATGATTGCACGTATTGATGGAGAGGTGGAAACTGAATGTGAAGGAGATGATGACCTGATTCCATCACTTGAGGATGCTTGTGACGATGATGTGGAGTATCCAGTGGAGGGTGAGTCACTTGTGGCTAGGCGTGCTTTAAGTCCCAGGTCAAAGAGGATGATATGGACCAACAAAGGGAGAACATTTTTCATACTAGATGCCACGTCAATAGCAAGGTATGTAGTATGATTATTGATGGGGCTGTACTAATGTGGCTAGTACTACTTCAGTTGAAAAATTGAATTTACCTACTTTGAAACACCCTAGACCATATAACTTGCAATGGTTGAATGATTGTGGAGAGGTTAAGGTAAATAAGCAAGTATTGGTTTCTTTTTCAATTGGGAGGTACAAGGATGAAGTACTTTGTGATGTTGTTCCAATGCATGCGGGTCACATTTTATTGGGCAGGCTATGGCAATTTGGAAGAAAGGTCAATCATGATGGGTTCAAGAATAGGTATTCTTTTGTAAAAGACAATAAACCCATTACTCTTGTATCGTTGACTCTAAGTCAAGTGTATGAAGATCAAATGAAATTGAAAAGAGAGAATGACTGGAAAAAAAAATTGTGAGATTGAAAGTTCAAAAAAAGATGATGAGAAGGAGAGTGAAAGGAAAAAAGGGAGTGGACAGAAAAAAGAGAGTGAAAACAAAAGAGGGATTGAAAAAAAAATAGAGAGTGAAAAAAATGAGAGAAAAACAAAAAAACAAGGGAGTTTTTATGCTAAGGCTAGTGATGTCAAGAGTGCTTTTTATACAAACCAGCCTATATTTGTACTCTTGTACAAAGAGGTCTGTTTTAATACTAATGAACTTGACAAATCTTTGCCTAGTATTGTTGTTTCTTTGTTGCAGGAATATGAGGTTGTGTTTCCTAATGATGTACCTAGTGGATTGCCACCTATTAGAGGAATAGAGCATCAAATTGATTTTGTGCCAGGTGTAACAATTCCTAACCGACCAGCCTATAGGAGTAACCCAGAGGAGACAAAGGAACTTCAAAGGCAAATTGAGGAGTTGTTGACCAAAGGACATGTGAGAGAAAGCATAAGTCCATGAGCAGTGCCGGTGCTGCTTGTGCCTAAGAAGGATGGAACTTGGAGGATGTGTGTTGATTGCAGGGCTATCAACAACATTACAGTAAAGTATAGACATCCCATCCCTAGGCTAGATGACATGTTGGATGAATTGCATGGATCATGTGTCTTTACAAAAATTGATTTGAAAAGTGGGTATCATCAAATTAGGATAAAAGAAGTTGATGAATGGAAAACTGCCTTTAAAACTAAATATGGATTGTATGAGTGGTTGGTAATGCCTTTTGGTCTAACTAATGCACCAAGTACATTCATGAGATTAATGAACCATGCATTGCGTGCGTTTATCGGCAGATTTGTTGTGGTCTATTTTGATGATATATTGGTGTATAGCAAAAACTTAGATCGAAGCTATTGAGGGCTGATCTGGCTTAATTGGGCGTTATTTATGGCATGGATTTATGGCTGATTGACTTTCCAGCTCCAAATCAGTTAATAGATATTTTTCTTAATTTAGATCTTCTAATTTTGGATCAGATCTTCCTTAATTTTAGGCTTTTATTATTTAGAATGTTTTTTTTAGCTTTTTTCCTATTTTGGATCTGCTATTTTTAGACCAAATCAGCTTTTAATTAAGGTTTTAATATTTAGTACGTTTTTTTTTTATATTTTCTACATTCAGTCATGCCTTATAAATAGCATGCACTCATTGTAATAGAGAATGATGGAATAAAAATCTGAAAAAGGTGAGGCTTTGCTCTTCTCTTTGGTTCTTCAAGAATTGTGAACTTATCAGGGATTCTTCCTTGTGGCGTTCAAACTTTATACCTTTGGTTCGTGATTCCTTTATAATCATTGGGTCAAGGTCTGTTACTTATACCTTTGGTTCGCGTTTCTCTTATAAACGTTGGGTCAGGGTTTTCTATCAAATCTAAATTTTAGCTTTCTTGGGCAATATTCCAATATTGTGTGTTGGGTCTCAAAGCGAGTCGATTGAGGTTCGCATCAAAAATTGTTGCAAGAACTAAATCAAGAACTGTATTCCTTTTTGTCGTCTCATTTCAGGAATACTGAAACTTAAAGGCATTCATCCGTCAGAAGATGAGTCTCCCTACCCACGGCCTAGTCCAATCAACATTCGTACACTCAATCGATTGATATGTAGGATTTCAGACAGATAAGCGGGAGTCACTGAGAAACTCTTTCCTCTAACCCATCATTTTAGTTCTTCGCCTTCAACAATGACATTAGCATAGAACTCTTTCACCAAGTTCTCATATGCATCATCAAGATTGGAGAGAAGGTTGTTCCAATCCTTGGTGGCAAACCATTTAGGAATGGTTGTGTCAATGAGAGAGTGTTGATCAACTGCCCTTTCAACCAGTAATGTTACGTCTCTGAAATAGTTCTCATGAGTCTGAAAAGTGGCATAGGATCTAAACTTGTTGGGATCATAAACTCTTGAAGGTGATCGGGTTCTTTTCGACCTAGGAGAAAGGTCATCAACATCAATTATTGGCTCTTTTCCTTTACTACCTCCCCCTTTCACAGTTGCTCTCTTGAATGGAGACATTTCCACACTACATCATGATATACCAAAAGGCAAGAAATACCACACACGACAACAAGCTTTATTAGCACTAACAAAGGTTGAAACCATAAAGTATGAATAAAACCCTAAAAATCTGAAATATAGGTCTAAGGCATGACAAATTGTGTGTGTGACACAAATAACACAATATATATGCACATCAGAGTAGATCACTACAAAATTACCCAAAAATCACACACCGATTACACCAAAAAGGGTAAAAACCCATATTGAAGCAATACCCATATCCAAACGCCAACTCAAAAATTCAAGAAAATAAGGTTATACCCATGAAGAAAGTAGTAAAAATAAGAAAACCCATACCTTTTTCTTGAAGATTAAAGTTGAAATAATGAAGAACAGTGATGATTTAGAAGACAAACACGGTGAGTTTGAGAGAGGAACACACGGGAAAGGCAATGAATAGTCACAAAAATTCGAGGGAAAAACTGAAAAGTTTTAAAAACTGACTTGAAAGCGCAAAATATGCGTTTTTCGCGACTGAACCAAGTCGCATGCAAGTCGCCAGAACACTTGAAACAAAAAATTTTTGAAAAATTTTCTAAGTGTTTTTCGCGACTAGAAGTTCCAATCGCAAGAGAGTTGCGAGTTGAGCCGCGAAACTTTCTGTATGATTCTCGCGACTAAACCTCCACTCGCGAATAAGTCAACACAGCAAGTTGCGAGAAACCTCAAAACCCAAATTTTGAAAAATCTTCTAAGTATTTTTCGCAACTGGGGCAATGACTCACTAGTGAGGTGCAAAAACCTACAGTATTGGGCTTGTGACTGGGACATGTGATTGGACAGACCCGCAACCAAGTCGCCAAAACAGGGCAACACAGTTTTTGAAAAATTTGACAATCTTTGTAAAACCAAAATACTTTCCAAAACAACTAAAAAACTCAAAAATCTTTTTGTGCTTGATCAACAAAAATTGAGTATGTGAAACTCATTTAAACAAGTACAATCACACAAACGAATAAGGAATTCATTGAACATAGGCATGTGTGATGTGTGTGGATATCAACAATGAGATAGTCCTTAGTCTAATGTGAAGCTTCAATAATCAATTCAACCAAGACATACACAATTAGCACTAGATAATGTGACCAATCTCAATTATAGAAATTTGTATATATGACCTCCTGCAAAACTTGATAATATGATAGCATAACATTGAAGCTTTTCATTTGGCTCCAAATACATCATCTCATTTGATCTTTTGAATCATAACATCTCATTTGGAGATTAATGCCTGAAATTTTTGATATTTCAACTTGATGAATAAGCCTTTGGCTTTTTGGCATCATGCACTTTATTTTGAGTCGCTTTCCCTTTTCCCTAGTCAAATACTAGTATGTGCGATAGGCTTTTGCAGCTCATTATCTCTTTTTATGTGGAGATTTACATTTGTTGAGCTCTTTAAGCAAAAAAAAAAAAAAGTGGGAAGATATATAGACACAAATCTATGCATCTCTCAAGATCAACAAAACTATTAACTAATCATTCATGACAAGCTTGAAGATCAATTTACAACAATCACATAGATTTCAAGATTTTTCCACAGTGGTATTGGTGCATTAAGAACAAGCTACGCTCGTGAATACAAAAAGCCATAAGTACAAAGGTACAAGGCAAAACATGTTTAAGATAAAAACTCAACAAAGTTGATCAAACTTTTTAGATTTTCTACTTTTTATGTGCTTTTGAATTTTTGACACAAAAGAAAGAAAAGATTGATAAAAAACAACGAGCAAATTTAGATAGAAGACAATCAAAACAAGCAGAACATGGCCAACATAAAAGTGTGTGTCCTACAAAAGATATATTAAAGTGAGATAGAGAGGTAGAGCACACAACACACACGAGATTCAAGGAATTATACCAACACCAATGGTCTTACAGAGTGATTCAAACCGTGGACCATCAAGAAGTTTGGTGAAGATATCCACCTTTTGATTGTTTGCGTGTATGAATTCAAGGCACACAACTTTATCTTCCACCAAATCTTGGATGAAGTGGTAGCGGATCTCTATGTGTTTTGACTTTGAGTGCTGAACAGGATTCTTGAAGAGATTTATAGCACTGGTGTTGTTACAGAAAACACACATTGTATCTTGAGGAATCCCATAGTCATGAAATAGCTTCTTCATCCAAAGGAGTTGTGTGCAGCAACTTCCAGCAACTATATATTCAGCTTTAGCCGTAGAAAGAGACACGGAGTTTTGTTTCTTGCTCATCCAAGAGACAAGATTGTTACCGAGATAGAAGCGGCCTCCTGAAGTACTCTTTCGGTCATCCACACTACCTGCCCAGTCTGCATCTGAATAGCCGGCAAGACAAGCATTTGAGTCCTTTAAATACCATAATCTATAATCCGAAGTTTCATTGTTATATCGTATAATTCGCTTCACTGCAGTTAGGTGGGATTCCTTTGGAGCAGCTTGATATCTAGCAAAAATTCCAACACTGAATACAATATTCGGTCTACTAGCTGTGAGATAGAGTAAACTCCCAATGATACTCCTATACAAGGTTGGACTCACTTCTACCCTAGAAGAATCAATATTCAGTTTTGTAGACAAACTCATGGGAGTGGAGGCATGCTTTTTAGAGTCTAGTCCAAACTTCTTAACAATGTTTCTAGCATACTTTTATTGTGAAATGAATATGCCTTCCTTCGTTTGTTTGACTTGAAGACCTAAGAAGAATGTGAGCTCCCCCACCATACTCATCTCAAACTCTTTCTTCATCTCCTCAAAAAAATCTATAGCCCGATCATCAATGGTAGCTCCAAATACTATGTCATCAATATATACTTAAGCCACGAGAAGATAATCATCATCATTCTTGACAAATAGAGTCTGGTCAGCATACCCTCTTTTGAATCCTTTATCTAGGAGGTAATTAGTAAGTCGATCATACCAAGCTCTTGGAGCTTGTTTCAAACCATAAAGTGTTTTCTTCATTCTCAACACATGATCGGGGAAGTGAAGATCCTCAAAACCTTTGGGTTGTTCGACAAACACTTCTTCATTCAGGTATCCATTTAGAAATGCACATTTTACATCCATTTAGTAGAGTTTGAAGTTCAAAGTACATGCAATTGACATAAGAATTTGAATAGACTTAAGTCTTGCCACAGGGGTGAAGGATTCATCTAAATCTACTCCTTCTACTTGAGTATATCCTTGAGCCACTAGCCAAGATTTATTCTGGATAATCTCTTCATCTTCATCTATCTTGTTTTTGAAGATCCATTTGGTACCAATGACATGAACATTTTCAAGTCTTGGAGCAAGTTCCCATACATCATTTCTCACAAATTGATTTAGCTCTTCATGCATTGACTCAACCCAATTTTCATCTTGGAGAGCTTCTTCTACTCTTTTCGGCTCAAATTGGGCAAGATAGCAATGGTATGTTACATGATTGGCTAGAAGTATGTTTCCCTTTCTAAGTGGAAGACCTTCATCTAAAGACCTAATTATGTTGCTATCCGGATGGTTCTTAGTCACTCTGGATGATGGCTTCTTTGACGTTAAGACTTCATTATTTCGGGAGAGGGGAGGATGAACTTCCGGAAGAGTGAGAGGACTAGATGTTCTTGACATTGATCTTGTTTCTATTCTTGAGTTCTTGGGAGTTAAGTTCTTTTCCGGTGTAGGTCCTTCAACTTCTATATCAAAAGCTTTAACCTCAACCGTGGGTTCTTTAATGCTTGGTCCTTCACCATCATCAACCATGTCTACTTTCGTTATGGCATCATCAATTTCTACATTGATGGACACCATTACCGTCTTGGTTCTCTTGTTGTAAACTCTATACGCCCGACTAGTAATAGAATACCCAAGGAAAATGCCTTTATCACTTTTGGCATCAAATTTCCAAAGGTTCTCCCGATCATTTAGAATGTAGCATTTGCTTCCAAACACTCGGAAGTACGTCACTCTTGGCTTCTCTCCATTCCAAATTTTATAGGCGGTCTTCTTTGTTCTCGCTCGGAAGAATATTCTATTACCAATGTGACATGAGGTGTTCACGGCTTCTCCTTAAAACTTTTGAGGAATTTGCTTGTTTAGTAGCATAACTCTTGCCATTTGAGGAACCCCTTTCTCGTTTTTGTAGTCTTTTGCAAAGAATCTCCAATTTCTCACATGCTTCTGATTTTTCTCTAAGAAATTCAACCCAAGTGTATCTTGAGAAATCATCAACAATGACTATAATGTACCTTTTTCCTCCTAGACTTTCAGTTTTTGTAGGCCCCATTAGATTAACGTGAAGTAGCTCTAAACATCGTGAGGTAGCAATCACATTTACTTTGTGATGACTTGCCTTTGTTTGCTTTCCCATTTTGCATGCACAACAAACAGTCTTCTTCACCTTTCCAAACTTTGGAAGTCCTTCAACAACTTCAAGTTTGGATACTTTAGCTACTTGTTTGAAATTTGCATGCCCAAATCTGTGATGCCAAAGTTCCAACATGTCAACACGTGCACTTCTACATGAAATGGGTGGCATAGAGACTCCTTCATATCAATTATCAGTAGTCCTATTTCCCTCCAAGACTTGAATCCTTTCTTCATCAATGATTATGCACCCCTTCTTTGAAACTTGAACAAGGAAGTCCTCATCACATATGTGAGTGATGCTTAAGAGATTCGCCTTCAGCCCTTTGATGTATAGGACATCTTTCAATAGAGGTAATCCCGGTATCTCAACAGTCCCTTTGCTGAGAACTTGAGCATGACTCCTATCGCCAAATGTCACATAGTCACCAACATTCTCTTTGAGTGACTTAAACAGCAATTTATCTCCTGTCATATGGCGAGAACAGCCACTATCAAGATACCATAAGCATGAGTTAAAAACCTTCAAAAAAGTGTGCACAAATAAGCAAGCATATGAAAAGCACTCCTGACCTTCAAACAGAAACATATCTTCATTTTCCATGCTCTTGTTAGATTTAATTTCCTTTTTCAGATTATCAATCTTATCACACAATATTCTATTTCTTCTTTTATACTTCTCAATCAAAGAGTTAGACTCACATAGACTACTATGTAAGATGTGATTCTCATTTTCAAAATATTTCAGCATGTGAACAAACATTCTAGCATGTTTCTTTGTTTTTAATATCTCTAGGAGTGCAGTGTTAGAACACTCTTTAAACATACTCATAGAGTCATTATAACAAAAATTTAAACCACAATTCAGCCTAGCCTTTTCCATAGGTTCATCCATAGCTAAGGGGTCAAGGATCGCACTAAGGTGATTAAACCACAGCAAGTGCACCTGCTCTGATACCAATTGAAAGTTCAAATAGCGTATAAAACACTATGAACGTTTAGACCCCCAAATTACAAATTACCAATTCAAGCTTAATATCAAATAAATTATGTGCAGAAAATGTACATAAGCTCATAACAAAATTGATAAACAATCTAAACCAAATAAAATCACATCCACGGCAGAAATTAGATGGTAAAGATTAAGGGAAGAGAGATGCAAACATAAGGACAACACAACGATGTGTTATCGAAGAAGAAACCGAAGCCTTCGATGTAAAACCTCTCCGTCGCCCTCCAAGCGGTCAATAATCCACTAAAGAATGTAGTTGGGATACATAGACAGCAAAAGACCCTCCAAGCCTAATCTACCCAGTGTACCTAAGCCCTCCAAGCTCCTACTCCAACGAGGTTACGCGGAACCTATTTCTTCTTTAGCTTCCCGGATTCCACTATAGCCCATAGCATCAACCAATATCAATTGGTCCCTTCCTAACTGCTTCTCAAAGCACCAAAAAGCCTTCTCACAAATATGGGTATGGTGAAAACAGGATTTGGCTAAAAAACCTCTCAAGAATCTAGCAATGGAGAGGGTGAGAGAAGAGGAATTTGAAGAGTTAATATGTAAAGATTGTGGATGAGTCAATCTTGTTTTTCTCTAGGGTTTCTGTCTCAAAATTCTCTCTGGAAGCTCTCTACATTTCGTGGGTATAAGGGGTATTTATACTGGTGTGAGAAAGGAATGCGAAAAGTCAGTTTCTCCAAAACAGAGCTGGTTGGCTACTTGACCTTGCGACTTGACTGAGTTACGAGTTCAAGCCACAAGTTAACTGAACGACTAGGCTGGACATTTTGTCATGTAGTGCAACAGCTGGCAGACGGTTCAGCTTCTCTGCACGCTTCACCCATGTGCATCTTCTGGTGGCTTGCCAGTCACAAGCCACCCATGAGATCTAGTCGCGAGTCCTTGCTTCACTGCATAATATTGAGCATTTCTTCACACTCTCTCACACATTACATGATTCCCACCTAAATACAAGGATTCTAAGTGCTGAAATACAAGCAAATTGGCACGGAATAAAGCCAACAAAATGGTTGATAAATTTCAACCTTGCATATAAATTTATGAATTTTTTTTATTGAAAATCGAATTTCAACTTATGGAATTTTCTCTATGATAATTGGTCTTTATCATTTGGATAAGATACAATTCAATTCTTGATATAGACGTGGTTTGAATAGGTGTAAATAGAGAGAGAGAGAGAGAGAGAGAGAGAGAGAGAGAGAGAGAGAGAGAGAGTAAAGTACAAAATAGAGGGAAGAAAGTGAAGTCTATTCAAGTTCAGCTACAAGATAAAAAATAATGGTCAAAAACTCTACAATCATATAAGCCAGACTGTTTGGCTTGAAATTAGCTTGTGTTTGGCTCTAAATTAAAAAGCCAATTTATTTTACTATTCAGCTTATTTTTGCTACTATTAATGGCACCACTACAGTTTTTGGTACTATTTATGAGTCTCATGAACTATTTCAGCTAACTTTTACCTTTTTCTACAGTACTTCCAGTAAAAAGTTTTCAATTTCAGCAAAATAAGCGGATCCGAAATAGACTTTTATAAGCTGAACTTTTAGTTTTTAGCTTTTATGTATAATTTTTTAAAACCATATTTTTTTTTTCTTACATTTTCAAAGTACAAGTAAACTTTAACATATTTTCAACAAAAACATTTCATCAAAAAGCTAAATAGCTATTTCCAAACAGATGTGCTTCAAATCCTATAGCCAATTAAATCTCAACTTCCTTAGCATTCTTTTATCCATTATCTTAAAGTATACCTGTTGCATCTACTTGGTGATGTTGTAGACATCGTCTGACAGACTGAAATTCTGTAAAGCTTTTGGACGGCAGAGCAAAAACCCAAACCTTGTTCAAAAATTTTGTAATTCCCTCTTGCATATAAAATTTGGATAGCCACATCTTTGGCTTTAAAAAAATTATATAGTATTGAAATGGAGAAAAATCTGGGATGAAAAAAAAAATACTAAGTAGGATAGAAAAGTGGAAAGTTTGTTAAGTAATATATATATATATATATATATTAAAAGTCAAAACTCAGAGGAAATCAAATTAAAATCTAGATAGAATTTCAGTTGTAGTCCAATTTTGCGTCATGTATCTTATTTAATTTTTTATTTTTGTGCCAAGTGAATTATTGAGTGTAAAAATTGAAAAGTCCAAATTCAATTAGATTTTAAATTGGATTTCAATTGTAGTTAAATTTGTGCCACATGTTCATCTAATTTTTTAATTTTTGTGACAAATAAATTATTGGGTGCAAAACCAAAGAGTTTAAATTCAATTAAATTTTGAATATATATATATATATATATATATATAATATGAGAAATCATTACATATTTTAGAAATGTATGATTCAAAAAAAAGTGTAAGCTAATACCATGTATAATTTCAATATTTTCTCAAAAATATGTATAAATTGAACTGTGTAATTGTAATTATTTTTAATTGTACTCGTGCATACGTATGGAGTTACACACTAGTATGATAATAATGAAAAGTTTTTATATTGTGGGATCAAGTTTTATTTAGATCAATTTTAAGTATCCCATAACATTTTTTTGGATTAAAATTTTCTAAACTCTCAATTAAATTATACGTTTTCTCTATTTTTTTTGACATGCATGTCAAATTTCTTGTCAATTAGAAGCTATTTTTCCATTCGATCTGTGAGATGTTCGAGGACCAAGGAGGATTGGATCAGAGAATAATTTGCTTAGTCCAAGTCCGAAAAGATAAATGTGCACCAAGGATTTCATCCACCTGAGGATGAAAGCAAAATCAAGACAATTAGCGTTTTGTGATGTTCCAGGGTAAGGAGAAGGGGTAGCGACAGAGGCAAGGATGATAGGAGGAAGATTCCTAGAAGGAACACTTTCCTCCTCCTCATTGAATGCATTACACCAACCTTATCAGCTGCATTAATGAGGAAATGACCCCTGAACAGTAACTTCAAAGCTAGCAGCCCTTTCCACCACCTTCAACAGATTTTTGATGGGACAAGTATCCTCAAGAATGCCTGGAGGCATACAAGAGGGTTAAGATGCAAAGAAAGGGGATATAAAAGGAAGGGAGTCTTCCAAAAATCAGGGGACATTATTTTTTAGTGAAATAGAGAAATGAGAAAGTGAACAGTGCATTATCTGGTGTAGAACTTAAACAAGATATATATAAGAAATTAAATCTCGGACCTACCCGATGACAGCTTTTTTTCTCATTCTCTACTTATGTTATACCTCTCTACTATTCTGGGCTCTTCGGTCTTTTAGACTTAAACCTTGTTTAGAATTGCACTTGAAATATTTTCCCACTCTCTAAAGAAATTCTATTGTTTGGGCTTGGTTTGAAGGACAATGTACCATTGTTCTTAGTGGGCTTAGGCCTTTATTTTCTGAGTACTTACAATTGGCGCCGTTTGTGGAAATTTCATTTGTAGTTCACTCTTCCTAAGTTGTGGCCAACTTTAGACAAGATCGGGAAGAATTTGTTGGATCTTAGCATGTGGATCATTTTGTTAATTTGTAAAGGAGGAGAGATAGGGAGCATAACCACACCCCAAGTGTTAAGGTGGAAACGCAGTATACAGAACGCATTGAGAGGAGCCACCTAAGAATTGGAAGTCATGTTTTACACGAGCAAGAAACCTGGAATCTTAAGTTGGAGATTGACCATTTACACAAAAAGTTACGTCGGCGGGAGTGTTATAGGGGTAGAGACCGAACCTACAGACAAAGGTTTAGTACACCTCCCAGTGAGTCTTTCTCCACATCTTCACATTTAGATAAGTTTGAGAAGCATAGGAGAAGGCGAGGAGAAAGCTCATCCCCTAGGAATATGGGAAATGACACAATGAGCAAGGCCCTTTGCCAGATTTCAAAATCACACTTCACAAGGAGGATTGATAGAGCCAAGCCTCCCTATCACTTTACAAAGCCCACATTTACCATTTATAATGGGAGAACTAACCCTTCATGAAATATTCGTAGTAATACAAAGTAATAAACGGAGATTGCCTCTTTGAGAATTACTACATCTTAATCCTTGAGTACCCGGTTTAATCCTTTAAAGTTATTCATCATATATTTATGAAATCCAATTTTATAAATATATACTTTAGTAATTTCTTACCAAAGTGGTTAGGCCTAACTCTCTAAATAACTGAATCCATTAACCTTATCTCAAGGGAATATTTTGTATTTGCGTTAAGAGACTATGAATTCCATCTTGAGAATATATGTTTCATCAACACTAAATGTGGCTTCCAAACATCCTAAGGTTTTAACCATTACTTTATATCTCACTCCTGATATATCAAAGCAACCTACACTTCACGATTAGGTCCATTATTCTCTCAGGATTAAGAATTAATGCAAATAAAAGTCGTGATATTTATTATTCATTTGATAATCGTTAATGTTGGGAAATATACATGTTTGTATCGAATATAAAACATACGCAGCGGAAAAATAAACGGATCTACTTCATTCGCAATCGATAACATGCACTATGTAAGTTTCAGAATATAAGAACAAGAGAGTGTACCTTGATGCGGTGAAATTCAAAACCGAATGAAGAAGTACTCGGGAAGACTTTCAATCTTCACTCCAATTCCACTTGATGCCCAAGATGTGTGGTCTCTCAATCAGTTCTATGTATCTAGAGAGAATATGAAAGAGTGTCTCTCTTCCTTATTTCATTACCATTATTATGTATATTAAACATACAAACCATTTTGTTCTATATAAAATTCTGTATGTTTCTCTCTACATAACTGATTATCTAATTGGGCTAGCCTTTTGGGCCTTCCCAATTGGGCTTTAGTGTGTGGCTTGGAGTGGGACCAAAAGGGAACAAATAAGACACTAGCTCCAATGGGCCTTGGGCTTTTCTGTCAACTCTTGACAAGTCCAAAGTTACCATTAATTATATTTAATACCACTATGTAAATATAATTGCACTCTAGGCCTCATTAATAAATTATATCCCAAGACTTTATTATACATGCAACCCCTTCATAAAATATTCGTAGTAATACGAAATCATGAATATAGACTGCCACTTTGTACATTACTACATCTTAATCCTTGAGTACCCGGTTTAATCCTTTTGTGTTATTCACCATATATTTATGAAATCCAATTTCATAAATATATACTTTAGTTTACTAAAGTGGTTAGGCCAACTCTCTGAATAACTGAACCCATTAAACTTATCTCAAGGGAATATTTTATATCTCCGTTAAGAGACTATAAATTCCATCTTGAGAATATATGTTCCATCAACACTAAATGTGGCTGCCCAATATACTGAGGTTTTGACCGTTACTTTAGATCTCACTCCTGATATATCAAAGCAACCTACATTTCATGATCAGGTCCATTATTCTCTCAGGATTAAGAGTTCATGTGAATACAAGTCGTGAGATTTATTATTCAATTGACAGTCGTTAGGAGAATAATAAATCTCACAGCGGTCCAGTTCAATATGTCTTAACTCTTAAAACATATCAACATATTAACTAGAAGTCACCACTTCCATGATCAAGACAAATCATCGTAGTTAATATGTTATAGTCTTCGCAGATGAAATGCCTAATTTCATCACCGACTACGAACCAAAATTCTGAGTTTACAAAGAACTTGTGATTTATATCTTCTGTGACTTTTCACATAAATCACATACTATGCATCTCATGGACTATTTGATAATGTCCGAATATTCATGTTACCATTATTTTAGATAAGAATAAAACAACTTTATTAAACACAATATTAAGTCATACATCATTTCTCACATAATATCATACATAATATCATACATAGCATCATACAATAGGATTTAAGGGCACATATCCTAACAATCTCCCACTTGCCCTAGAGACTATTGTGAACTAATCTAACTCCCATTCCCTCCAAATGTGACTCGAAGGTCCTTTGAGGCAAGGCTTTGGTAAAGGGATCCGCTAGATTATTTGCACTTTCATTCTTTGCAACCACCACATCTCCACGAGCAACAATGTCTCGAATGATGTGATACTTTCTCTCAATGTGCTTTCCTTTCTTGTGATTCGTTGGATCTTTGGATTGTGCAACCGCTCCACTATTGTCACAAAACAATGTGATAGGAACTTGCCCCATTCTCACTACACCAAGATCAGAAAGGAATTTCTTGAGCCAAACAGCTTCCTTTGTCGCCTCACAAGCAGCAACATATTCAGCTTCCATGGTGGAGTCCGCAATACAAGATTGCTTAACACTCCTCCAACTTATGGCTCCACCTCCCAAGGTGAATACACATCCTGACGTGAACTTTCTGAAATCTAAATCTGATTAAGAATCTGAATCTGTATAGCCAATGGGAATCAAATCCTCACAACAGTAAACAAGCATATAATCTCTCGTTCTCCGTAGATACTTGAGAATATGCTTTACAGCTTGCCAATGTTGTGGTCTTGGATTTGATTGATATCGGCTAACCATGCCAACTGAAAAACAGATATCCGGTCTAGTACAAAGCATGGCATACATGAGACTTCCTACGGCAGAAGCATAAGGAACTTGTCTCATCATATCTACTTCCTCTTGAGTCTTAGGCCTTTGGTCATCAGACAGAGGAACTCCATGTCTGAAAGAAAGTAATCATTTCTTGGAGTTTTGCATGCTAAACCGTTCTAGAACCTTATCTATATATCCAGCTTGTGATAAGCCTAACATCTTATTCTTACGATCTCGCCAAAGCTTGATCCCTAGAATAAAGTTAGCCTCACCCAAGTCCTTCATATCAAATTGGCTTGACAACCAAACCTTTACGGACGACATGACCCCTACATCATTTCCAATGAGAAAAATATCATCAACATAAAGCACTAGGAACATTACTACTTTGTCTTGATGTCTTTTGTACACACATGGTTCATCAAGATTTTGTTCAAAACCAAATGATTTGATTGCTTGATCAAATCTGATGTTCCATGACCTAGATGCTTGCTTAAGTCCATAAATAGACCTATTCAACTTGCATACCATATGCTCTTGGTTCTTTTCTATGAAACCTTCTGGTTGCATCATATAGATTTCCTCTTCAAGATTGCCATTAAGAAATGCAGTCTTGACATCAATTTGCCAAATCTCATAATCATAATGAGCAGCAATGGATAAGAGAATTCTGATAGATTTAAGCATTGCTACTGGTGAAAAGGTTTCCTCATAATCAATACTTTCTTTTTAAGTATACCCTTTTGCCACTAGCCTTGCTTTAAAGATTTCAACCTTTCCATCTATCCCTCTCTTCCTCTTGTAAACCCATTTGCAACCAACAGGTTTAATGCCGTTAGGCGCCTTTACAAGATCCCAAACTTGATTGGAATGCATGGAATCTAATTCTGATTTCATAGCTTGGACCCAATGATGTGCATCTATATCATTCATTGCTTCTTCATAAGTGTAAGGATCAGTTTCGGCCTCCTCTGAGATAGCCTCATAAGTCTCTCCAAGACCTATGAATCTTATAGGTGGCCTAACATTCCTCCCACTACGACGAGGCAACTGTGTACTAGACATCTCATGAGTAGTATCTTGTGGTGTATCCAATATAGCCACATCATCCCTAGTTTCAACCATTGGTTGTTCAATTACTGGTTCATTCATTTCAGCCAAGACAACTCTACTTCTAGGATTAAAATTATTCACATAATCATCTTCCAAGAATTTGGCATGAGTGTTAACAAACACTTTGTTATCCTTATGATTATAGAATAAGTAACCCTTGGTTTCCTTTGAATACCCTAAAAACATGCATACTTCCGTTTTAGCTTCCAACTTATCAGACTTCCCTTTCAACACATGTGCTGGACATCCCCAAATGTGGAGATATTTCATACTAGGCTTGCGCCCACTCCACAATTCCATAGGTGTGTTGGGAACAGATTTTGATGGAACTAAATTCAAAATATGCATTGCAGTTTTTAGTGTATATCCCCAAAAAGAAACTGGTAAAGTTGAGTAACTCATCATGGACCTAACCATTTCTAAAAGAGTCCTATTCCTTCTTTCTGCTACACCATTTTGTTGGGGAGTACCAGGTGCAGTCAATTGGGATACAATCCCATTTTGAGTTAAATAATCCTTGAAATCCCCAAGAAGGTATTCGCCACCACGATCAGATCGAATGGCCTTTATGTGTTTACCCAATTGATTCTCAACTTCAGCCCTAAACTCTTTGAATTTTTCAAAGGCTTCAGACTTCCGTCTCATTAGGTACACACAACCAAATCTAGAGTAATCATCGGTGAAAGTGATGAAGTACTCATAACCTCCTTTTGCTTGGGTTGACATAGGACCACAAACATCCGTATAAACTAATTCTAGCAACTCTTAGGCTCTTCTACCTTTTGCATTAAAAGGTCGTTTGGTCATTTTGCCTTCCAAACAAGATTCACAAATTGGAAATTCATCAAAGTCCAATGGCTCTAAGAGACCATCTTTGATCAGTCTTTGAATTCTGTTTGGATTAATATGACCCAAACGCAAGTGCCAAAGATATGCATCATTAGTAGAAGGAAACTTTCTCTTTAATGATTTTACATGAGAGTTATTATCTAATTCAGAATTATATAATTCATGCTTATCAAGAGTTAAAATGTAAAGACCATCCACAATATTGCCAGAACAGATAAATGTTTTACCTTTCTTTATTATAACATTGTCTTTCAGGATAACACAATATCCATTTTTACCTAAATAAGTTGCAGAAATTAAATTCCTACGAACATTAGGTACATACAGACAGTCTTGTAATATTAAAACTCTAGTTTCAAAGCGTAAATTAAACACTCCAATAGCTACAACTGGAATCCTACTCCCATCAGCCAAGGTCAGAAACAACTCTCCTTCTTTAAGTCTTTTGGTCTCCTAGAACCCCTGCAAAGAATTGCAGATATGATTAGTACAACCTGAATCCACATACCAGGAATCCGTGGGATTTTGTACCAAACATATTTCAAGAAGGAATGACATTTTCATACCCTTATTGGCAGCCTTGAACTTTGGACAATTTCTCTTCCAATGTCCTTTCTCACCACAATGGAAACATTTTCCTTTCAGCTTCTTTCCTTTGTCGGCAACCCCTAAGGCAATTTGTTTACCCTCTTGCTTAGTGAAGTCCTTCTTCTTCTTCTTCTTAGCCTTGCCTTTCGACTTAGGTTGAGAAGTAGAAGCTTCACCCACATTGGCTTCAACATTAGAAGTACCAAGGATGGCTTCCGCCGCTACCAACTCATTCATTAATTCAGACAAAGAATAAATCTTTTTGTTCATGTTATAATTAAGTCTGAATTCCTTGAATGATTCCGGTAGTGACTGGAGTATCATATCCACTTGGGATTCTCCATCAATGTCGGCACCCAAAACTTCCAATGTATTCAGATTAGAGATCATTGTAAGACAATGTTCTCTCACTGAACTACCTTCAGCCATTTTGGTATTATAAATTTGCCTCATGGTTTCTTGCCTTGCAGAACGGCCTTGCTCACCAAACATCTCTTTCAGACTTTGCATAATGTCCGAAGCTAGTTCTACATCCTGCATTTGATGCTGTAGAACATTTGAGATGGACGCTAGGATGTAGCACTTGGCCATTTCATTAGATTTCTGCCAACGATCATATCGTTGTTTTTCCTCGAGAGGAGCATCTAATGAAGGAAAGCTAGGACATGGTTGAGTAAGCACATATTTGTGCTCTTCAGCTGTGAGAACTATGTCCAAGTTTCTTTTCCAGTCAACATAATTGGTTCCAGTCAGTTTGTTTTGATTAAGAATGCTAACAAGTGGGCAAAATGATGCCATGTTCAAATCTGAAATAATAAACATGAATATAATAAGTAAACTGGACATTATCAATTTAGCATATAAACATATACTATGGAACCTTAATAAAACCATAATATAATATATGCAACGACAACCCAATCCCATACTCAATATCCCTCAGCATAGAGTGAACATTAAATACTATGATTGATTGAGAACTATTCTCATTATTAGTGCTATCATGATAACTCTTATCAAACACTTAATAATATGCCGTTATACATTTGGCCTCTAAATGATTATAGCAAGAACTCAGTATAGAGGATACTATAATATTTAGTCTAGTGTATACCATTGTCTAGAATCATGTGTAGCCACATTTCATCCCCTTAACAGGCTTATCATGTAGTACCATGATACAAAACACCCTCCGCATGGAATGCAAAGCTCGAAGCTAAGACAAGGTGTTTGATCAAACCACTATAAACCAAGAAATTCAATCTTGTAGGACCATGAAATACATATTCTCCGCATGGAATGCAAAGCTCTAAGCTAAGACAAAATATATATTTCATACTACTATGAACTAACAATGAAGGCCGTGAGATCCAACCCTTGTATCTCTCTCCCACTAGATATTTTAAAATAAAGGTTTTTATCTTTTAAACATGCATAAACTAATTATACACAACCTTGCAATTTTTCTTACGAAAAACACAAAATTTAAGGGCACTTTATTAAACACAATATTAAGTCATACATCATTTCTCACATAGTGTTATACATAATATCATACATAGCATCATACAATAGGATTTAAGGGCACATATCCTAACTCTAACATCATGAAACTATAATCTTTAATTCTAAAACTCACAAAACATGTTATTCAGATTCGAATTGAAGACCACTCTGATATCAATTGTTGAAAAAGTACATGTTCGTATCACATACAAAACATACGCAACGGAAAATTAACGGATCTAGTTCATTCGCAATTGATAACATGCACTATGAAAGTTTCAAAATTTAAGAACAAGAAAGCATACCTTGGTGCGGTGAAATTCAAAACCAAAGATCAGAATTTTTTGGGAAAACTTTTAATCTTCACTCCAATTCCGCTTAATGCCCAAGACATGTGGTCTCTCAATAAATTTCCAAGGAGAGTATAAGAGAGTGTCCAACACTCACATACAAACCATTTCATTCCTTGTGTAATCTTGATAGAAAACACTTATGAAAAGATCCATGAAAGGACTTTTTTCTGAAATTCTGTATGTTTCTCTCCTTATATACAACTGATTATCTAATTGGGCTAGCCTTTTGGGCCATTCCATTTGGGCTCTAGTGTGTGGCTTGGAGTGGGACCAAAAAGGAACAAATAAGACTCTAGCTCTAATGGGCCTTGGGCTTTTCTGTCAACTCTTGACAAGTCCAAAGTTACCATTAATTATATTCAATACCACTATATGAATATAATTGCACTCTAGGCCTTATTAATAAATTATATCCCAAGACTTTATTATACATGCAACCCCTTCATTAAAATATTCGTAGTAATACAAAGTCATGAATATAGACTGCCACTTTGAAGATTACTACATCTTAATTCTTTAGTACTCGGTTTAATCCTTAATGTTATTCATAATATATTTATGAAATCCAATTCCATAAATATATACTTTAGTAACTCCTTACTAAAGTGGTTGGGCCCAACTCTCTGAATAACCAAACCCATTAAACTTATCTCAAGGGAATATTTTATATCTCTGTTAAGAGATTATGAATTCCATCTTTTGAATATATGTTCCATCAACACTAAATGTGGCTGCCCAACATACTGAGGTTTTGACCGTAACTTATAGATCTCACTCCTGATATATCAAAGTGACTTACATCTCATGATCAGGTCCATTATTCTCTCAGAATTTAGAGTTGATGTAAACAGAAGTCGTGAGATTTATTATTCATTTGACAGTCGTTAGGAGAATAATAATCTCAGAGCGGTCCAGTTCAATATGTCTTAACTCTTAAAACATATCAACATACCAACTAGAAATCTCTATTTCCATGATCAAGACAAATCATCTTAATTGATATGTTATAGTCTTTGCAGATGAAACGCCCACTTTCATCACCGACTACGAACTACATTCTGAGTTTACAAAGAACTTGCAATTTATATCTCCTGTGACTTTTCACATAAATCGCATACTATGCATCTCATGGACTATGATAATGTCCCGTTAATTCATTTATAGATAGTCTCATATAATTAAACAATTTAATTATTTATGACATGTCAATAAATTGGATTTTAGGGCATAAACCTCAACATTCATCACTTTCACCGATGATTACTCAAGATATGGTTATGTGTACCTAATGAGACGAAAGTCTGAAGCCTTTGAAAAGTTCAAAGAGTTTAGGGCTAAAGTTGAGAATCAATTGGGTAAACGCATAAAGGCCATTCGATCTGATCGTGGTGGCGAATACCTTCTTGGGGATTTCAAGGATTACTTAACTCAAAATGGGATTGTATCCCAATTGACTGCACTTGGAACTCCCCAACAAAATGGTGTAGCAGAAAGAAGGAATAAGACTCTTTTAGAAATGGTTAGGTCCATGATGAGTTACCCAACTTTACCTATTTCTTTTTGGGGTTATGCCTTAGATACAGTAATAAATCTTTTGAATTTAGTTCCATCAAAATCTGTTCCCAAAACACCTATGGAATTGTGGAGTGGGCGTAAGCCTAGTATGAAATATCTCCACATTTGGGGTTGTCCAGCACATGTGTTAAAAGGGAAGCCTGATAAGTTGAAACCAAAATCAGAAGTGTGTTTGCTTGTGGGTTATCCAAAAGAAACTAGGGGTTATTTATTCTATAGTTGTAAAGATAACAAAGTTTTTGTTAGTACAAATGCTAAATTCTTGGAAAATGACTATATGAATAATTTTACTCATAGAAGTAGAGTTGTCTTGGCTGAAATGAATGAACCTGTAATTGAACAACCACTGGTTGAAACTAGGGATGATGTGGCTGTATTGGATACACCACAACATACTACTCATGAGATGTTTAGTACACAAGTGCCTCATCGTAGTGGGAGGAATGTTAGGCCACCTATAAAATTCATAGGTCTTAGAGAGACTTATGAAACTATCTTAGAGGAGGCCGAAACTAATCCTTACACTTACGAAGAAGCAATGAATGATATAGATGCACATTATTGGGTCCAAGCTATGGAATCCGAATTAGATTCCATGTATTCTAATTAAGTTTAGGATCTTGTAAAGGCACCTAACGGCATTAAACCTGTTGGTTATAAATGGGTTTACAAGAGGAAGAAAGGGATAGATAGATAGGTTGAAACCTTTAAAGCAAGGCTAATGGCGAAAGGGTACACGCAAAAAGAAGGTATTGATTATGAAGAAACTTTTTCGCCAATAGCCATGCTTAAATCTATCAGAATTCTCTTATTCATTGCTGCTCATTATGATTATGAGATTTGTCAAATGGATGTCAAGACTGCATTTCTTAATGGCAATTTTGAAGAGGAAATCTATATGAATCAACCAGAAGGTTTCATAGCAAAGAACCAAGAGCATTTTGTATGCAAGTTGAATAGGTCCATTTATGGACTTAAGCAAGCATCCAGGTCATGGAACATCAGATTTGATCAAGCAATCAAATTATTTGGTTTTGAACAAAATCTTGATGAACCATGTGTGTACAAAAGACACCAAGACAAAGTAGTAATGTTCCTAGTATTTTATGTTGATGATATTCTACTCATTGGAAATGATGTAGGTGTAATGTCATCAGTAAAGGTTTAGTTGTCAAGCCAATTTGATATGAAAGACTTGGGTGAGGCTAACTTTATTCGAGGGATCAAGCTTTGGCGAGATCGCAAGAATAAGATGTTAGGTTTATCACAAGCTGGATATATTGATAAGGTTCTAGAACGGTTTAGCATAAAAAACTCCAAGAAAGGTTTACTTCCTTTCAGGCATGGAGTTCCTCTGTCTGATGACCAAAGGCCTAAGACTCAAGACGAAGTAGATATGATGAGACAAGCTCCTTATGCTTCTGCAATAGGAAGTCTCATGTATGCCATGCTTTGTACTAGACCAGATATCTGTTTCTCAGTTGGCATGGGCAGCCGATATCAATCAAATCCAGGACCACAACATTGGCAAGCTGTAAAGCATATTCTCAAGTATCTACGGAGAACGAGAGATTATATGCTTGCTTACCGTTGTGAGGATTTGATTCCCATTGGCTATACAGATTCAGACTTTCAATCAGATCTAGATTTCAGAAAATCCACATCAGGATGTGTATTCACCTTGGGAGGTAGAGCCATAACTTGGAGGAGTTTTAAGCAATCTTGTATTGCGAACTCCACCATGGAAGTTGAATATGTTACTGCTTGTGAGGCAACAAAGGAAGTTGTTTGGCTCAAGAAATTCCTTTCTGATCATGGTGTTGTGAGAATGGAGCAAGTTCCTATCACATTGTTTTGCGACAATAGTAGAGTGGTTGCACAATTCAAAGATCCAAGGAATCACAAGAAAGGAAAGCACATTGAAAGAAAGTACCACATCATTCGAGACATTGTTGCTCGTGGAGATGTGGTGGTAGCAAAGATTGAAAGTGCAAATAATTTAGTAGATCCCTTTACCAAAGCCTTGCCTCAAAGGACCTTCGAGTCACATTTGGAGGGAATGGGAGTTAGATTAGTACACAATAGTCTTTAGAGCAAGTGGGAGATTGTTGGGATAGGTGCCCTTAAATCCTATTGTATGGTGCTATGTGTGATATTATGTATGACATTATTTGAGAAATGGTGTATGACTTAATATTGTGTTTATTGAATTTTTTTTATTCTTATCTAAAATAATGGTAACGTGAATATTCAGACATTATCAAATAGTCCATGAGATGCATAGTATGTGATTTATGTGATTTATTCATAGAAGATATAGATCACAAGTTCATTGTAAACTCAGAATTTTGGTTCGTAGTCGGTGTTGAAATTGGGCATTTCATTTGTGAAGACTATAACATATTAACTAAGATGATTTGTCTTGATCATGAAAGTGAAGACTTCTAGTTGATATGTTAATATGTTTTAAGAGTTAAGACATATTGAACTGAACCGCTGTGAGATTTATTATTCTCCTAACGACTGTCAAATGAATAATAAATCTCACTACTTCTATTCACATAAACTCTTTATCCTGAGAGAATAATGGACCTGATCATGAAATGTAGGTTGCTTTGATATATCAGGAGTGAGATCTAAAGTAACGGTCAAAACCTCAGTATGTTGGGCAGCCACATTTAGTGTTGATTGAACATATATTCTCAAGATGGAATTCATAATCTCTTAACAGAGATATTAAATATTTCCTTGAGATAAGTTTAATGGGTTCTGTTATTCAGAGAGTTAGGCCTAACCACTTTAGTAAGACTAAAGTATATATTTATGAAATTAGATTTCATAAATATATGATGAATAACATAGAAGGATTAAACCGAGTACTCAAGGATTAAGATGTACTAATTTACAAAGTGGCAATCTATATTCATGACTTTGTATTACTACGAATATTTTAATGAAGGGGTTGCATGTATAATAAAGTCTTGGGATATAATTTATTAATAAGGCCTAAAGTGCAATTATATTTGTATAGTGGTATTAAATATAATTAATGGTAACTTTGGACTTGTCAAGAGTTGACAGAAAGCCCAAGGCCCATTGGAGCTAATGTCTTATTTGTGCCCTTTTAGTCCCACTTCAAGCCACATATTAAAGCCTAATTGGGAAGTCTCAAAAGGCTAGCCCAATTAGATAATCAGTTGTATGTTTATAAATGTAAGAGAGAGACTCTTTCATATTCTCTCTAGAAAAACACATAGAACTGATTGTGAGACCACACATCTTGGGCATCAAGTGGAATTGGAGTGAAGATCAAGAGTGTTTCCAAGTGCTTTTCTTCATTCGGTTTTGAAATTCACCATACCAAGGTACACTCTCTTGTTCATATATTTTGAAATTTAAACAGCACATGTTATTAATTGTGAATGAAGTAGATCCGTTTATTTTTCCGCTACGTATGTTTTGTATGCAATACAAACATGTTATTTTTCTTACAAGAAGTACCAAGGATGCCTTCCACCATTACCAACTCATTCATTAATTCAAACAAAGAATAAATCTTTTTGTTCATATTATAATTGAGTCTAAATTCCTTGAATGATTCCGGTAGTGACTGGAGTATCATATTCACTTGGGATTCTCCCTCAATATCAGCACCTAAAACCTCCAATGTATTCAGATTAATGATCATTATAAAACAGTGCTCTCTCACTTAACTACCTTCAGCTATTTTGGTATTATAAATTTGCCTCATGGTTTCTTGCCTTGCGAAACGGCTTTGCTCACCAAACATCTCCTTCAGACTTAGCATAATGTCCGAAGCTAGTTCTACATCCTGCATTTGATGTTGTAGAACATTTAAGATAGAAGCTGGGATGTAGCACTTGGCCATCTCATTAGATTTCTGCCAACGATCATATCGTTGTTTTTCCTCAGGAAGAGCATCTAATGAAGGAAAGCTAGACAAGGTTAAGTAAGCACATATTTGTGATCTTCAGCTATAAAAACAATGTCCAAATTCCTTTTCCAGTCAACACAGTTGGATCTAGTCAGTTTGTTTTGATTAAGAATAGTAACAAGTGGGCTGAAAGATGCCATTTTCAAATCTGAAAATAATAAACATGAATATAATAAGTAAACTGGACATTATCTATTTAGCATATAAACATATAGTATGGAACCTTAATAAAACCATAATACAATATATGCAACGACAACCCAATCCCATATTCAATATCCCTCAACATAGAGTGAACATTAAATACTATGATCGATTGACTATTCTCATTATTAATGCTATCATGATAACTCTTATCAAATACTAATAATATGCCGTTATACATTTGGCCTTTAAATGATAATAGTAAGAACTCAGCATAAAGGATAATATAATATTTAGTCTAGTGTATACCACTGTCTAGAATCATGTGTAGCCACATTTCATCCTCTTAACAGGTTTATTTTGTAGTACCATGATCAAAACACCCTCCACATGGAATGCAAAGCTCAAGGCTAAGACAAGGTGTTTGATCAAATCACTATAAACCAAGAAGTTCAACCTTGTAGGACCATAAAATAAATACTCTCCACATGGAATGCTAAGCTCGAAGCAAAGACAAAGTATATATTTCACACTACTATGAACCGACAACGGAGGCCGTGAGATGCAACCCTTGTATCTCTCTACCACTAGATGTTTTAAATTAAAGGCTTTTAATTATATAAAATGTGTAAGCTAATTACACACAACCTTGCACTTTATACAATTGAAAACATTTTGAAAAACTCTGAATTCCAAGTTTTCGTAGGTGTCTCGCGACTAAGTGCTTCACGTGAAAACGAGTTAAGCAAAAAATTGAAAACACAAAAAAAAAAAATTCAGATAGAAACCTTTGCTATTGTCTCGCAGGTATCTCACGAGTAAAGCTTAACCACGAAAATTTTTGTACTTTAGTGGCATTTTTCGCAAGTAGCTTTGCATGAAGCTTACCTGCAAAAAACCCGTGTTTTTAGTTTTTCAAGTTCATATATTAACAATTTTCAACAGTTTTTTTTCAAGAACAAACAACCACTATATGAACATAATAGATGGAAATTGATATCAAAACTGAATTCCATTGATGCTATAGCCTTAAAGATCTATTTAACATACTTAAATTCATATTTAAACAACATATAACATCAATATCAGTTTTCATCAATTCATAGTTTCAATAACCATGCAGAAAATTAAATGCATATATAATCTTCTATCATCATGAAACTATTATCTGTAATTCTAAAACTCACAAAACATGTTATACAAATTGGAATTGAAGACTGCTCTGATACCAATTATTGGAAATATACATGTATGCATCGCATACAAAACATACGCAGCGAAAAATTAACGGATCTACTTCATTCACAATTGATAACATTGTAAAGTTGTGATTTACAACTATGTTTTGTGTTGGCTTTATTCCATGACAAAAAGTGTTGTAATTGTTTTTATTTTGTTCCTTGTATTTTGTGGGAAGTCATTGTATTGGGTTTAGTATTCGTTGGTGAAGACTCAAAATAAAAAATGAAAAATTTGTGGATTTCGCGAGAAGCTCACGAGAAGCTAACCCGCGAAAGAGCCATGTGAGAAGCACGTGCTGGAAGCTAAAGAGTCATGCCAGCTGTCGTTTTCGCGAGTATATCGCGGGTAAGGCCTTCCCGCAAGATAGTCGCGAAGCATTCTGCTTGGAAGATTTTTTAGTGTGACGTGCCTACCCTTCCCATACTATATGTACCCTCATTACCCACAAATACAGGTGAGGCCATTCAAAAAAAAAAAAAAAAAAACCCTAGTTTTGGTTTTCAACAACACACACCCATCTTGTTGAGAGAGTGCTCATCATCCTTAGTGAGAAATCTTTGTAGCCTCTTCTCCATCCCTCTCCTATTGTCATACCTTGAGAGGATATTTGTACCCAAACACAACCCACACCTATTCAGAGTGTAGAGAGTGCTTTGGAGCTTGGGAAGCTTTGGGATTTGCCAAAGGAAGCCGGTGAGGCTTGGTGGATGCTATGGACTAGTAGCGGGATCCGGGAAGTTAGAGAAGAAATAGGTTCGGCGTAACCTCGTTGGAGCAGGAAGCTTGGAGGGCTTAGGTACCTGGGTAGAGTAGGCTTGGAGGGTCTATTGCTGTCTTTGTATCCCAACTTTATTCTTTAGTGGATCATTTGACCGCTTGGAGGGCGGCGGAGAGGTTTTTCGCCGAGATCTTCGGTTTCCTCTTCGATAACACATCGCGTGTTGTCCTTGTGTTTGCTATCTCTCTTCCCTTAATCTTTGTCATTTAATTTCTGCTATGGATGTGTTTTTATTTGACTTAGATTGCTTATCAATTCTGTTTTATGCTTTTGTTCATTTTCCGCACGATCATCGTTTGATATAAAGCGTGAATTGATAATTTGTAATTTGGGGGTCTAAATATTCATAGTGTTTTATACGCTATTAGAACTTTCAATTGGTATCAGAGCGGGTACACTTGTTTTGGTTTCTTTACCTAAGTGTGATCCTTGACCCCTTTGTGTGTTTTGCCATGGATAATGCTTTGTATGCTTCTATGGATGTTGTTGATCGTAGCATGCCATGTGTTTGTGAAAATGCCTCTGTGAGTGTTAATTCTCATGATTGTGATGACATGTTGCTTAAATCTATGGGTGTTGTTGACAAACTCTTGAAGAAAGGAGCTAAGAAGTTTCAAAAGAATCTCAACAAGTTCATTTGTGAAAAGGATGATTTGATTGCTAAGCTCAATGAATCCAATAAATTGGTTGAAAAATATAAGAAACTTGCTGAAAATTCTCTTGAAAAGCTGAAAGAGTTTGAATGTTTGAATATGGACTTGGATGCTAAACTTGTTTTGTCTAACAAACTTATTGCTGAGCTAAAATGTGAAAATGAATCTCTTAAGATGCATTCCAAGTGTTTGATTGCTGAAACTATTGCTGAAAAGGATGAAAATGTTTGTTGCAATCATGTTATGGTACCCGATTCTGTGCCTATTGTGTGTTCTGCCTCAAAGGACAAATCGGTGTACATTCCTCCACATAAAAGAAATCAAAAGGTGGAGAGAAAGGCTCTTAAGCCAAAGCCTCTGTTTAGGTCTCAATCTAAGGCTTTGAATGGATCTAAATTTGTTCCAACTTGCCACCACTGCAGTGTGATTGGTCACATAAGACCTCAATGTTCCAAGTTGAAGAGAGAACAAAATCATGTTGCTAGATCCCTTCCCAAAAAGCCTAGTGGACCTAAACACATTGTTTGTCACCATTGTGGTGCCTCTGGTCATCTAAGACCTCAATGCTCTAAGTTTCATGCTCTTAAAAGAATCAAAAGAAAAGAGAAACTTGAGCTTCTTAGAAGTCGTGCTAAAAAGGGTAAACCGGATTTGAGTGAAAATAGTATGATGTTAAAGAAAGTGTTTAAAGCTTTTGACTACTTGACTATGTGCATCTCCGGTTCTCATTCTTCCAACCCTCGTCTCACTTCTCTTGAGACACTCATTCCAAACAATCACTCCGTTTGGATAAGGAAGGGTTCCTATGGTTGAACTTTTGCTCTTTTGGTCCTTGATCGAATTCTTTCGATCTTTGTAGGACCGTTCATGTATTAAATGTCATATCTTCATGCATTTTCTGCATCTTGCATTTATTCATACGCATTGTTTTCATTTTGACCTTACTTTTATGTTTTAGTTTTGTGTGAGTAAAAATCCAAAACCACATAAAAAGTGAAAAATTCAAAAAGTTTGATCGTATATGTTTGAGCACATATCTCATGTGAGTTTTGCCTTGTACCTTCGTACTTATGGCTTTGTGCATTTACGAGCTTAACTTGTTCTTTATGCACTCATATCATTGTGGGAAAAATCTTGACATCTATGTGTGATTATTGTAAATCGATCTTCAAGCTTGTCATGAATGATAAGTCAATAGTCATGTTGGTTTTGATAAATGGGTAGACTTGTGCCTATATCTCTTCCCACTCATTTTTTTGTTTTGCTTAAAGAGCTCAACCAATGTAAATCTCAAAATGAAAAGAGATAATGAGTTGCAAAAGCCGTCGCACATACTAGTATTCGACTAGGAAAAAGGGAAAGCGACTTTTATGAAAATGTATGATGCCCAAAAAGCCAAAGGCTTGTTCATCAAATTAAAATATCAAAAATTTCAGGCATCAATCTCAAAATAAGATGTATTGATTCAAAATGATCAAATATTGAGAATTGTAAAGAAGCCAAATGAAAAGCTTCAAAAGTTATGTAATCATTTTCTTGTGGGAGGTCATATATGCATATTTCTATAATTGAGATAGACAACTTGTCTTAGCACTAGTTGTGTATGACTTGATTGAATTGATCATTGAAGCTTCACTCTAGACTAAGGACTATTCCACATTTGATACACATACAACACACATGCCTAATGTTCAATGAATGCCTTATTCATTTGTTCGATTGTACTTGTTTAAATGTGATGTGTGTGTGCTCAACTATATATGGATCAATCCAAAAAGATTTTTGATCATTTTATTTGTGTTTGGAAGTGATTTTATACTTTCGTGTCTTTCGTGTCTTTCGTTTTTCTTTAAAATGCATTTTTGTGTGTTTCTTCAAAAACTGGTTCAGAGCAATTTTCGCGAGTATCTTGCTACTTAGAGCTTCCCGCAAAAGCAGTTTAAGGGAAAAGAAAATTTTTTCTTAAATTCATACAGAGACTATTGCGACTGTTTCGCTACTGTCTCACGACTAAAAGTTTCTCGCGAAAGTTTTTATGCTTCAGTAGCCCCTTTTCGCGACTATTTCGTGAGTGTCTCGCTACTGCCTAACTTGCGAAAAACCCGTGTTTTCAGTTTTATATAGCAGATGTGACAGTTTTTCAAACTCATCTCATGTCCCTCGCTCTGCTTGTCTCGAACCCATTTCAACCCAAATCAATTTTCACTTAACTCTCATCACTCTCAAGCTTATTTCCTGCATTCCCAACTTCAAGGTATGTTTTTTGAAACAGTTTCTTCATGTTTTTCTGGGATTATGCAGATTTTTAAGTTAGGGTTTTAAATTTTAGGGATTTTTCAAAAATGGGTTGAAAATCTTAAATTTGTGAATGTTTTTCAAAATTTTTGCTTGGGCTTAGTCCCATTTGATGTGTTTTGCATCTGTGTTGGCCCCTTGTGGCATATTTAGCATGTATTGAGGCAGATTTCACTTTGTTCATGCATTATCTATAGTTGTTGTACATTTTTGCATGTTTAGTGTTTGACAGAATGTCCTAATGACATTCTTGTGTTGTATTGGACTCAACTGAGTTCCAATGCATGGTGTTTCACATCATTGATCATATGTAATATGTTTTGGTCCTAGTGTATGTGCTTATACACATTTTCTCGTATTTGTGCATCATTGCTATGCCATGCACACACTATGCACTGTCTAGGCATCATTTAGGCACACCCATTGCATCTCCTGCTGCATTCACATGCATCAGCACATGCACTGCCTAGGCACACACATGCTCAGTCACTTATTTCATGCATTGTGCTTATGTTTACATGTTTCAACACTTATAACATGTGCTTTTGAGTTTGTTATGCTCTGTTTTAAGTTGCCTTACCTCTGTTTTGAACTAACTTGAATCTAATCAAGTTTTGTGTTCTGTTCTCTGTTCTTGTGCAACTTGTCTTGCTTTTTGTTCTTTGTGTCTATGAATAGATGTCTCCGCTCAAGAAGTTAGCTGTAAAAGGAGGAAACAGCAAAGGGAAAGAACACTCTGCTTCCAAGAAATCATCTAAGCGTTCTCACACAGATTCAGATAATTTCATCTCAGCTGATGCAGACATGGCTTACAATGACTTCTATAAATGAGCCACGATCATTATGGAAAGAGTTGTGCAACTGGATACCCTTGCCAACACGTGCATTCCTGAAGTATTCAAGAAAAGGACTTGGACAAAGCTGCTAAACCCGAGTGGAGTTGTGTACTGGGAAATCATAAGAGAGTTTTTCTCGAATGCTCATGTGGATGGAAACAACATACATTGCTGGGTGAGACACAAAGAGTTTGTGATTACAAGAGAGTCAATTCAAGAATACCTTGAGGTTCGTCCTACGTCTCAGCCTATCAGTGTACAATACAATGATCGGTTGGAGTCTATTGAAGAAATGGTGATAGTTCTTGGTGGCACTATTTAAAAGAAAAAGTCCATGAACACAATCCCATTTAATCCGGAGATGAGGACTCTAGCTTATGTGATGATCCATAACTTGTATCCGGTCACCAATTTGACTACACTGTCCGGTCCAAGAACAATCTTCTTGTACGATCTCTTCACTCACAAGGAGATTGATATATGTGGACATATATTCTACCTCTTGACAAAGAGCATTGAGAAGCGGAACTCCGGAACTGTTCTGCCATTTCCCACTCTTCTCATGTTCCTAATTGCAAAAGAAAAGCTGAAATTTCCGAGCGGTCTCATTGTGGTACAACGAGACTATCCCATTGGTGCACACACAATGTCTCGAAGCTCAGCTCACATTCGAGGATCCAAAACTGGGGTGTCTCAAATACCGAGAGACCGTGTTGAAGAAGAGGGAGGAGATACAGAGGAGGAGATTGACAGATTCACTTCTGCACCAGAGACTTCAGCTCAGCCATCTTCAGCACCAACACGAGGTCCAGACAGAATTGATCATCTCCTAGCTAGAGTGGACCAGATGTTTGCCATGCTTGACTCCCATGTGCATCACACAGCGGACTAGTTTGCCCATATCCATGGTCAGATCTCAGCTCTATCATCACAGATCGATGATTTTTCCATGGTCTAGGGATCAGATTCAGAGTCCGACTAGTTCTAGCCTCTTTGGCTATTCCAGTCAAAAATAGGGAGAAAATTTTGAGGGGGAGCTCACACAGAGGGGGAGCATAGACACATAGGTTCTTTGCTTTACAATTTTGTGTTGTTTAGTTTACAGTTTTTATAACTGCTGGTTTTGCTTTGTGCTGACTAGTTTACAGCTTTTATAACTGCTGGTTTACTTTTTACATTGCTTTCTTTTAAAGCTTTTTATTCAGTAATATTATCCTTTAGTTTAATATTCTGTTCTTGTGATCATCCCAATGCTTTGTAGCATTTCTTTGTACTTTTAAGATATTGCTAATATGTCTTAAGTACCTCACTCTTGTACCCTTGTAGGATTTTGTTTCCTAGATGCAAATACTTCTTGTATTTTGCATTGGTCGAGTGTTGGACATGCAATTGATCCATGTGAATTGGTCTTTATTGCATTGCGTGTCTGGATGATCATTTACTTTGTTAAATGTTCATTGTAGTCTATTTTTGACTGTTTTGGTGTATGATCAAGTTGTTCACATGTTTCACTTCATGTTTACTTGATCGCATTTTACTTGCTGCATTATACTTGTCCTTTTATCACTTGATTTACCTTGAGGGTCTAATGCATTCTGTGCAAGTGTTTCAGGTTATAGGTATTTTGTTTCAAGTGCATCACAGCTTCTAGATTTAGTGTGAGTGAGTTTTGCCATTGTTCCCAAACTCATGTTTAAGTTTAGAGTCTGTTATGGGGTGTTTTGTCATGGAATAGCCAAAGGGGGAAATTGTAAAGCTGTGATTTACAACTATGCTTTATGTTGGCTTTATTCCATGACAAAAAGTGTTGTAATTGTTTTTCTTTTGTTCCTTATATTTTGTGGGAAGTAATGGTATTGGGTTTAGTATTCGTTGGTGAAGACTCAAGATAAAAAATGAAGAATCTATGGATTTCGCGAGAAGCTCGCGAGAAGCTAACCCGCGAAAGAGCCATGTGAGAAGCACATGCTGGAAGCTGAAGAGTCATGCCAGCTGTCGTTTTCACGAGTATGTCGCGAGTAAGGCCTTCCTGCGAAACAGTCGCAAAACATTTTGCCTGGAAGATTTTTTAGTGTGACGCGCCTACCCTTCACCCATACTATATATACCCTCATTACCCACAAATACAGGTGAGGCCATTAAAAAAAAAAAACCCTAGTTTTGGTTTTCAACAACACACACCTATCTTGTAGAGAGAGTGCTCATCATCCTTAATGAGAAATCTTTGTAGCCTCTTCTCCATCCCTCTCCTATTGTCATACCTTGAGAGGAGATTTGTACCCAAACACAACCCACACCTATTCAGAGTGTAGAGAGTGTTTTGGAGCTTGGGAAGCTTTGGGATTTGCCAAAGGAAGCCGGTGAGACTTGGTGGATGCTATGGACTAGTAGCGGGATCCGAGAAGCTAAAGAAGAAATAGGTTTAACCTCGTTGGAGCAGGAAGCTTGGAGGGCTTAGGTACCTGGTTAGAGTAGGCTTTGAGGGTCTATTTCTGTCTTTGTATCCCAACTTTATTCTTTAGTGGATCATTTGACTACTTGGAGGGCGGCGGAGAGGTTTTTCGCCGAGATCTTCGGTTTCCTCTTCGATAACACATCGCGTGTTGTCCTTGTATTTGCTATCTCTCTTCCCTTAATCTTTGTCATTTAATTTCTGCTATGGATGTGTTTTTATTTGACTTAGATTGCTTATCAATTCTGTTTTATGCTTTTGTTCATTTTTCGCACGATCATCGTTTGATATAAAGATTGAATTGATAATTTGTAATTTAGGGGTCTAAACGTTCATAGTGTTTTATACGCAATTTGAACTTTCAAACATGTATTATGTAAATTTAAGAATACAAGAACAAGAGAATGTACCTTGGTGTGGTGAATTTCAAAACGAAGATTAGAACTACTCAGGAACACTTTCGATCTTCACTCCAATTCCACTAACACCCAAGAAGTGTGGTCTCTCAATCAGTTATATGTGTTTGTTCAAGAAAGAATGAGAGAGTGTCCAACACTCACATACATACCATTTAATGTTATCTTTTTAAAATTCTGTATGTTTCTCTCCTTTATAACTGATTATCTAATTGGGTTAACCTTTTAGGTCTTTCCAATTGGGCTCTAGTATGTGGCTTGGAGTGGGACCAAAAGGGAACAAATAAGACACTAGCTCCAATGAGCCTTGGGTTTTTCTGTCAACTCTTGACAAGTCCAAAGTTACCATTAATTATATTTAATATCACTATATAAATAAAATTGTACTCTAGGCCTTATTAATAAATTATATCTCAAGACTTTATTATACATGCAACCCCTTCATAAAATACCTATAGTAATACAAAATCATAAACGGAGACTGCCACTTTGTAAATTACTACATCTTAATGTTAGGATATGTGCCCTTAAATCCTATTGTATGATGCTATATATGACATTATGTGAGACATGGTGTATGACTTAATATTGTGTTTAATAAAGTTATTTTATTCTTATCTAAAGTAATGGTAACATGAATATTCGGATATTATCAAATAGTCCGTGAGATGCATAGTATGTGATTTATGTGAAAAGTTACAGAAGATATAGATCACAAGTTCTTTGTAAACTCAGAATTTTGGTTCGTAGTCGGTGATGAAATTGGGCATTTCATCTGCGAAGACTATAACATATTAACTACGATGATTTGTCTTGATCATGGAAATGGTAATTTCTAGTTAATATGTTGATATGTTTTAAGAGTTAAGACATATTGAACTGGACCGCTGTGAGATTTATTATTCTCCTAACGACTGTCAACTGAATAATAAATCTCACGACTTGTATTCACATGAACTCTTAATCCTGAGAGAATAATGGACATGATCATGAAATGTAGGTTGCTTTGATATATCAGGAGTGAGATCTAAAGTAACGGTCAAAACCTCAGTATGTTGGGCAGCCACATTTAGTGCTGATGGAACATATATTCTCAAGATGGAATTCATAGTCTCTTAACGGAGATATAAAATATTCCCTTGAGATAAGTTTAATAGGTACAGTTATTCAGAGAGTTAGGCCTAACCACTTTAGTAAGACTAAAGTATATATTTATGAAATTGGATTTCATAAATATATGGTGAATAACTCATAAGGATTAAACCGGGTACTCAAGGATTAAGATGTAGTAATTTACAAAGTGGCAGTCTATATTCATGACTTTGTATTACTACGAATATTTTATGAAGGGGTTGCATGTATAATAAAGTCTTGGGATATAATTTATTAATGAGGCCTAGAGTGCAATTATATTTATATAGTGGTATTAAATATAATTAATGGTAACTTTGGACTTGTCAAGAGTTGACAGAAAAGCCCAATGCTCATTGGAGCTAGTGTCTTATTTGTTCCCTTTTGGTCCCACTCCAAGCCACACACTATAGCCCAATTGGGAAGGCCCAAAAGGCTAGCCCAATTAGATAATCAGTTATGTGGAGAGAAACATACAGAATTTTATATAGAATAAAATGATTTGTATGTTTAATATGTGTAATGATATATGAAATAAGGAAGAGAGACACTCTTTCATATTCTCTCTAGAAACATAGAACTGATTGAGAGACCACACATCTTGGGCATCAAGTGGAATTGGAGTGAAGATTGAAAGTCATCCCGAGTACTTCTTCATTCGGTTTTGAATTTCACCGCATCAAGGTACACTCTCTTGTTCATATATTCTGAAACCTACATAGTGCATGTTATCAATTGCGAATGAAGTAGATCTGTTTATTTTTCGCTGCGTATGTTTTGTATTCGATGCAAACATGTATATTACCCAACACTTAATCCTTGAGTTCCCGCTTTAATCCTTTAAGTTATTCATAAGATATTTATGAAATCCAATTTCATAAATATATGCTTTAGTAATTTTTTACCAAAGTGATTAGGCCTAACTATTTGAATAACTGAACCTATTAAACTTATCTCAAGGGAATATTTTTTATTTCCGTTAAGAGACTATGAATTCCATCTTGAGAATATATGTTCCATCAACACTAAATTTGGCTGCCCAACATACTAAGGTTTTAACCGTTACTTTAGATCTCATTCCTGATATATCAAAGCAATCTACACTTCATGATCAGGTCCATTATTCTCTCAGGATTAAGATTTTATGCAAATTGAAGTCGTGATATTTATTATTCATTTGACAGTCGTTAGGAGAATAATAAATCTCACAGCGTTCCAGTTCAATATGTTTTAACTTTTAAAACATATCAACACATCAACTAGAAGTCACGACTTCCATGATCAAGACAAATCATCTTAGTTGATATGTTATAGTCTTCGCAGATGAAATGCCCAATTTTGTTGCCAAATACGAACTAAAATTCTAGTTTACAAAGAACTTGCGACTTATATCTTCTGTGACTATATCACATAAATCACATATTATGCATCTCATGGACTATATGATAATGTCTGAATATTTGTGTTACCATTACTTTAGATCATAATAAAACAACTTTATTAATCATAACATTAAGTCATACATAATGTCATACACAATAACGTACATAGCATCATACAATAAGATTTAAGGGCACTAATCCTAACAGAAGGAAGAGGTGGACAAACTTAAGGAGGCCAGGATAATCAAAGAAGTTTTTTATCCTAAGTGGTTGGCTAATACTGTGGTGGTGAAAAAAAAGAATGGGAAATGGCGTCTGTGTGTTAATTTCATGAATCTGAATAAGGTGTGCCCGAAGGATCCTTTCCCCATTCCTCGAATTGATCAGCTAGTGGATGCGACGGTTGGACATCCTCGGATAAGTTTCTTGGATGCTTTTCAGGGATAACATCAGATGCCTCTGGCACTATTTGACCAAGAGAAGACAGCCTTCTGAACTCTCACTAGGAATTACCATTATCAGGTGATGCCTTTTGGCCTAAAGAATGTTGTTTCTATGTATCAGAGAATGTTCACCCAGATGATCGAATCACAAATCGAGCAAATTGTAAAGGCATACATTGAAGACATGGTGGTGAAGAGTAAGCGGGCTTCTAAGCACTTGAACGACCTAGAAGATGTATTTTCAATGCTTAGGAAACATAGACTACATCTTAATGCATCTAAGTGCTCGTTTGGCGTCAGCTAGGGAAAGTTTTTGAAGTACATGATTACACACCGGGGAATAGAGGTTAATCCTGACCAGATCAAGGCTATTAACAAGTTGCATCCACCTTGGAGTCCCAAAGAAGTACAAAAATTGACAGGAATGACGGCTGTTTTAAATAGGTTTATTTCTCGGCCAATAGATCGATGTTGGCCATTTTTCCAGCATCTTCATAAATGGAAAAACTTTGAATGGACTGAGGAGTGTGTAATAGCTTTTGAGGAATTGAAGCAATACATGTTGCATCCTTTCGTTCTCTCCCGACCCGAAAGGGAGGAGGTGTTATATGCTTATATAGCAATCACCGATCATGCAGTAAGTTTGGCTTTGGTTATAACAGAGAATGGAGTGCAGAAGCCCATCTATTATGTTAGCAAATCTTTGCAAGAGGTAGAGACTTGCTATTTACCATTGGAAAAAGCAGTTTTGGCCATGAGACATGCTACACGGAAACTTCCTTATTATTTCCAGGCACATACTATTGTGGTGCTCACAGAACTCCCTTTACAGGTGGTTTCTGCTTCTTTTTGGGCAGTATATATCGATGAAGCAACGAACCAAAAGGGCTCTGGAGTAGGGATTGTCCTAGTATCCCCTGAGAAGATAGTTGTGGAAAAGTCCTTGCGTTTAGGTTTCTCAGCCATAAACAACGAAGCAAAGTATGAAGTTTTATTGGCTGGGATGGCAATGGTTGGCAGCTTGGAGGCAAAGTTGTAGAAGTTTATTTGAATTCAAGGTTGGTGGTCGGGCAAGTCAATGGAGAATTTGAGGCCAAAGATCAACGAATGTAGGAGTATCTTATTAAAGTTAAGCATGCCCGATCTTGCTTTAAAAGTTTCTCTCTAAGGTAAATCCTAAGAGGACAGAACTCCCATCCAGATTTGTTGGCTCTATTAGCCACCTCTTCAGGACCAGGCCTACCTTGAGTCATAATTGTAGAAGATTTGGTAGCTTTTAGCCATAATGACTAGCTAGCAGTTAGAGTGCATAGCATAGGGCCAAGCTAGATGGACCCCTTAGTTTCATTCTTAAAGGGAGGGTTGTTGCCCGAGGACAAAGGTGAAGCGGAGAAGACATGTAGAGAAGCCCTACAATATTGGCTTTCTGAGGAGCAAAAATTGTATAAATGCTCTCACTCTTGACCGTATCAACTGTGTGTTCACCTAGAGGTTGTAGAACCCTTGTTGGAAGAGCTATATAAAGGAATTTATGGGAGTCACACTTGAGGAAGGTCTTTATCGCATAGAGCTTTCACCCAGGGATATTGGTGGCCTAGCATGCAAAAGGTTACCCAAGATTATGTTAAGAACTGTGATCAATGTTAAAGATACACCCTAAATATTCATCAACCTTGAGGGGTTTTGAATCCACTCTCTAGTCCTTTGCCGTTTGCTCAGTGGGGCTTAGACATAGTGGGGCAATTCCTAAGGGCTACTGGAAATCGAAGGTGGCTTCTCGTCGGAACTGATTACTTCATAAAATGGGTGGAGGTTGAGCCCCTTTCCAAGATTAGAGACATAGATGCGAAGAGGTTCATTTACAGGAAAATTGTAACCAAATTCGGCATTCCCTATACTCTGATCATGGATAACGGACTCCAATTTGACAGTTTAGCCTTTAGAAGGTCTTGTGGGTAACTAGGTATCAGAAATAAGTACTTTACTCTAACCTACCAACAGCGCAATGTGCAGGCAAAAGCAATAATAAGGTCATAGTGTCTGGATTGAAGAAAAGGCTAGATGAAGTGAAAGGAAAATGGGTGGACGAATTACCACATGTATTATGGACGTATCACACCATGCCCCGAAAATCAATAGGGGAAACTCCATTCTCAATGACCTATGGGTCCAGAATGGTCATATCCCTTGAGGTAGGGTTCCTGACCTTAAAAACTAATCAGTTCAATGTAGCAGCCATTTGCTTTCAACAAACTTAGAGTTAGTTGACAAAAGAAGAGAGGCAGCCATGGTTAAAATGGCACATTATCAATAAAAACTCAGGCAAAGGTATGACAAGGGAGTTAAGATGAGGTCATTGGCTCCTAGAGATTTGGTCTTAAGGAAAGTAATGGGAATGGCAAAGAATCCCTTATAGGGAAAGTTAGGTTCTAATTGGGAAGGCCTGTACAGGATAACTTCAGTAGTGGGAATTAGGGCTTATTACTTAGAAGATTTAGATGAACATGTTGTTCTGCGTCCATGGAATGTAAATAACCTACATAGGTATTATTATTAATAATACAGCGGATTCTATTCAGTTCTCATCTATTTGTTGATTGATCTTTAGTTTACAGGTTGTTTTCATTGAAATTAACCCTTTTGTGAAATTGGTTAAGTGTTAAATTAAACCTTAGTCTTGTTTGACTCCTTGGGTTCTAGGCCTTGGGTAAATTAACTCTTATGTGAAATTGGTTAAGTGTTAAACAGAACCTCGGTCATGTTTGGCTCCTCAGGTCTCAGGCTTTGGGTAAATTAACCCTAATGTAAATAACCTACATAGGTATTATTATTAATAATACAGGGGATTCTATTCAGTTCTCATCTATTTGTTGATTGATCTTTAGTTTACAGGTTGTTTTTCATTAAAATTAACCCTTTTGTAAAATTGGTTAAGTGTTAAATTAAACCTTAGTCTTGTTCGACTCCTTGGGTTATAGGCCTTGGGTAAATTAACTCTTATGTGAAATTGGTTAAGTGTTAAATAGAACCTCGGTCATGTTTGGCTCCTCAGGTCTCAGGCTTTGGGTAAATTAACCCTAATGTGAAATTGGTTAAGTGTTAAATAGAACCTCGGTCTTGTTCGACTTCTCGGGTCAGAGGCCTTGGGTAAATTAACCCTTATGTGGAACTGGTTATGTGTTAAATAGAACCTTGATCTTATTCGACTCCTCAGGTCACAGGCATTGTTAAATTCATCCTTACGTGAAATTGGTTAAGTGTTAAATAGAACCTTGGATTGTTCCTCTCCTCAAGTCACAAGCCTCAGGTAAATTAACCCTTACATGAAAATACTTAATTGTTTGGCAAAGTCTTGATACATAATGTTTAGATCAAAAGTGTGATTAAAAGTCTGTTTGAACTCATGGACCATATTGTTGGGATTAAGTTAATTTTAAGAGGGTTTAACATACTTTAGTTATATGTTTTAGTCAATAAAACATGTGTTATAACTAGCAAAGTAAGGAATTTGGAGTTCATGCAAAGCAGGAATGTAAATAAACTTGCATATATTATATTCATGCAAGGGTTGAATTACAAGGGAACCAAAGAACAAAGAAAGAAAAAAAGAAAAAAGAGAAGGGCGTTATCTAAACCTAGCCCATTACAAAATCATCCTAAGTGTTAAGCTAGGAATAACTAAGTGACAACCTCCTTCTCTTTTTCAGCATTAGCACTAACTCCAGCAGCATTGAGGGCTTTTCCCCAAACTTCGACGCAAAAAGCCCGAGCTACATCTCTAAGCTGGGCAGTAAGACTTTGGGCGGTCTTAATCATGCCAATGTCGTATGCCTTCGCCTTTTCAGCATCTTTGCCCTCCAGTTGCTTTTTTTGGCATTTAATCTACTCGTTGGCCAGGCATAACTACGTTTTGCTCTTCTTCAAAGAAGCCCTCAGCGCTTTAGCTTGCCTTTTAAACCCTGCCAAGGAAGCCTCGGCATTCTTATGCCCTATCTTGGCCTCAGCTAAGTGAAAAGGCAAGTCCTTATACTTTTTCTCAAAGTCAGCTAAGTCCTTGTCTGATTGTACAAGCTTACCCTTTGCCTCACGAGACTTAGACAAAGCGTGGTCCACCTATTCCTCGACAACAAAGGCTGCTTGCACCGCCTGTTTTCAAAGGAATTACTTACACGAGTTATAATCTTGTTAAGTAATATGAAACAATTATGGAAAAGTAAAGGTGCCCAACTAACCTTTGCAAGATCCCTCTTCAGCAAGAGGAACACTTCACATTTCCTCAGCCCCTTCAACTCTTGCATGTCATCAGGAAGGAGCAGTGCTTTCTCCAAGCATTCAGACACTAGCCCAGATCTACCTTTCGGATCATCCCTTAGGGATGTCTCAAAGGTGATAGGGTCCCCCGAGCTGAGCATGAAGGCAGGATTCCATATAGTGGCCTTGGATTGCTGCTCACTTTCAATGCCCTTTCCAGCTTCGGAAGAAGTGCCTTTCTTTTGTTGAGCTCTTGTGACTCTAAACCCCTTGGTAGATGGCTGTTGTGTGGGCTGGGGTATCTCCCCTTCCTAGCTACTACCTAGCTAGTACTGACATGTGCGGCAACGAGGTGATGATAAGCGAATGTTGGAGAGTTCTTAGGATCTTCTTGATAAAAGACTTTAAAGTCTTTATCATGCACTTCCTGAGTTGGTTTGTTACTTGCTCTTCCCATTCATCGTTGGAGGGAAGAGGTGCTAGGTAATATATATGTTTGTATCGCATACAAAACATACGCAGTGGAAAATAAACAGATCTACTTCATTCGCAATTGATAACATGCACTATGTAGGTTTCAGAATATAAGAACAAGAGAGTGTACCTTGATGCGGTGAAATTCAAAACCGAATGAAGAAGTACTCGGGAAGACTTTCAATCTTCACTCCAATTCCACTTGATGCCCAAGATGTGTGGTCTCTCAATCAGTTCTATGTTTTCTAGAGAGAATATGAAAGAGTGTCTCTCTTCCTTATATCATATATTATAACACTTATTAAACATACAAACCATTTTATTCTTTATAAAATTCTATATGTTTCTCTCCACATAACTGATTATCTAATTGGGCTAGCCTTTTGGGCCTTCCCAATTGGGCTATAGTGTGTGGCTTGGAGTGGGACCAAAAGGGAACAAATAAGACACTAGCTCCAATGGGCCTTGGGCTTTTCTGTCAATTCTTGACAAGTCCAAAGTTATCATTAATTATATTTAATACCACTATATAAATATAATTGCACTCTAGGCCTCATTAATAAATTATATCCTAAGACTTTATTATACATGCAACCCTTCATTAAATATTCGTAGTAATACAAAGTCATGAATATAGACTGCCACTTTGTAAATTACAACATCTTAATCCTTAAGTACCCGGTTTAATCCTTTTGTGTTATTCACCATATATTTATGAAATCCAATTTCATAAATATATACTTTAGTCTTACTAAAGTGGTTAGGCCTAACTCTCCGAATAACTGTACCCATTAAACTTATCTCAAGGGAATATTTTATATCTCCGTTAAGAGACTATGAATTCCATCTTGAGAATATATGTTCCATCAACACTAAACGTGGTTGCCCAACATACTGAGGTTTTGACCGTTACTTTAGATCTCACTCCTGATATATCAAAGCAACCTACATTTCATGATCAGGTCCATTATTCTCTCAGGATTAATAGTTCATGTGAATACAAGTCGTGAGATTTATTATTCAATTGACAGTCGTTAGGAGAATAATAAATCTCACAGCGGTTCAGTTCAATATGTCTTAACTCTTAAAACATATCAACATATTAACTAGAAATCACCACTTCCATGATCAAGACAAATGATTGTACTTAATATGTTATAGTCTTCGCAGACGAAATGCCCAATTTCGTCACCGACTACGAACCAAAATTCTGAGTTTACAAAGAACTTGTGATTTATATCTTCTGTGACTTTTCACATAAATCACATACTATGCATCTCATGGACTATTTGATAATGTCCGAATATTCATGTTACCATTACATTAGATAAGAATAAAACAACTTTATTAAACACAATATTAAGTCATACATCATTTCTCACATAATGTCATACATAATATCATGCATAGCATCATACAATAGGATTTAAGGGCACATATCCTAACAATCTCCCACTTGCCCTAAAGACTATTGTGCACTAATCTAACTCCCATTCTCTCCAAATGTGACTTGAAGGTCCTTTGAGGCAAGACTTTGGTGAAGGGATCTGCTAGATTATTTGCACTTTCAATCTTTGCCACCACCACATCTCCACGAGCAACAATGTCTCGAATGATGTGGTACTTCCTTTCAATGTGCTTTCCTTTCTTGTGAATCCTTGGATCTTTGGATTGTGCAACCGCTCCACTATTGTCACAAAACAATGTAATAGGAACTTGCTCCATTCTCACTACACCAAGATCAGAAAGGAATTTCTTGAGCCAAACAACTTCCTTTGCCGCCTCACAAGCAACAACATATTCAGCTTCCATGGTAGAGTCCGCAATACAAGATTGCTTAACACTCCTCCAACTTATGGCTCCACCTCCCAAGGTGAATACACATCCTGACGTGGACTTTCTGAAATCTAGATCTGATTGAAAATCTGAATCTGTATAGCCAATGGGAATTAAATCCTCACAATGGTAAACAAGCATATAATCTCTCGTTTTCCGTAGATACTTGAGAATATGCTTTACAGCTTGCCAATGTTGTGGTCCTGGATTTGATTGATATCGGCTGACCATGCCAACTGAAAAACAGATATCTGGTCTAGTACAAAGCATGGCATACATGAGACTTCCTACTGTAGAAGCATAAGGAACTTGTCTCATCATATCTTCTTCCTCTTGAGTCTTAGGCCTTTGGTCATCAGATAGAGGAACTCCATGTCTAAAAGGAAGTAATCCTTTCTTGGAGTTTTGCATGCTAAACCGTTCTAGAACCTTATCTATATATCCAGCTTGTGATAAGCCTAACATCTTATTCTTACGATCTCGCCAAAGCTTGAACCTTATCTATATATCCAGCTTGTGATAAGCCTAACATCTTATTCTTAGGATCTCGCCAAAGCTTGATCCCTAGAATAAAGTTAGCCTCACCCAAGTCCTTCATATCAAATTGGCTTAACAACCAAACCTTTACTGATGACATTACACCTACATTGTTTCCAATGAGTAGAATATCATCAACATAAAGCACTAGGAACATTACTACTTTGTCTTGATGTCTTTTGTATACACATAGTTCATCAAGATTTTGTTCAAAACCAAATGATTTGATTGCTTGATCAAATCTGATGTTCCATGACCTAGATGCTTGCTTAAGTCCATAAATGGACCTATTCAACTTGCATACCATATGCTCTTGGTTCTTTGCTATGAAACCTTCTAGTTGCTTCATATAGATTTCCTCTTCAAGATTGCCATTAAGAAATGCAGTCTTGACATCCATTTTCCAAATCTCATAATCATAATGAGCAGTAATGGATAAGAGAATTCTAATAGATTTAAGCATTGCTACTGGTGAAAAGGTTTCCTCATAATCAATACCTTCTTTTTGAGTATACCCGTTTCCCACTAGCCTTGCTTTAAAGGTTTCAACCTTTCCATCTATCCCTCTCTTCCTCTTGTAAACCCATTTGCAACCAACAGGTTTAATGCCGTTAGGCGCCTTTACCAGATCCCAAACTTGATTGGAATACATGGAATCTAATTCTGATTTCATAGCTTGAACCCAATGATGTGCATCTATATCATTCATTGCTTCTTCATAAGTGTAAGGATCAGTTTCGGCCTCCTCTAAGATAGCCTCATAAATCTCTCCAAGACCTATGAATCTTATAGGTGGCCTAACATTCCTCTCACTACGACAAGGCAACTGTGTACTAGACATCTCATGAGTAGTATCTTGTGGTGTATCCAATACAGCCACATCATCCCTAGTTTCAACCATTTGTTGTTCAATTACAGGTTCATTCATTTCAGCCAAGACAACTCTACTTCTAGGAGTGAAATCATTCATATAATCATTTTCCAAGAATTTGGCATTTGTACTAACAAACACTTTATTATCTTTATGACTATAGAATAAACCTCCAGCAGTTCCTTTTGGATACCCTACAAAGAATATCACTTCTGTTTTAGACTATAACTTGTCAGACTTTCCTTTTAACACATGTACTGGACAACCCCAAATATGGAGATGTCTCATACTAGGCTTACGCCCATTCCACAACTCTACAGGTGTTTTAGGAACAGACTTCGAAGGTACTAAATTCAGAAGATACATTGCAGTATTTAAGGCATATCCCCAAAAAGAAGTTGGTAGAGTTGAATAACTCATCATGGACCTAACCATATCTAAAAGAGTCCTATTCCTTCTTTCCGCTACACCATTTTGTTGTGGAGTTCCAGGTGCAGTCAATTGAGATAAAATCTCATTTTCAGTTAAGTAATCCTTAAAATCCCCAAGAAGGTATTCGCCACCACGATCAGATCGAATGGCCTTTATGCGTTTACCCAATTGATTCTCAACTTCAGCCCTAAACTCTTTGAACTTTTCAAAGACTTCAGACTTCCATTTCAGTAGGTACACGTAACCAAATCTAGAGTAATCATCTGTGAATGTAATGAAATACTCATAGCCACCTCTTGCTTGGATTGACATGGGACCATAAACATCCGTATGAACTAATTCTAGCAACTCTTGGGCTCTTCTACCTTTTGCATTAAAAGGTCGTTTGGTCATTTTGCCTTCCAAACAAGATTCACAAACTGGAAATTCATTAAAGTCCAATGGCTCTAAGAGACCATCTTTGATCAGCCTTCTAATTCTGTTTGGATTAATATGACCCAAACGCAAGTGCCAAAGATATGCATCATTAGTAGAAGGAAACTTTCTCTTTAATGATTTTACATGAGAGTTATTATCTAATTCAGAATTATATAATTCATGCTTATCAGGAGTTAAAATATAAAGACCATCCACAATATTGCCAGAACAGATAAATGTTTTACATTTCTTTATTACAACATTGTCTTTAAGGATAACACAATATCCACTTTTACCTAAATAAGTTGTAGAAATTAAATTCCTACGAACATTAGGTACATACAGACAGTCTTGCAATATTAAAACTCTAGTTTCAAAGCATAAATTAAACACTTCAATAGCTACAACTGGAATCCTACTCCCATCAGCCAAGGTCAGAAACAACTCTCCTTCTTTAAGTCTTTTGGTCTCCTGGAACCCCTGCAAAGAATTGCAGATATGATTAGTACAACTTGAATCCACACACCAGGAATCCGTGGGATTTTGTACCAAACATATTTCAAGAAGGAATGAAATTTTCATACCCTTATTGGCAGCCTTGAACTTTGGACAATTTCTCTTTCAATGTCCTTTCTCACCACAATGGAAAGATTTTCCTTTCAGCTTCTTTCCTTTGTCGGCAACCCCTAAGACAATTTGTTTACCCTCCTGCTTAGTGAAGTCCTTCTTCTTCTTCTTCTTCTTCTTACCCTTGCCTTTTGACTTAGGTTGAGAAGTAGAAGCTTCACCCACATTGGCTTCAACATTAGAAGTACCTAGGATGCCTTCCGCCGCTACTAACTCATTCATTAATTTAGACAAAGAATAAGTCTTTTTGTTCATGTTATAATTAAGTCTGAATTCCTTGAATGATTCCGGTAGTGACTGGAGTATCATATCCACTTGGGATTCTCCATCAATGTCGACACCCAAAACTTCTAAAGTATTCAGATTAGAGATCATTGTAAGACAATGCTCTCTCACTGAACTACCTTCAGCCATTTTGGTATTATAAATTTGCCTCATGGTTTCTTGCCTTGCAGAATGGCCTTGCTCACCAAACATCTCCTTTAGACTTAGCATAATGTCCGAAGCTAGTTATACATCCTGCATTTGATGCTGTAGAACATTTGAGATGGACGCTAGGATGTAGCACTTGGCCATTTCATTAGATTTCTGCCAACGATCATATCGTTGTTTTTCCTCGGGAGGAGCATCTAATGAAGGAAAGCTAGGACATGGTTGAGTAAGCACATATTTGTGCTCTTCAGCTGTGAGAACTATGTCCAAGTTTCTTTTCCAGTCAACATAATTGGTTCCAGTCAGTTTGTTTTGATTAAGAATGCTAACAAGTGGGCTAAATGATGCCATGTTCAAATCTGAAAATAATAAACATGAATATAATAAGTAAACTGGACATTATCAATTTAGCATATAAACATATAGTATGGAACCTTAATAAAACCATAATATAATATATGCAATGACAACCCAATCCCATACTCAATATCCCTTAGCATAGAGTGAACATTAAATACTATGATTGATTGAGAACTATTCTCATTATTAGTGCTATCATGATAACTCTTATCAAGCATTTAATAATATGATGTTATACATTTGGCCTCTAAATGATTATAGCAAGAACTCAGCATAGAGGATACTATAATATTTAGTCTCATCCCCTTAACAGGCTTATCATGTAGTACCATGATACAAAACACCCTCCGCATGGAATGCAAAGCTCGAAGCTAAGACAAGGTGTTTGATCAAACCACTATAAACCAAGAAATTTAATCTTGTAGGACCATGAAATACATATTCTCCGCATGGAATGCAAAGCTCAAAGCTAAGACAAAATATATATTTCATACTACTATGAACCAACAATGAAGGCCGTGAGATCCAACCCTTGTATCTCTCTCCCACTAGATATTTTAAATTAAAGGTTTTTATCTTTTAAACATGCATAAGTTTGAAAACACTTAGAAAAAAAAAATTCAAATTTTCTTTCTTTCGATCGATCGAATGTGCCCCTCGATCGATCAAAAAAACTAAACAATTCGAACTAAACCTTTTGTCTGATTCGATTGATACTCGATCGCCTCTCGATCGATCGAAAAGAAAATTCGACCGATCGACTATCAATCGAATATTAATCGATTCAAAAGATTGATCACTGTTTCACTCGATCGATCGAAAGTAAATTTCGATCGATCGAAACTCGTGAAACTCGAATTTCCAGAATTTCTCTAAGACAGTTTTCAACGGTTTTGCATGAATTAACAACAATCATACGAACATGATAGACAGAGATTGATATCAAAACTGAAATCTATTGATGCTATAGCCTTAAAGATCAATTTAACATTCTTAAATTCATATTTAAACAACATCATAACATCAATATCAGTTTGTATCAAATCATAGTTTCAACAACCATGTAGAAAATTAAATGTATAATCCTCTATCAACTTGAAATTATTATCTCTAATTCCAAAACGCACAAAACATGTTATACAGATTCAAAATGAAGACTGCTCTGATACCAATGTTAGGTAATATACATGTTTGTATCGCATACAAAACATACGCAGCGGAAAATAAACGGATCTACTTCATTCGCAATTGATAACATGCACTATGTAGGTTTCAGAATATAAGAACAAGAGAGTGTACCTTGATGCGGTGAAATTCAAAACCGAATGAAGAAGTACTCAGGAAGACTTTCAATCTTCACTCCAATTCCACTTGATGCCCAAGATGTGTGGTCTCTCAATCAGTTCTATGTTTTGTAGAGAGAATATGAAAGAGTGTCTCTCTTCCTTATATCATATATTATTACACTTATTAAACATACAAACCATTTTATTCTTTATAAAATTCTGTATGTTTCTCTCCACATAACTGATTATCTAATTGGGCTAGCCTTTTGGGCCTTCCCAATTAGGCTATAGTGTGTGGCTTGGAGTGGGACCAAATGGGAACAAATAAGACACTAGCTCTAATGGGTCTTGGGCTTTTCTGTCAATTCTTGACAAGTCCAAAGTTATCATTAATTATATTTAATACCACTATATAAATATAATTGCACTCTAGGCCTCATTAATAAATTATATCCTAAGACTTTATTATACATGCAACCCCTTCATTAAATATTCGTAGTAATACAAAGTCATGAATATAGACTGCCACTTTGTAAATTACTACATCTTAATCCTTGAGTACCCGGTTTAATCCTTTTGTGTTATTCACCATATATTTATGAAATCCAATTTCATAAATATATACTTTAGTCTTACTAAAGTGGTTAGGCCTAACTCTTCGAATAACTGTACCCATTAAACTTATCTCAAGGGAATATTTTATATCTCCGTTAAGAGACTATGAATTCCATCTTGAGAATATATGTTCCATCAACACTAAATGTGGCTGCCCAACATACTGAGGTTTTGACCGTTACTTTAGATCTCACTCCTGATATATCAAAGCAACCTACATTTCATGATCAGGTTCATTATTCTCTCAGGATTAATAGTTCATGTGAATACAAGTCGTGAGATTTATTATTCAATTGACAGTCGTTAGGAGAATAATAAATCTCACAGCGGTCCAGTTCAATATGTCTTAACTCTTAAAACATATCAACATATTAACTAGAAGTCACCACTTCCATTATCAAGACAAATCATCGTACTTAATATGTTATAGTCTTCGCAGATGAAATGCCCAATTTCATCACCGACTACGAACCAAAATTCAGAGTTTACAAAGAACTTGTGATTTATATTTTCTGTGACTTTTTACATAAATCACATACTATGCATCTCATGGACTATTTGATAATGTCCGAATATTCATGTTACCATTACTTTAGATAAGAATAAAACAATTTTATTAAACACAATATTAAGTCATACATCATTTCTCACATAATGTCATACATAATATCATACATAGCATCATACAATAGGATTTAAGGGCACATATCCTAACAAGAGGCTGCTCGTGGGAGTAAAGGAGCTTGGCTAAAAGTAGGGCGGGCAGCTGAGCATCCTATGTACCAGAGGGTAGAGGTTTGTTCAGGAATTTGGGGACAGCTACGTCGATCAAGGCTAGCCTCGAGTCCTTTGCTTTAATCACGTGCTTGGGAGATTGAAAGCGAGTGGAGATAAGCTTGAACCCTAGGATTACATGCACCGCCGAAGTTATTCATCTCGGTGGAGGAAGATCTCTAATTGAAGAATCTGGTTGAGATCTACAAATTTCACCAGATTTTTGTTTGGGGCAGTGTGAAATTTGTCTGTCTAGGAAATGGAAAGGAAATGAGTTAGTTTTTAAAAAATAATAACAATATAGAAAAATAAATAAAATTCTCTTTTTAAGTAAAAGTAGCGAGATAGGGAAAGAGGGCAATCTAAGTTATTCTAGGTTCTCGGGTATCCCACCTGGTTCCCCATCTTGGGTAAGGCAGTGCAAACCATCATGTCATTCACCCGAGACAATTTGGAAGTCTTCATCCTTTATCCATACCCTTATTCGACTCAAGAATACAAGAAATCAACCTAACACAGGGTACTCTACACCTAAAATAGTAACCCGTGTCTTTCCCCTTCTAGAAATTATATACCCAATTCACGTCGTGACATGTAAGGTCGATTCCCATTTTTCGATTTATCACATCTACATTACCGAGGACCCTAAAAAGGTTGGGAGAAAATTAGGTCGGTGATAACCTAAAGTTAATAAGAAAATCCCTAGTTACCCTACCCATAGGAATTTCCAATCCTCCTTCTATAAAGGCGATCATGTGAATGATTACTACCCCAGGGTGCTTATTTATAACCAACCACTCCCCTAGTTCACAATGTTGTAGTTCAACATTCTCTAGGATTCTATACTTAGCCCTAAAAGCAACAATGCCCTTGGGGGTATCAACTAATTTGGCAAATTTGCACATATTCTCCTATCAGGGGAAATAACTAAGGAAGAAAGAGAAAAGTTTTATTTAAATGTTGGATGAAGGGCAAAGGCACTTACGAGCACTAGAAGAAGTCTTCCTCGGACCGCTTCTTCAAAGAAAATTTGTACAAAGTGTGTAAATGGTAAAAATTACCCCCAGTCTCTCTTTATATAGGAGTTGAAAAAGAGTGGTAAATTTCCAGCTCACAAATCCCACAAAAATGGGACCATAGGATCGCTAAAGCACCGTAGAACGTGGGGGGACAAGCAGCTGCCTAATGCAATAATTGTAGGAACGTGGACACCAAAGTGTCATGAATGTTAAGAAGACATATGAAGCGACGTCTCCACATGGGAACACGCTGAGCACATGCCAACCTCCCCCTTACTACTAAAACCTTACTTTTAGAGTAGCCACTAATAGCAAGTTTTTAGGGGGCTATTGTGAGGGGTCAAAGGACCGAGGAGGATTGAATTAGAGAATAATTTGCTTAGTCCAAGTCCGAAGAGATAAATGTGCACCGAGGATTTCATCCACCCGAGAATGAAAGCAGAATCAAGACAATTGGCATTTTGTGATGTTCTAGGATAAGGAGAAGGGGTAGCGATGGAGGCAAGGACGATAGGAGGAAGTTTCCTGGAAGGAACACTTTCCTCCTCCGCATTGAATGCCCTACACCAACCTTATCAACTGCATTAATAAGGAAATGACCCCTAAACAGTAACTTCATAGGTAGTAGTCCTTTCCACCACCTTTAGCAGAGTTTTGATGGGACAAGTATCCCCAGGAATGTTTGGAGGCATACAGGTGGAGGGCTAAGAAGCAAAGAAGGGGGATATAAAAGGAAGGGAGTCTCCTAGAAATCAGGAACATCTATGAAATAGAGAAATGAGAAAGTGAAAAGTGCATTAAAGAGAAATGAGAAAGTGAACAGTGCATTATCTGGTGTAGAACTTAAACAAGTTATATATATATATATATATATATATATAAGAAATTAATCCTCAAACCTGCCCGAGGTGAGCTTTTTTTCTCATTCTCTACTTAGGTTAGACCTCTCTACTATTCTTGGATCTTCGGTCCTAGACTTAAACCTTGTTTAGAATTGCACTTGAAATATTTTCCCATTCTCTAAAGAAATTCTATTGTTTGGGCTTGGTTTGAAGGACAAGGTACCACAGTTCTTAGTGGGCTTGGGCCTTTATTTTCTGAGTACTTACACGATCCATAAATCTTTGTATGCATAATTTTAAAATACAAAAACTTGAAATTTAAACATTTGATAGATAACATAATATGATATTGATCTTCAATTATCTTGAAATTTTGCATACAAGGAGGACATAAGAAAATTTAATTCAACTGCAGATTTTTCAAAATTTGTATCCAATAAAAATATATTGAGTTATATAACACTTCTTAAAATAATTATGCATTTGGTAGACTATAATGATTATTACAATGTAATAGAAATCATTATTATAAGGGATACAAGAAACTAGAACAAAATGACTATTCCTATTCATTCGTTTGGTGATAACACAAGAATAGAATCATGAATATGTATCCATAATTACAAGGTTGTGGAATGACATTATATTTTGACCAAACTTCCTAAATTACTAATTTAAAAAAGTCATATATTTACTTTTTTTACGATTATTTCCTAGCATTTTATTTCATATAAAATATAAAAAAAAATTATATAATTCTTTTTTTTTAATTAATATGAGACATTAAAAATTGATCACATCTTTCAAAAAATATCGATACGGTTTGTCTCAATAATATAGGTACTTGTTTCTAGTCACAAGAATATATATACTGTTGGGGTCAAAATACCGCAAGGTAAATGATCGACACAATTTATATGTAAGTTATGGATTATAAGTTTAAGTGGGAAAACTAGATTTAAAAAGGGGAATAGAATTAACAATCACAAGTAAAAAAGGAAAGTAGAAAGAATACTCATATTCTTCTTCAACTTCGATCAAGGTTCAAGAATACAAATTTTTAACACTTTACCCACACACTGTGTATCTTTCTTAGATAGAGGAGGGTCCTATTTATACTAGGAGCCCTTTCTTAGTGGTGGGATTTTGTGGAAGAGGTTAAAAGATACTTGTCCCATCAAGAGTCTCTTCCACATTTTAGGGAGTTAAGTGAGGAACACTATTCAGGCTAATCATTCAATAATAAATATATCTCTGTTGGGAAATCATCATGTTTGTATCGCCTACAAAACATACGCAGCGGAAAATAAACGGATCTACTTCATTCGCAATTGATAACATGCACTATGTAGGTTTTAGAATATGAGAACAAGAGAGTGTACCTTGATGCGGTGAAATTCAAAACTGAAATGAAGAAGTACTCGGGAACACTTTCAATCTTCACTCCAATTCCACTTGATGCCCAAGATGTGTGGTCTTTCAATCAATTCTATGTTTTCTAGAGAGAATATGAAAGAGTGTCTCTCTTCCTTATATCATATATTATTACACTTATTGAACATAAAAACCATTTTATTCTATATAAAATTCTGTATGTTTCTCTCCACATAACTGATTATCTAATTGGGCTAGCCTTTTGGGCCTTCCCAATTGGGCTATAGTGTGTGGCTTGGAGTGGGACCAAAAGGGAACAAATAAGACACTAGCTCCAATGGGCCTTGGACTTTTTTGTCAACTCTTGACAAGTCTAAAGTTACCATTAATTATATTTAATACCATTATATAAATATAATTGCACTCTAGGCCTCATTAATAAATTATATCCCAAGACTTTATTATACATGCAACCCCTTCATAAAATATTCGTAGTAATACAAAGTCATGAATATAGACTGCTACTTTGTAAATTACTACATCTTAATCCTTGAGTACCCGGTTTAATCCTTTTTAAATTATTCACCATATATTTATAAAATCCAATTTCATAAATATATACTTTAGTCTTTTTTTTGCTAAACGAAAAATGGGGGTTTTTATGGTTGTATTATACCACCCGGGTTTGTATTGACCATGTGGAAATAGGTCCCACCGAGCCCACCGAGGTACCCGCCAAGGCTCGGCCCGATGTTCCCTTTAAATCGCCACACAGCAGCCCACCAACAAGGACCCGCTGGCAGCGGGAATCGAACCTAGGCTGGTTAGGCGAAGTGAACGAACCTTACCAGCTGAGCCAAGCTCTTGTTGGCATATATATTTTAGTCTTACTAAAGTGGTTAGGCCTAACTCTCTGAATAACTGTACCCATTAAACTTATCTCAAGGGAATATTTTATATCTCCGTTAAGAGACTATGAATTCTATCTTGAGAATATATGTTCCATCAACACTAAATATGGCTGCCCAACATACTGAGGTTTTGACCATTACTTTAGATCTCACTCCTGATATATCAAAGCAACCTACATTTCATGATTAGGTCCATTATTCTCTCAGGATTAAGAGTTCATGTGAATACAAGTCGTGAGATTTATTATTCAATTGACAGTCGTTAAGAGAATAATAAATCTCACAGCGGTCCAGTTCAATATGTCTTAACTCTTAAAACATATCAACATATTAACTAGAAGTCACCACTTCCATGATCAAGACAAATCATCGTACTTAATATGTTATAGTCTTCGCAGATGAAATGCCCAATTTCATCACCGACTACGAACCAAAATTCTGAGTTTACAAAGAACTTGTGATTTATATCTTCTGTGATTTTTCACATAAATCACATACTATACATCTCATGGACTATTTGATAATGTCCGAATATTCATGTTACTATTACTTTAGATAAGAATAAAACAACTTTATTAAATACAATATTAAGTCATACATCATTTCTCACATAATGTCATATATAATATCATACATAGTATCATACAATAGGATTTAAGGGCACATATCCTAACAATCCCTTGGTAGGTGGGAACATCTATTTAATGCAAAAATGACTGTTGCTAGATTTAAGTGCTATCCTCTCTAATTTGTTGACCATATTTCCCATAGGACTATGGACTCCCACTAGTTCTTCCATGGTTTACTCATATCAATCAGTTATGGGCAGAAGTCATGAACTCGTCAGTTGAATGCTGAATTGGAATGAAGAACATTTTTTGAGCTGGGCTCCGTGGTCTACAAGAGAGATTCAATCATCATCCTTCCCTAGCACTCCGTTTCTTGTATTCCTTGTAATAATGTAATAGAAACCATTGTTATAATGAATACAAGAAACTGGAATGGAATGACTATTCATATAACTTCTCTTGATGATAATACTAGAATAGAATCACAAAAATTCTAAGACCACAGAAAACACTACAACTGTACATCTTAGACTGTGGGTGGTGAAAAAAAGTATTAGGTCTATATAAAAGTGACAGACATCTAATCACAATTTGCCACATATGATTGTTGTGGCAAGATTTATGACATTTTATTTAGTACTAAAATTATTCATATATAAAATCGTGAATATGCATTCACTGTTATAAAATGGTGGAATGACATCATATTTTATCAAACTTCATAAAATACCATTTTAAAAGGTAATATATTTAAATTTTTAATGATTCTTTCTTAGCATATTCTTACGTATAAATGAAAAAAAAAATTATATATCTTCATAAACTTAAAAATTGATCACATCTTAACAGCTACATTAATATAGTTTGTCTCAACAATATAGATACTTTGAGAATTAGTATTGGAGGTGCTAAAACTCCAAAAAAGCTATTTCACAACCCCAAATTACAAAAACCAAGCATTATCTGAGTTGTATTTGTAAATAAATTTACATACCTGCTACAGTAAGGTTGTACTTATACAACCTTACTGTAGCAAGTTGCGTTCTTTTAAAACATACTCTCTCTCTCTCTCTCTCTCTCTACCCAAACAAGCATACATCTCTTCGCCTCTCGCCTCTCTTTGCTGGTTGGTCCCCTCTCTTGTTTTGTGGCTTTGTGATTGAATTTGGTGGTGCTGATGGGTTTTGGATTTGTTTTTGGGTGGCGTGCAATAGTGGTGGTGGATATGTGATGTTGCATTGTGTGGTTGTGGGTTTTGTCAACAAAGGTGGTGGTGGATCTTATGGGTTTTGTTCCCAGAGGTAGTGGTGAGTTTTTTTCACGGTAGGGGTGGCAGGTTTTGCTCACCATTTTGGATTAATTTTGCGTTATTTTTTACTTTGAATTGGTGGGTTTTGGGTTGAATTGCTGCGATTGAGGATTTCGGCGGTGGTGGGTGGTATTGTGGTCGTTAATTTGATGTTTGTGGGTGCGGGTATAAGTTATAACTTTATAACTTATGATGACACGTGTTATAAGTTATAACTTTATCAAACTCCTTACTGAGCATTATTACAAGGATGCAAGAGTGGATGTGGATGAGTAGTGAGTACTCTAATATATATATGTCAACTTATGATATGATTTACAAGGTATCATTCTAGATGCAGTTGGGGTAAATTATTATTTCTTTTAAAGAGCCTAGCTAGTACTAATTAAAGTGAGCATTGGTAAAAATGATTACAAATTAAAGCAAGAAGATTGGAGTTTTCATTCAGCATACAAGTGGTGCGTACACATTAGCTAGTTCTTGATAGATTAATTGCTTCATGGAAGAAAAAACATTCGACAATTTGTACCATCCAACTTGATGATTTTGGTGTATTATAATAAAATAAATACATCTCTGTTTCAAACATACAGGTGGGATATATATATATATACACACACACACACACAGGTGGGATATATATATATATATATATATATATATATATGTTAAGTTCATATCAGAATGTGACACTTTCACTTTTGGTTAGTGATAAAAGAATACAACTCCCACCCACTGCCAAGTAGCACCTTCACTCTTCTTTCTTTTAAAAATGGTATCACAATCTCAACTCATGGACCAGTACAGTGACTTGTCCACTTTAAGCCGTGCTTAGACTATATATGATTACCCTTATATAATGATCATGCATTATCTTATTCATCTTTTTGACTAGTTTTTTGAAATTATTTATTCATGTGATGCTCCAAATTGATTGGATATTAATTGAGTATGTTGTGTAGGGTTTGTAATGAATCTTATATTAAACATATACAAAGCTTATTTGGACTTTATAGTTAACAAATTTCAAGAAACTTCAATTCTGACTAAACTAAAATTTTTAAAAGCATAATGCACATATGAAAAGTCCTTTTCCTTTTCCTTTTCCATGCAATATTTCATGTACTAAAGAGAATGGGAATGGGAATGGGAATGAGGTCTAATATTGTGTCAGACACCCTAATGCACAATATTTTTTTGACGAAAGAAGATAGAATGCACAATAATTAAGTTGGAAGTAATGTAACATTTTCTTTCATACTCATATCATATATATGGTGCGCAAAGGTCAAAGATGTAACATTTTGGTTTGGGTGTTTTTTACGTGTAAACAACTGTGTGTGTATTTATATAAATATAAATATATATATATATATATATATATAATGGAAACCTATGAATTATGAATAGGGTGTGGACCTGAACTAGCTGGTACAAGAAGCAAAGAGGCACTGAGAAAATGTAGAGATCTTTACTCAACCTGAGATAAGTGATGCTGAGAACTAATTTGGCATCAAATAATATTATGTGACATATATATATATATATATATGTATGATGGAAACCTATGAATTATGAATAGGGTGTGGACCTGAACTAGCTAGTACAAGAAGCAAAGAGGCACTGAGAAACTGTAGAGATCTTTACTTAACTTGAGATAAGTGATGCTCAGAATGTATTTAGTATCAAATAATATTACGTAAATAGTATTAAAATTTAATAAGTATGAAATGTGTCAATAAAAAAATTACTAATCTATTAATAAATAAAAAATATGTATTAGTAAGCAATTATTTCTATTTATATATTTTTTTTTACTAAATTTGGAAACGAATAATATCACATCACTTTATATAAAATATTTTTTCAATGATGCTTCCCGCTAAAGTACACCAACAACTTCTGGGGTTTTTGGTCCATTAATTAATGCTCAATTTCATACTGCTGCTGCTAGGTTTTCAGTGCGTGGAGGCAAAGAAGCAAGATTTTTTGTCAGGAGAGTCGTGGACAACCATGCTTCTTCGCCGCAACTTTCATAGGCATTATTTCACAATGTTATCGTGCGCACTTCTCTCACTCAACCCACTTCATTTAGTTGGGATATCAAATATGTCGGAACAATTTTTGGGAAGACAAAAGATGTACCTTTTGTTGTCATATATATATATATATATATATATATATATATATATATATATATATATACATGGTGAGCTGCTTTATCAGTTTCCTTATCATCAAATTGCCTTCTCTTTATCGTTTTTCCTCATCATCAAATTTCCACTATTAACTCTTCCCCTCTTTTCTTCAAAAAAATAAAAATAAAAAAATAATTCCCTCAATATTACAATAAAATAATAATAATTATTTAATTTTCTTTTTTTTGATAAACATTATTTAATTTTCTAGTCAACCATTAATTAGAACACATATAAGTTAGTAAATCTTTATATGAGCGAAAAGTTTCTATACCAATCAAATGGCTGAATAAAGATAGTCGACCCTCAAATTTCTTATATAATATTGTCTTTTTTATATATTGCATTATTTTGTTTTCTGAAAGTTTGCCAAATTATTTATTAAAAATACATTATAATTTTGCTAAAAAAGATTTTTTTTTTAATTATATAGAAATGAACAATGGACTCATGAATAAGCCATGCATATTGGGGGAAGTACTAATAGGTTCCAATCTCCTTATTCACTTGTGGTAACCATTTTTTTGAAGAAAAAAAAAATCCGATGAGAAGCCAGGACGGCGTTGTTTATAGAGAGGTTGAGCCTTTAGAAAATAATAATAATAATTGTAAGGTCTCAATTCGGATTTCCAGTCCACCAAGAGGATAGACTTAGGCCCAAAAAGCCCAAAATAATAAATTTGTAGAGAGTAGGTTGGGAAAAACTAGGCTATAATGCGTTGAAAATAAGTATAGTAGATTCAAGCCCACAAATAAATAAAGATTGAATAGGTTTATTCTAAAAAAGATGTTCTCGGCTCAGTCCGAGGAGAATTGTTTTAGTATATTGATATATCAAATAGTTACAGACTTGGTTCTCTCCTATTACAGTGTTTCTTTCTTTTTATCTCTCCCGATCCCTTTCCCTTTGAGTCTTTTCTTCCTTTTATACTCTCTTTTTCTCCTCCCATTGCTTTCCACATGTAGGTTTGATGATTGGTGTTGATACTTGTCTTATCAGCCACTTCCAGAAGTCTCTACATAATAGCTGTAAGGCTGAAAAATATTGTTCAGATATCACCTCCACGTTAATGCGTCCAGAGGATTAGCTACAGGGCATTCAATGCGGTGGTAGCAGCTTTCTCCTTTGATATCTTATTATCCTCCTTTGCTGTACGTTTTTTCAGTACTTATCTGTTTCAACAGAGTTCCCTGGAATGTTCTCCTGTATGGCAAACCACCATCACGGACCTCGACTTTAGTAATCCGAAGTGATATTCATCCTCGGCACTACCTCCTGGGGCATAGCGTTCGATACTAACTTCTTTATCTACCAACACAGATTTCTTTGGCAAAGTTTACTTATCTTCGGGCAAATCTTAGTCCTCGGCTTGGGCTTTGGGCCCAACGTGTACATGGATAAGGCATTTCTAGCCTAATGCTCCTATAATAATAATAATAATAATAATAATAATAATAATAATAATAAAGAAAAGAAATAAAAGAGTAGTTGAGCAGCCACCACAATTAGAGGAATTCTTCAATTTTGATTTTGCTCTTTGGTTGCGTTAAGACTATTGACAGTGCGACATATATAATACTTTGAATCCTGACATTGAAGCTAGACCTAGCTACCTTAAAGTTCCTTTTTAGTATGCTACCTTTCAAATAATTTCACTATATTTACGCCAATGATAAATACGAGAATAATTGACTCTCTCTCTCTCTCTCTCTCTCTCTCTCTCTCTTTTGGACACATTTTAAAATTAAGGCATGAAACATTTTGTAGTGATGATATTATATTTGCAATTTTATTTCATAATATTGATGTCTGATTTGGTTATTTAGAATCAAGTACTACAAATATTTGCAAAATATATTATGAGATTACTTTATTATATCATTTTTGGTATAGACTATTCTATATATTTATATATCTATTAATATACGCCTACACCAAAAATGATTAGTGTTTAAATTTGATGATAAAGTGCTATTATCAGAAGCATACGCCATAAATTGAAACTCCCTATAAAATTAAAATGGAAAATGGAAAAAAAAAATCTACTAATATACTTGTGCAATGTATAAATAATGTACGTTCATCTAGAGTGCAGTATTTAATAATTAGTAAAATACATGATGAAATTATACGATATATAATATGTAAGCATAAAATGCCATGGCGAATAAATTATGGTATATGAATAGAATGATTTAAAATAAATAATAAAAACTGGTTTGGATTGATTTTTTTTTAAACAACATACATTTAAATATAGGAGTAGGACTTAACAATAGAGGCATAGAGCTCATCTACAATACCTATACATTGAATCACACGACAACAATTTAAGTGTATAAAATAATCAGACAAAAGTATTGTCAGTCCTGGCACAAGAAGGAAAGAATAACTTGCATAACTATACATTATAGGTCGCAAATTTTATAATCTGGAAAATGATATATAAGAAAACCTCAAAATAAAAGGGAAAACAATTGTGATATCTGTCAAGAGTCAATAAATTATGGTATATGAATAGAATGATTCAAAATAAATAATAAAACTGGTTTGGATTGATTTTTTTGAAACAACATACATTTAAATATAGGAGTAGGACTTAACAATAGAGGCATAGAGCTCATCTACAACACCTATACATTGAATCACATGACAACAATTTAAGTGTATAAAATAATGAGACAAAAGTATTGTCAACTTGGCACAAGAAGGAAATAATAACTTGCATAACTATACCTTATAGGTCGCAAATTTTATTATCTGGAACATGATATATGAGAAAACCTCAAAATAAAAGGGAAAACAATTGTGATATCTGTCAAGAATCATGTAATTCAATTAAAACTTACAATTGTTTTCAACAAAGATGTTTAGGGTTTAAATCTTTCCTCCCCTCCCTAACTATTGAATTATACAGATCTAGGATTTGTTGGTGAAATTAGAACTGTTAGTTACAATGGAATTGTTGGATGGAGATCTTGAGTATTAACTTCGTTTTTCCGGATTAGACTGGCCAGAACACCTTGAAATCAGATAAATTCTATGTATATTTTCAATACAATTGCCGTTAATTTGAAGCCAATTTCAAACTTTCCATTTTCCTTTTTAATTTTTTTTCAATATTTAAATAAAAATGTGAAGTATTATTAGCATTCTCACTTTTTTTTTTTTTTTCTTTTTTTATCTTTTAGGTTTGCATCACTTTCTACGTCCTTATCAAAAATAGTAAAAAAAAAAAAATTAAAAAAGAAAAAAGTTTTCCTATGCAATATAGGTTAGGAAAGGTCAAAATTGGAGTGGCCAGGCCACTAAAATTTACTTATATAAAGCTAGAAACAAGACATTCTCAGGAGACATCAAGCGACAAACACCAATAAAAATTAATGAGCAAGAAATGGCTGTGAGTCTGAGAAATAGACGAATAAGAGTAATGTCATTATACCTATAAAAAAAATACATTCTCCAATTATTTGTATGCATGGCATGCTCTCGTCCATTATTTGGGTACTTTCTCACGTATGAGCCATAATAATGTGATGTCCCATACTTAGTTCCGTGCACGTTTATAATTATTACCCGGTTAATCTCTACTTCTGGTTCCCACGTTCTTGGATTCAGATAAAAATTTCTTCGATGAACTTTTGTCAAGTGAAAACGGGCCCATCACCAATGGCTTTTTAGCTCACTTTAATTTTCTGATGCTAACACGATTGTGTTGTGTATATTTTATAGTATTAAAATTGATTTGCAACATGGATAACATTAGAAATTTTTTTTTTTATGAGAATATTGTAACTTTGTTGAAACGAAGATAAAACCAATACGTTATGAGCCAAAGAAAACTCAGCCATACTAGGATTTTCCTCTATTTAAGTTACATTTGAAATAATATTTTTCGCATATTGAGCCAGTATATGAGCCGGGCAATTGCCCTGTCATTTTACATGAGAGAATTGTATTTGTCTAAAATCTTGTAGTTTTTGGTGAATATCCTCAACGATGGTGGCAATACCGACTGGTGGTTCACTAGACCCCAATAATGCAGAAATGACAATCAGAGAATCATGCCCACTTCCCATGCAAACATAATACCCTCCTCCATGGCTTCAACTTCAGTTTCAAGTGGACCCAAAGTGCTAGGACATATGTGATTCACATGTTAGGAACATATGTCACTATTTTATGTAATTGGCTAATCCTTTGACAAAATGCACTTTACTTGTAATTGGGTGGATATAGGATGTGTTTAATGCTTCAAGAAATAAGGTTTTAAGGTCAAGTGTTAAAGCCATGCAAGTCTGCCTAAGATTCAAGTGTGAAAGGTGATGTTCACAAAACCCTACGGTGTACAGACCTATAGAGCTGTCGAGGTTTATGAAATTCAAAATTTCTGGTCTGTTTTTTATCCAATCTATGATTGTATGTTTGGGCTTTCTTTTCTCACAATCCTGAACATATATAAGGATTGTTTTAAGGGCCTTCAAAGGTTGCTTTTGTAGGATAAAAACAAGTTTGTATCACATACAAAACATACGCAGCGGAAAAATTAACGGATCTACTTCATTCGCAATTGATAACATGTGCTGTGTAAATTTCAGAATATATGAACAAGAGAGTGTACCTTGGTATGGTGAATTTCAAAACCTAATGAAGAAAAGCACTTGGAAACAATTTGGATCTTCACTCCAATTCCACTTGATGCCCAAGGTGTGTGGTCTCTCAATCAGTTCTATGTGTTTGTTCTAGAAAGAATATGAAAGAGTCTCTTTCTTACATACATGAACATACAAACCATTTCATTCTAATATAAAATTCTGTATGTTTCTCTCCACATAACTGATTATCTAATTGGACTAGCCTTTTGGGCCTTTCCAATTGGGCTTTAGTGTGTGGCTTGGAGTGGGACCAAAAGGGAACAAATAAGACACTAGCTCCAATGGGCCTTGGACTTTTCTCTCAACTCTTGACAAGTCCAAAGTTACCATTAATTATATTTAATACTACTATATAAATATAATTGCACTCTAGGCTTTATTAATAAATTATATCCCAAGATTTTATTATACATGCAACCCCTTCATAAAATATTCGTAGTAATACAAAGTCATGAATATCGACTGTCACTTTGTAAATTACTACATCTTAATCTTTGAGTACCCGGTTTAATCCTTTTAAGTTATTCATCATATATTTATGAAATCTAATTTCACAAATATATACTTTAGTCTTACTAAAGTGATTAGGCCTAACTCTCTGAATAATTGAACCCATTAAACTTTTCTCAATGGAATATTTTGTATCTCCGTTAAGAGACTATGAATTCCATCTTGAGAATATATGTTAAATCAACACTAAATGTGGCTGCCTAACATACTGAGGTTTTGACTGTTACTTTAAATCTCACTCTTGATATATCAAAGTAACCTACATTTCATGATCAGGTCCATTATTCTCTTAGGATTAAGAGTTCATGTGAATAGAAGTCGTGAGATTTATTATTCAATTAACAGTCGTTAGGAGAATAATAAATCTCACAGCGGTCCGGTTCAATATGTCTTAACTCTTAAAACATATCAACACATCAACTAGAAGTCTCCACTTCCATAATCAAAACAAATCATCTTAGTTAATATGTTATAGTCTTTGCAGATGAAATACCCAATTTCATCACCGGCTACGAACTATAATTCTGAGTTTACAAAGAACTCGTGATTTATATCTTCTGTGACTTTTCACATAAATCACATACTGCATCTTATGGACTATATGATAATGTTCGAATATTCATATTACCATTATTTTTTATAAGAATAAAGCAACTTTATTAAACACAATATTAAGTCATACATCATTTCTCACATAATGTCATACATAATATCATATATATCATCATACAATAGGATTTAAGGGCACTTATTCCAACAGCTTGCACGTGTGAAAAAGTTTATTCAAGCAAATTGTGACTGGAAACAGAATTTGCCCTAGTTCATATCTATTGAAGAAGTTACTATGTCTGTACACTGTAGGGTTTTGTGACTAAGTAACTTCATGATCTTCATCGTCTAGATAAACTGAAGAACTTTGCAGCCAACATCCTTCTTTAGTTGGTGAATCAAGTCGCATATTGGGATCTGCGCAATTGGTTAGTCACGTACTAGGAGCCATGCATTGAAAGGAAAGATTGTCACTACAGAACAAGTCCAATTGGGTATTGGTGTAAGGGTTCAACTGTTGGTTGGTATAAGGTACTAGGATTCCTTTACTTGTAACCGCTTGTTGTGATAATAGTGGATATTCGGGAGTGGTGACCTTAAAATCACCTGGTGGGGTTTTTGCCGTGTAGGTTTTTCCCCATTCGTAAACAAATCACCGTGTCAATTTATTTTCCGCTGCATACTTTAGTTAATTGGTGATTTGTTTGTGCTATCACGTATCTTGCATGTTAATTTGATTAATTAATAAACTTGACTAATTAATCAATTAATTCATCACAAGGGGCCAATACTTTTTTGGCCTATCAAGTGGTATCAAAGCAGGCACACTCTGATTAGATTTTAATCATTGATGTGTGATCCATTGACCCCTGTTGTCATGGCTATAACCGGCATAAAAAGATCTTTGTTTTTAAATACATCTTGGTTTTCTAATTTCTATTTATTGGAGTGTATCAGAAAATGCAAGTCTAAAAGTTATTTGAATTCCATCATGATGATCATTGGAAAAGATCTTAGACTGACAAAGAAGAAACTAGACTGTCTCAAAATGATAATGTGCTAAGGAGTTCGTCCAAAAAGAGTGAAAGTTAAAGGTCTTGTTCACCAAATGAGAGAAAACGCCATTCCCACTGATCTGTCATCTAAGCACGAAGTATGCTTCATGATGAAGTCTGCATATAAGGTTATGGACATGTGTCTATGGTACCTTGACAGTGGCTGCTCAAGACATATGATTGGAGATAGATCTCTATTCAAGGTTTTCGAGTCTAGGAAAGGTCGCAACGTCACTTTTGGTGATGGGAGCAAGTCACAGATTAAAGGAAAGGGAATCATATCTCCACCTTGATAGCCAGACTTTACAAATGTCCTATATGTAGAAGGTTCAAGAGTGAATCTGTTAAGCATAAGTCAGATATGTGATCAAGACTTCATGGTACTGTTCTCAAAGGGAAAATGTCTTGTCATGGATGAGTCTGGAAAGAAGCTCATGTTGGGGTTTACGCTCTAAAATCCAATGTATTGGCATGTCATAAATAACTAAATTGTTTAATTGTATGAGACTATCTATAAATGAACTAATGAGACATTATCTTAGTCTATGAGATACATCATATGTGATTTATATGAAAAGTCACAGAAAATATAAATCACAAATTCTTTGTAAACTCAAAATTTTAGTTCGTAGTCAGTGATGAAATTGGGTATTTCATCTGCGAAGACTATAACATATCAACTTAGATGATTTTTCTTGATCATGGAAATAGAGACTTCTAGCTGATATGTTGATATGTTTTAAGAGTTAAGACATATTAAACTGGATCGCTGTGAGATTTATTATTCTCCTAATGACTGTCAAATGAATAATAAATCTTATGACTTCTATTTACATCAACTCTAAATCTTGAGAGAATAATGGACCTGATCATGAGGTGTAGGTTGTTTTGATATATTTGGAGTGAGATCTATAAGTCACGATCAAAACCTCAGTATGTTGGGCAGCTGCATTTAGTGTTGATGGAACATATATTCTCAAGATGGAATTCATAATCTCTTAACGGAGATATAAAATATTCCCTTGAGATAAGTTTAATGGGTTTGGTTATTCAGAGTGTTGGGCCCAACCACTTTAGTAAGGAGTTACTAAATTATATATTTATATAATTAGATTTCATAAATAAATGGTGAATAACATAAAGGATTAAACCGGGTACTCAAGGATTAAGATGTAGTAATCTTCAAAGTGGCAGTTTATATTCATGACTTTGTATTACTAGGAATATTTTAACGAAGGGGTTGCATGTATAATAAAGTCTTGGGATATAATTTATTAATAAGGCATATAGTGCAATTATATTCATCTAGTGGTATTAAATATAATTAATGGTAACTTTAGACTTCTCAAGAGTTGACAGAAAAGCCCAAGGCCCATTAAAGCTAGAGTCTTATTTGTTCTCTTTTGGTCCCACTCCAAGCCACGCATTAGAGCCCAATTGGAATGGCCCAAAAGGCTAGCCCAATTGGAATGGCCCAAAAGGCTAGCCCAATTAGATAATCAATTATATTTAAAGAGAGAAACATACATAATTCATATAAGTCTTTTCATAAGTGTTTTCATTATGATTACATGAGAACATGAAATGGTTTGTGTGTGAGTGTTGGACACTCTCTTATTCTTTTCTTGGAAACTGATTAAGAGACCACACTTCTTGGTCATTAAGTGGAATTAGAATGAAGATTAAAAGTGTTCCCAAGTACTTCTAATCTTTTGGTTTTAAATTTCACCGCACCAAGGTACGCTTTCTAATTCTTAAATTCTGAAACTTACATAGTACATGTTATCAATTGCAAATGAAGTAGATCCGTTAATTTTCTGCTATGTATGTTTTGTATGTGATACAAACATGTATTTTTTCAACAGCTCATAAGTGTTGTGCACACTCTAGACAATTGTTATGGGTTGGTTCCTAATGCCGATATTGTGTGCAATAGCATTCGTTTATCAAATGAAGATTTATGGCACCAAAGGATGGGACATGCTAGTTACAAACATCTTTCCATTGTATCCAAGTATGAGTCAGTATGAGGAATACCAAAGCTAAGCAGAGTAAGCAATGTGGTGTGTGGACCATGCCAGCTTGGGAAACAGACGAAAGCTAAACATCCAGGCACTCAAACTTCTGCTACATCCAAACCATTGGAGCTACTGCATCTAGATCTTATGGGTCCAACTAAAACCGAGTCTCTTGGCGAAAAAAGATACATTATGGTGGTGGTAGACAATTTCACTAGGTACACTTGGGTCATCTTCTACAATCCAAGTCTAATGCTCCTATGCACATTAAAGCTTTGTCCACAAGATTGCAGAATGAAAAGAGCCTGAAGATTGATTGAATTCGAAGCGATCATGATAAAGAATTTGAGAATTCATATATGGAGTCCTTTTTGTACAAAATCAGGTGTATCTTAAGAATTCTCTACTCCTATTACTCCTCAGCAGAATGGTGTAGTAGAAAGGAAGAACATGGTTATTCAAGAGATGGCTAGAGCCATGTTGCATAACAAGGATGTGACTAGAAACTTGTGGGGAGGAGCCGTGAACACTGCGTGTCATACAGTTAATAGGGTGTATTTCAAACCTGGTACTAAGAAGACTCCATATGAGTTGTGGAAGGAAGGAAGCCAAATGTTAAATATTTCAGAATCTTTGGAAGTACCTATTTCATTCTCAAGCAAGGCGTATTGGGTATACAACAAAAGAACCATGAAGGTAATGGAAATAGTAAATGTTATTATTGATGAATCTTCAGATTCTAGTTCTAAGAAAATTGGTGAGGAATTCCCCAAAGAGATTCTACCTGCCAAGCCTAGGGAAGTTCAAGAAATTGTTGAACAAGAGTCTGCATCACCTAGTACTCCAGATACTCTAAGTGTTGCAGAAGATCAGTAGACTTATCTACTTCACCCGATTTTGAAACCCATGAAGAGAAAGGACCCTCTTCTAGGATCAAATTGTATCATCCTCCTGAAGTTATTGTGGGAATCATGAATGAACTTACACTAAGGAAGCTTACAATTGATAAATGTGTTGATAACTTTGTATCTTATTCCTGTTATTTGTCACAGGTTGAACCCACTAAAGTTAAGGAAGCTCTTCAGGATAAAAGCTGGGTTGAAGCTATGCACGATGAACTGCTTCAGTTTCAGAGGAATGATGTCTGGACATTGGTACCTATACCCGAGGGTGAACATATCATCGGCACAAAGTGGATATTCCAAAATAAAACTGATGAGGAGGGTAATGTGATCCGTAACAAGGCTCATCTTGTAGGTCAAGAATACTCACAAATGGAAGAAGTAGACTATGATGAAACATTTGCTCCGGTAGCCCGTATGGAGTCCATTAGAATTCTCTTAGCCCTAGCATGTCACTTGAGGTTCAAGCTCTATCAAATGGATGTCAAGACTGCATTCTTGAATGGGCTACTTAAAGAAGATCTCTATGTGGCTCAACCAAAAGGATTCGTTGATCCACACTTTTCGAATCATGTGTTGTGCCTTAAGAAGGCACTTTATGGGTTAAAGCAAACCCTCATAGCTTGGTATGATCGGCTCACACAATACTTGGTATCACATGGGTTCACTAGAGGAAAAGATGATTAAACTCTCTTCACAAAGAGGGAAGACAGTGAGTTGATAGTCGCTCAAGTCTATGTTGATGATATCATCTTTAGGTCAAATAAGGAAGAACTCATTCATAGCTTCTCAAAACTCATATAGGTCAAATTCGAGATTAGCATGATTAGAGAGCTAAATCATTTCCTTGGATTGCAAATTAGTCAACAAGATTCTGGTATATTCCTATCTCAATCTAAATATACTAAAAATCTTGTGAAAAAGTTTGGTTTGGAATCTACCAGTTCTGTTAGAACCCCCATGAGCCCAAGTGTTAAACTCACTGTTGACTTATTAGGTAAAAGTGCAAATCCATCACTTTATGGAAGCATAATAGGTAGTTTTCTTTACCTTACTGTTATTAGACCTAACATTAGTTATAGCGTGGGAGTGTATGCTAGATATCAGGGTAATCCCAAAGAATCTCATATGAATGCTTTGAAAAGAATCATAAAGTATGTCAAAACCACAGTCAACTTTGGTGTGTGGTACAGCAAGGACACAAATGATGTCTTAGCTGGGTATTTTGACCCAGACTGGGTTGGGAATGCTGATGATAGAAAGAGTACATCAGGAGGTTGTTTCTATGTGGGTAATAATCTTGTTTCCTGGATGAGCAAAAAGCAGATTTCCATCTTTTTATCCACTGCAGAAGTTGAGTACATCACTGCTAGTAGCTATTACGCCCAACTCTTATGGATGCAAAAACTCCTCCATGATTACGGTATTTGCCAAGAATATCTTACCATCTATTGTGACAATACCAGTGCCATCAACATCTCTAAGAATCCAGCTCAACATTCTCAAACTAAACACATAGAGATTCGACATCACTTCATTACAGAGCTTGTCGAAGATGGTACTCTTACTCTTGAATTTATTCACATTGATGATCAAAAGACTGAATTGATTACTAAACCCCTTGATAGCAAACGGTTTGAATCCTTTGCCAAAACATTAGTGTCATCTCCATGGATTGATCTCCTCCTCTCTTCCTCCTTCCTCATGCATTTGCATCTAGTTTTATAAATTGCTTTGTTTTGATTAGCATGTTTTCGGTAGTTTTCTTTTCAATTTTGTTTTATTTTTGTAATACCCAAAAAAAAAAAAAATGATTAAAAGAAAGGTTATTTAAGTAAATTGGTTTATGGGGTCAATTTTATAATTGATATTTTTAAGGGGTTTTTAGAAAACAAGGTTGAAACCCTAGCTATATAAGCTTATTATGTCAATGTATATTTGGAGAGATATTTTGAGAGAGGAGACTACTCCAAGGATTGAAGCAGAGAAAAATTGACTATACTCTTGAGGTGATATCTAAAGATTTTAGAGGAATTGTTAAGGAAAAAGTTTCTTTTGGTATGGCTTTTGGAGGTAAGTAACCTTATCCTAATTGGTTTTATTTTGCGTATTTTAATTACTGAAATTGTTTATAGTTATTACAATTTTATTTCTATTGTACTATTGATTTCAAGTAAAGAATTATTACAAATATATCTGATTACTGAATATATGATATAATTCATGTAATTGCTTTTAGTTATATTGATTCAAAGCAAGGGTAAAGAATTCTCACAAATACATGTGAGTTTTGAATATAAGGTTTATTTTATTTAATTGTTTTATAGCTATAATGATTTAAAGTAAATAATATAGAAATATCACAAATAGATTTGAATATTGAAGATATGATTATATAAATGTGTTTGAATAAGATATTTTTGTTAGAAACTATGATTTTATATATATGATTATGAACAATTTGACTATGAATTTACTCTGATACCAAAACCAATGGGGGTTATTCATTGGTACTCTGATACTCTGATACCCAAATCAATGGGGGTTATTCATTGGTACTCTGATACCCAGCCAATGGGGGTTATTCATTGGTATTTTGATACCCAAACCAATGGGGGTGATTCATTGGTACTCTGATACTCAGCCAATGGGGGTTATTCATTGGTACTCTGATGCCCAGTCACGGGGATATAGCGTGACCATAGTCATAAGATTGTTAAAAATATGAATTACGTTTGAATATTTAAACTATTTTGAGTCTTTAAAACTACATATGTGATTTTGGAAATGTTTGAGTATTTGAGCTATTTTGAGTCATTAAAACTGCTTATGTATTTTTTGGAACATATTTTAAGTTATAACTTTGATATATGAAAAAACTGAGTACTTTCTAAACCATCTATGATATATTTGTCAGATTAAAGTATATAGTCTATTTGCAACTTGTTATTTTTAAGACTATGAAAATTCTTTAGTTATTTTTGAAAACCCATAATATATTACAACCTTTGAAGACTTTTATTACATTTTATTACTTTATAGATTTATTGCTAGATAGAACTTATTAGGACTTTGGTTACTTATTGTGTTGTCAACTCACCCCCTTTTTTCCCCCTCTAGTTTCAGATTGTGAAGAATATCAAGTTTTGGGAGTTTTGATGTTGTGTTGTGAGCAGAAAAAGAAGCTTTGTGATACTGGGATTGGATGGTCTTCTAATAGTTTTATATTTATTGGCCAATTGGCATTATGTATATGAGGTTTGGAATTTATTCCTATTAAATTATTGGAGAGTTATTCAAAAAAAAAAAACTTGTGAGGTATTTTAGATTTATTTGATTTAATTTTTGAGGATAAATTTTAGTTGCTAAGAAGGCCTTGTACACTTGTAGGTGCTTGTTTTATAAGTGTACGGCAATTGTCACATGCCTATCTTTATACTTGGGTTCGGGGCGTGACAATTATAATGGTATCAGAGCTTAGGTTATGATCTTGCAGACTCTGTAGTAGGATTTGATTTGGAACAAAGTTTGTGCACTAGGGATTATGGTTTTAGTCATTTTTTATGAGGGTTATTAGGTCATAGATAGTGTTCTTTTGATGACTTGACGAGAAGTGTAAGTGAGGTTCCATCATATGATGATTTGTGAGATCATATTTGAAGGTTTTGATACTTATGTCTTTGTGGTCATGCATAAGTGACTTATAAATACAAAGGGAGGATTTTAATTGATATACTTCTATGATCTTATACTAGTATTAAGTGGGTGTATTTTATTCTTGAAAATTTTGTAATTGATCAGGTTGGTTATTAAAACTTCTTCTTTTTATTAAAAGGAAAAGAGAGTGAGAAAAGAACAAGTAAAGGAAATCTTCCAGCTGTTTTGTGATTGATATTTTGAAAACTCATTTGATAGTTTTGCCTAATATAGTCGACCTACCTAAGGTTAGTTTGATCTATAGAAGATTCTCATAGGTTTAATTATTGAATGATAGTTTACTATATGCCCTATTCAAAATTTGGAGTGGTTTTAGGGAATTGGAAATTGCAGAACTTTATTTAGGGGTTAAGATTTGATGTTAGAGCTATGATTCCTTGATTTTAGTTTATATGGAGAAAGGAAATTGATGGAAAGTTCGTAGTGTGAAGGAAATTAATTTGTGGATATTGTAGTTCACATTATATTATATGTTATTATATAAATTTTGAGGGTGTTTAAAGAATTTAGTAATATATTGGTGGACTTCCTTGGATTCTAATGTTAAGGACCAACCTTCTTTTGGATCATTATTCTTGTTAGGGTTGACCTACATGGACTATCATAGCCTAATTTATGTGTGAGGTAATCCTTAAACGTTTTTGAGACATGGTTTGTTACTTTGAAGTTTGAGGTCATCAATTTCTTTTCTGTGGAATTGGAAGATTGCTTAATATTCTGGGGAATAAGTTTTGATGCTAGAAATGTAATTCTTTGATTTTAACTGATAAGAGTTAATAGATTGGCTCAATAGAAAATGAAGTGGATAGAACACAAGGACGTGATAGTATTGAATTGGACTAGTGAACCATATTTTTGATTGGATATTGAAGGAATTGGGATGCAAGAGAGTTTATTTTGAAAGACTATTACAATTTGAATTATAGTCAATTATTGTACCTTTTGTTTTATATTGGCAGATGGTTAGTGATTATAAATTGTAGAGTACTCTTAATTTCTAGACTATTATAAACTGCTGGGACTATTATTTGCAAGGTAAAAAAGAAAAAAAAAAAAGGGGTTGAGATACTTCATGGACTGTTCCTTTCTAACCGATGTATTCTTAAAGATTTGTTTACATAATAGACAATGTAATTATAAGGAACCCAGCTCTTCTATGAGTTCCAGCCTAAGTATCATTTGGAGATTATAGGTGAATAAAAGTTGCTTATTTGAGAAGATAATTTATGGTTAAGATAGAGGTTTTATGAAAGACCTTATACCAATGCTCAACTGATTATTTATGGAGATTTTGAAATTTCTTTTCTTACAAACTTGAGGAGGAAAAGATATAGTGATATATGCATATGTTGTAAATTAGTTTTGAACTTAGGAAGGTTTGGAACTTTGGATGCACTACTTTATTTTGAGGTATAGAATTAAATGGATGCTAGCATTTAATGGTCTATGGTGGATATCAAAATTGTGGATTTCCCTTGTAATTTTTGGAGTCTACTTAGGCCTTGGAATTTTGTTGAAATTAATAATTGACAGAAAATCAGTTATTGGGGTTAATCTAACAAATGGGCCTTGGAACTTTTATTCATATTGAAATGAACTTAGAGAGCTATTTAGACTAGGGATATGTATATCTTAAAAGAATCTTTATAATATGGTTGTTCTTAAACTACGGGTGATTGAGTAAGGGATTTTATACCGGTATTGTACTATGCAGCGGAAACATCATGACTCCATTTGCTTTAGAAATTTTTATCTTACAAATCTTGGGAAGAAAAAGTCTACGCATATGTTCTGAAATAGTTTTGAACTATGGTGATGAGTGATAAATTTGTATAGATCGATATAATTTGTGGCTTTAGAGTAGCGCAATGGAAGCGTGATAATTCGTTCAGCTGGTGATGAATTCAGAGGACTGAATTCTTATAAGTGGGGGAGATTGTAATACCCAAAAAAAAAAATGATTAAAAGAAAGGTTATTTAAGTAAATTGGTTTATGGGGTCAATTTTATAATTGATATTTTTAAGGGGTTTTTAGAAAATAAGGTTGAAACCCTAGCTATATAAGCTTATTATGTCAATGTATATTTGGAGAGATATTTTGAGAGAGGAGACTACTCAAAGGATTGAAGCAGAGAAAAATTGACTATACTCTTGAGGTGATATCTAAAGATTTTAGAGGAATTGTTAAGGAAAAAGTTTCTTTTGGTATGGCTTTTAGAGGTAAGTAACCTTATCCTAATTGGTTTTATTTTGCGTATTTTAATTACTGAAATTGTTTATAGTTTTTACAATTTTATTTCTATTGTACTACTGATTTCAAGTAAAGAATTATTACAAATATATCTGATTACTGAATATATGATATAATTCATGTAATTGCTTTTAGCTATATTGATTCAAAGCAAGGGTAAAGAATTCTCACAAATACATGTGAGTTTTGAATATAAGGTTTATTTTATTTAATTGTTTTATAGCTATAATGATTTAAAGTAAATAATATAGAAATATTACAAATAGATTTGAATATTGAAGATATGATTATATAAATGTGTTTGAATAAGATATTTTTGTTAGAAACTATGATTTTATATATATGATTATGAACAATTTGACTATGAATTTACTCTGATACCCAAACCAATGGGGGTTATTCATTGGTACTCTGATACTCTGATACCCAAACCAATAGGGGTTATTCATTGGTACTCTGATACCCAAACCAATGGGGGTTATTCATTGGTACTCTGATACCCAGCCAATGGGGGTTATTCATTGGTATTTTGATACCCAAACCAATGGGGGTGATTCATTGGTACTCTAATACCCAACCAATGTGGGTTATTCATTGGTACTCTGATGCCCAGTCACGGGGATATAGCGTGACCATAGTCATAAGATTGTATAAAATATGAATTACGTTTGAATATTTAAACTATTTTGAGTCTTTAAAACTACATATGTGATTTTGGAAATGTTTGAGCATTTGAGCTATTTTGAGTCATTAAAACTGCTTATGTATTTTTTGGAACATATTGTAAGTTATAACTTTGATATATGAAAAAACTGAGTACTTTCTAAACCATCTATGATATATTTGTCAGATTAAAGTATATGGTCTATTTGCAACTTGTTATTTTTAAGACTATGAAAATTCTTTAGTTATTTTTGAAAACCCATAATATATTACAACCTTTGAAGACTTTTATTACATTTTATTACTTTACAGATTTATTGTTAGATAGAACTTATTAGGACTTTGGTTACTTATTGAGTTGTCAACTCACCCCCTTTTTTTCCCCCTCTAGTTTCAGATTGTGAAGAATATCAAGTTTTGGGAGTTTTGATGTTGTGTTGTGAGCAGAAAAAGAAGCTTTGTGATACTGGGATTGGATGGTCTTCTAATAGTTTTATATTTATTGGCCAATTGGCATTATGTATATGAGGTTTGGAATTTATTCCTATTAAATTATTGGAGAGTTATTAAAAAAAAAAACTTGTTGAGGTATTTTAGATTTATTTGATTTAATTTTTGAGGATAAATTTTAGTTGCTAAGAAGGCCTTGTACACTTGTAGGTGCTTGTTTTATAAGTGTACGGTAGTTGTCACATACCTATCTTTATACTTGGGTTCGGGGCGTGACAATTTTGTTCTTCATATAAAAATAAAAATAAAAATTTGAAAAATTGAAAAATACAAAAACAGTGTGTGTTTGTGTACATTGGTACTTGTGTACCTTGGATGGCCATTGAAACAAAGTTTTCTAAACTTTATATCTTTTGTAGCTTAGATTAGCATCTCTGTGCATAACTAAGCAAGTGAGCTTTGTGGCTCGTGTTTGTGATGAGTAAGATTAAGTAGTCTTTTATACTTAACACTCATATCACTCTTTTTGACGGATAGGATTAGAAAATTCTAAGAGAAAAGCATAAGGAACCATTTCACCACTGTTTCCCGCCAATCATTAAATGACATTTGTATGCTTCGGTATGGTAAAAGTGCAATGTCAAAAGCTTAACATAATTGGGTAATTCTTTTCTATCTCTTATATGCCCATGTATGGTTTGCTTAATAAAAGAAAATAGGCAAAGAAATAAAAGCAAAAAGATCAAAATGCTTTATATATGATTGCAAGCGTATATTCTAGGAGATGTGAGAGTTATAGGATGTACCTCAAAGGTGATAGTCCCCATCAAACAGTTATGATTGTATGTGAGTTAAAGTGATTTTCTCATATCTGAAATCGTCATAACATGTATACAATTATACAATCTTGCGATGTTTTCACACACAACACACAATATTCTTTCCTACTCTTGATACATGTGCAGGTACAATGTGATTTGGCCATCACAAGATTTACATGTGTTAATGTATGCTCATTAAACTGCCTTGACCTGTTTTTGAAATATAAAATTGGTTAGACTTGTTTAGTGTGTGAGTGTTTTTGGGATCTATGTGCTTAACATTTTATTGTTGAGAGATAATTTTGGGAGTTCAAAATGCTGCTTGGATCATTGGTTGAGTTGCATGCTTGATTGCATTCATCTCTGTGTTTTTCTCTTCTTGAAAAACTGTTTTTAAGCAATCTCAATAGCTCCTCGACACCTCTCGATACCTAACCTATCTATCGAGATCTTTAGTTGCTTTTTATCACAATCTCGACACCTCTCGATAGCTTGGTTAATCTATCGAGATACCTTCTGCCTCCTCGATAGCTCCTCGATAGATCCTCGATCCATTGAGATTCCTTTTTGCCTTGGACACTTGATCGATAGCTGCATCTGTCAAACCTTTTAAAGCTCGACACCTCTTGATCTGTCGAGAATTACTGAGCTTGTATATAAAGGGCACTCGCGATCTCAGATTCATTTCACTCGATCTCTCTTGATTGCTCTCAACGTTTTCACCTCCCAAAACCTTTCTCACTCACTCCAAACCTCTTCCTCAAGGGTTGTTTTGGCCTTAATCAAGTTTTTCTTTACTTGGTAAGTGTCTAAATCCCTCATAATCATGCACTTCATGATGTTTAACCTAAGTTTTTGGCTTTTTGAAAATTTTTAGGGTTTTTCAAAATTTATGAAGTTATTGTGAAATTTTTGGGTTGGTTTTTGTGAAAATGTTTTAAACTCTTCATGCTTTGCATCCCATATGCATTATAACTATATTTTCATGCATTTTGACCTGACCCTAACCAGACTCTAAGGTCTTATCCTTAGAAGGATTCAATTCTTAGTCACTCCCTTGTGGGACGAATGGCGATGTGCTTTGGCCTTGATTTGGATCTTAGACTAGGATGTAAAGCCCTCTGGAGTGGGACCAGATGCATCTTGGTTCCCTCCTACAACCAGTTGTTACATCATGCGCATCATATCTACCATCTACTCTTTTAGGAGAGCGATCTCATAAGTGTTTTCCTTGATTGGGGAAGGACCACTAGTAGACATCTCTTTAGCACAAGACCTAGTGATGATAGGATCACGATGCGATGGTAACTTGGACTCTTTACTCTGAGAAATCTTTTCTCTTCATAATCCTAGAAAGGAAAAAATGGGGATGGGAAAGACATGGGGTACATTTGAATATTTGACAATGTGGAAACACAAAATAAACACGAAGTCAGTTTAGGTTCTTGCTTATTTAAAATACACCTATCATTTTTGAAAATATTGGTTTGAACCCTTGAGCGAGTTTTTATCATGGTTTGTTTCTATAGTGATGTAGAATTAATGCACAAGCTTGGCAAGTAACCGAAACTTTCATATCATGCTTGAAATTGCGGGATGGACCCTTCTCTTTTGATTACATAGAAAGAAATACTTTTACAAAATCTGGCTTTTTACAATGCCCCCAAAATGTGGGCTATAGACAATGGCTCCAACAACGGGCCTATTACAATAAAAGGAAATCCTAGTTTACAATGAACAGGCTTCATTCTGGATGGCTTTGCCTTCTCGGAGAAGATCTTGAACTTTTTGCAACATCCTCCTTGGTGCAGAGTTTTGACTACTTGCCACAAATTTTATCTATACACATTTACATGACAGAGCCATTAGTGTATGCATGCATGCCCTTGTAGGGTTGGAAACCCTTAAGGATTGGGTATGATCTAATGTGTAAGCAACGGGGTTGCTTTTCCCTAGGGGTTAATCACAAATGCTGTGTAAATAGGACGGATAGAACTTGGAGTAAAGCACAACTCTTTGATGCAAGCAAAAGGGAAAACCTGCAAATAGAAACTAGACTCTTTCCCCTTGACTCATTTTGAAAGCAATCCTATTAAGGATATCCTACCCTAAGCTTAGATGTTCACTCATTTTGTCTCTTCCTAATTCTGACGGGTTTTGACTTAGTCTAGGCCAACTATATGACACACGGCTTAACTAGTGAGTTGGTCCTATTTTTATTGGGGACCTCGATCATCTAATCCTTCCCTTCATAGAAGTTGTAGGATTGAGTGGATCAAGGGGAGCCTTTCTAGCTACTCTTGCCCACCTATAGACCCAGAAGTGCCTACAAATTGGCGTCCAATAATTAACTAGACTATGCATCTAGCAATCGCCTTCAATGTTGAGCCCAGGTTCGACTCAATGTGGGTGATGTCATGAATTTTGAAACGAAAGGGTAAAGACTTTCCATGCACAACAGATATATACACAAATAAAGGTGTAGCAAAAATAAATCTACTACCTTAGGTAAGTACATGTGAAGGAAAGCTGCAAAGCATGCTTTAGGAAAGCAGTAAAGCTTCACATATACAAAAATACCTCAGAGCCAGTTTTCTTTTTTTAGAAAAGCATTTGAAAAAAAATTGGAAAATATTTTTGAGTTTTGAAAATAGTTTACTAGGATATAGTAAAAGCATTTTTCAAAAGAAAAGCCCCGGAGGCTAATTCCAATTTCAACGTTTTTGAAAGCCAATGTCCAAAGATTAGGATCTTATCAAAAGCTCTAAAGGCTAAACTATCTAAGTGTCCCCAGTGGAGCCGCCAGTCTGTCAATGCCTCGCGGCGATTCCACCCATCACGGCGTCGCTCATGTGGTGCCTGGAAACGTGTAGGCCTGGGAGCTCGGGTGCTATAGAGAAAGGTTGTACCTTGGGTGACTGGAATCTGCATCAATTTTAGGGAAATTACCAAGGGTAAGTGAAGTCACCACCAATCATTGGGTTTTTTCTAAGGTGTGATTGGCTATCTAACTCTATTTGATTTTATTACCGATCCTATGTTAAGAAAAAACTCATTTTTCCTAATCTAATGTAAATGGGCAAAAATCTTGATTCTTAAGTTTGGAAGTTTGGTTACGTGTGGGGAAGGTGTTAGACACCCCATTGGAGCTAGAGTCTTATTTGTTCCCTTTTGGTCCCACTCCAAGCCATACACTAGTGTCCAATTGGAATGGCCCAAAAGGCTAGCCCAATTAGATAATTAGTTATATTTAAGGAGAGAAACATACATAATTTCCATTATAGTTTTTGAGTGGTTTTCATTACGATCACATGAAAACATGAAATGGTTTGTGTGTGAGTGTTGGACACTCTTATTCTCTCATTGGAAACTGATTGAAAGACCACACTTCTTAGGCATTAAGTGGAATTGGAGTGAAGATTGAAAGCGTTCCCAAGTGCTTCTGATCTTTGAGTTTTGAATTTCACCGCAACAAGGTACGCTTTCTTGTTCTTAAATTCTAAAACTTACATAGTACATGTTATCAATTGCGAATGAAGTAGATCTGTTAATTTTTCCACTGTGTATGTTTTGTATGTGATACAAACTTGAATTTTCCCAACAATTGATATCAGAGCGGTCTTCATTTCGAATTTGTATAACATGTTTTGTGAGTTTTGGAATTAGAGATAATAATTTCATGATGTTAGAAGATTATATTAATTTAATTTTCTGCATGGTTGTTGAAACTATGTTTTGATAAAAACTAATATTGATGTTATGATATTGTTTAAATATTGAATTTAAGTATGTTAAATTGATCTTTAAGGCTATAGCATTAATAGAATTCAGTTTTGATATCAATTTCCATCTGTTATGTTCATATGGTGGTTGTTTGTTTATGAAAAACCGTTGAAAACTGTTAATATTTGAACTTGAAAAACTAAAAACACGAGTTTTTTGGGGGTAAGCTTACTCGCGAAGCTACACATGAGAAATACCACTGAAGCACAAAAATTTTCGTGGGAAGTGTTTAGTCTCGAGATACCCGCGAGACAGTAGCGAAAGTTGCAAGATACTTGCGAGATAGTGGCGAAAGTTTCTGTATGATTTTTTGTGTATTCAATTTTTTGCTTAACACCTTTTTGCGGGTAGCGCTTAGTCGCGAGATACCTGCGAAAACTGGAAATTCAGAGTTTTTCAAAATTTTTTCACATGCATAAAGAGCAAGGCTGTGTGTGATGAGATTACACACGGTTCTAACTAAAAGACGTAATGAGATCAAAAATATTAGTTAAATAGAACTCTTAGTCCTAAATAGTTTGAGACTTGCCTTTTAAGAAACATTCTAATGAAATTGGAATTATTATATGACTGAAAGTTTTTAATTTATTTTAATTAGAAATTTTAATGAGATTAAAGCTTAATTAATAGGTATATAGTTTCGAATGAGATTAGAATTCTTAATCAAATAAGTTAAGGATATAGTTCTATATAACTAATTATGGAATCATTAGTGTTTAAGGAATTCTAAATAGTTTAAAACTTTCATTTTAGTTAGTGATTCTAATTAGATTAGAGTCTTCAACAAATGCAAGGTTATTAGTTATGATGGGATCACAATTATTTAAGAAAAACCCAAACAACGAGTGGGGGTGGTGAAATAACCCTTTTGTTAAGTTTATTGTAATGTAAATAGATACCTTGTCTTGACTTCGAGTCTTGCATTCCATGCGAAGGGTATTTACTTCATGGATTACAAGCTTAAACTTTTTTGTGATTGCGCGAATGTTCATTACGCTATAGTGATGTGACTTAGTAACATCACATAAAATTTAAACAATTAAACACATTTGATGTATAGGGTTAAAATTGTGATTAGATCACAATGGTTTCATGACAATCCACTTGTTTTAAAATTTTTAGTGGGAGAGAGATTCAAGGGTTGATTCTCACAGCGTCCATTGCCGGTTTATAGTAGTGTGATTAGGCACCTCACCTTGGCGTATATGCCTTGCTCCCTTCGGAGGGTGTTTAACTCATAGTACTACAAGATTAAACTTCTTAATGATAGATGAAATGTGTTTTTACATTGAGAACGACCACGCTTCCGTGGAGTTACTTGGTGACTCACATTGAGTTTAGGCAATTGTATACACTAGACTAAATGTAATGTTAACCTCCCTTCGGAGCTATGTCATTATTACTTAAAGGCTAAAGGAAGAGCGGCAAATTATTTTTGTTTGGTAAGAGTTACTATGATAGCATTAATAATGAGAATATTTCTCGCCTGATTATAGTGATTGGTATGACCTCGCTTCTGAGGAATATTAACTGCGGGGTTAGGTTGTTGCTGCACCTAATATAGTATGGTTTTAAGGTTCCATATTATATGGTTATGGATGCAAAATATAATGTCCTTGCAATTATGTTCATAGTCTCAAAATAAAGTTGTCATAAATTTTTGTTCTCTAGCTACTATTTTTAAATGAATTACATTAACTAAGAAATAATTTTGGACATGATGCTTAAAGGAGGTGAACTACATAATTATGTTTCGATTCAGCGTTGTCATAATTTCCTATGCATGATGCATTGATGGAAGATAGCTTATGATTTGATCATAGTCTCCATTGAAATACTAAAATGTTACACTGGCTTCTATCTCAATTGTGCTACAGCATAAGATGCAAGAGTTAGTACAAGACTTAGACTTTATATTAAGTCTAAATGAGATATTTGGTATGAATTATATTGAATGCTAAGAAAAGCTTAAGGAGATCCAATTCTATGTCATTTTATGAAAATATTTTATTTTTAAAATGAATTGGAATTCTTGGATGTAGAGATTAAATGTTAATCTCATATGGATATGATCCATAAATCCTTGTTAGAATCATTTGATCAATTCAGATTGTTTTTAAAATAAATTATTTTTATGCTATCTGAATTGATGAGTGTGACTTCTATGCAACGGAAGACATCCTAAAAGCTAAGGCTAGGATCAATATAATTTAATTCAAATTCTTAACCTAAACTGAAAGGTAAGGGTGGTAAGAAGAGGAATTATAATACCAAACAGTTGGACAAACAAGCTGCCCTAATAGTTGCTAAAAGGAAATTGGACTTAAAAGCATAACCAAAAGGAAAGTGTTTCTGTTTTGGTAAAGCTAAGCATTGTCCATGATTATTTTCTAGATGGAAATTTACATGTTTTACTTTTTAAATAGAAAGTTTCCATCCTTTGTAATTGTATGTTTTGGCACTTATGTCTAGATCTTATTAATCTAAATGGTATTCAAGATTGGTGAAAGATGGGCTTTTAGAACCATTATTTTTTTAAATTCCAAATCTATGAATTCTATTTAGAGGATAATATGGTCTAGGGACCAATTCATTTGGTTGATGCAATGGGCTATTGCAGGATCTAGTAAGCTAGAGAAGACAAGGTTCGGTGTAATCCTGTTGGAGCAAGAAACTTGGAGGGCTTAGGTGTACTGGGTAGATTAGGCTTGGAGGGTTTTCTGCTATTCATGTATCCCAACTTCGTTCTCTAGTGGATTATTGACTGCTTGGAGGGCGGCAAAGAGGTTTTTCGCCGAGTACTTCGGTTTCCTCTTTGATAACACATCGCCATCTTATCTTTGTGTTTGCGTCTCTCTTCCCTTACTCTTTACCTTTTAATTACTGCTGTGGTTGTGATTAATTTTGGTTTAGAGTGTTTTACCAATTTGGGTTTAGCTTATATTCATCATTCCGCACATATATTGTATGTGTAAAAGCTCGTGTTGGTAATTTTATAATTAGAGGTCTAAACGTTCATTGGTGTTTTATACACTATTTGAACTTTCAATTGGTATCAGGACAGGTGCACTTGCTGTGGTTTAATTACCTTAGTGCGATCCTAGACCCCTTTTGAGATGGATCGATCTCAATCTCTTAATGCTCCTCTATATTTTAATGGAAGCAACTATGCATTTTGGAAAGTCCACATGAGGGCATTCATGTGTTCCATTGATGAGAGTGTTTGGGATGCTATAGATATTGGATGGACTCGGCCGAAGGCCGCCAAATTCGAATAGGATAAGGCAGCCCTTGCAGCAGCTAATGCTAATAGCAAATCTCTAAATGCTATTTTTTGTGGTGTTTCCCTAGATGAATTTCACAAGATTTTTCATATTACAATTGCCAAGGAGGCGTGGCAAATTTTGGAAACAACTTATGAGGGAACTAAAAAGGTGAAGGACACCTAGCTGCAAATGCTCACCATACGCTTCAAAGAGCTAGAGATGAGCGAAGATGAGTCATTCGACTCATGTTATGACCATGCAGAGAGAGATTGACTACTTAAAGAAGAATTTATGCCAAGAGCGGAGGAGGCGAAGTCCCTCAGTCTCTGACCTTTCGACAAGTAGTAAGGAAGGTAATGAATATAGGCGTAGATCAAGGACACCCCTGAGCGAGACCTTCTTGTATGAGCCGGATGATCGTCGAGAGCGTAGGAGAGGAGGTACATCCTCGAGAGGCATGGGAAATGACGCCATGAGTAAAGCCCTCAATAGAGTATCTAAATCTCCCTTCACGCGCAAGATTGATGGGGGACGACTCCCAAAGCGATTCACTCAACCAACGTTCACTCTCTATAATGGCCGTACGGACCCAGTCGAACACGTTAGCTACTTCAACCAGAGAATGGTGGTGTACTCTAATAACGAGACCCATATGTGCAAAGTGTTCCCCTCTAGCTTGGGACCAGTAGCGATGAGATGGTTCGACGGACTGAGAGCGGGTACTATTAACTCCTTCAAGGAACTCACACAGGCATTTGGATCTCGTTTCATTACCTGCAGCAGAGTCCCTTGGCCTCTGGATTCCTTGCTGTCCTTGGCCATGAGAGAGGGAGAAACCCTGAAAACGTATTCGGATCGCTATTGGGAGATGTTCAACGAGATCGAGGGGGATTTCGATGATGTGGCTGTCAGAACCTTTAAGGTCGGCCTGCCAGCCGGTCATGGGTTACGGAGGTCCCTGACAGGAAAGCCAGTCACCAATGTCCGCCAACTCATGGATCGCATCGACAAGTATAAGAGAGTTGAGGAAGATCAGCAGCAAGAAAAAGGGAAGTGTAAGGTTATCCCTCAGGAGAGGAGGGATTTCAGGTCGGATCGTCATGGCAATAACTAACCTCGGAGAGAGTTTGGAGGGGATGCGGGGTCTAGGGCCTCCCAAACCGTTAATATTGTGTTCCGAGAACCAGTGCACCAAGTCTTGGAGAAGATCAAGAACGAGCCATACTTTAGATGGCCGAACAAGATGAGCGGAGACTCCATAAAATGTAACCAGAGCCTGCATTGTCAATATCATAGAGAGCGCGGGCATACGACCGAGGATTGCAGGACTCTATGGAGCCATTTGCAGCAATTGATCCAAGAAGGCAGGTTGAATCAGTTCTTAATTCAGCCGAACGGACAGGGAAGCCAGACAAGCTCGGGGGTCCAGAACAATAACCCCTCGAGACCTCCCTTGGGAACAATTCATGTCATCCTCGCTGTGCCAGGCAGGACAGGGTCATGCCCCTCCAGGGTAATGACGGTAGCAGGGTCATATTCGGGAGACCCCGAACAAGGGCCCAAGAGGGCCAGAACGAGTCCCCGTCCAGCACTGAGCTTCTCGGATGAGGACAAGGCGGGGACCATTCAGCCCCACGATGATGCCCTAGTTGTAACCTTTAGGATAGGGGGCTACGATGTGAAAAGGGTATTGGTTGACCAAGGCAGTGGGGCTGAGATTATGTACCCAGACCTGTATAAGGGTCTCAACCTTAAGCAGGAGGATCTGACCAGCTATATTCACCTCTGGTCGGTTTTGACGAGAAAGTGGTTGTTCCGAGGGGACAAATCGCAATTGCCGGTTCAGGCCGGCTTGAAAGTGGTAGAGGTGGATTTCATAGTGGTGGACGCATTTTCCCCGTACACAGCCATCGTGGCGCGACCCTGGCTTCACGCCCTTGGGGCTGTTTCGTCTACCCTTCACCTCAAAGTGAAATACCCATCAGGGGATCAAGTTGAGGAGTTACTTGGATGCCAAGCGGTAGCCAGGCAGTGCTTAGTAGCGGCTATCACGCATCGACCTAAATCAGAATCCTCGACCTCGGCTGGCAGGGATTTCTAGCAATTAAAGCCCACGGTCTCAGCACCCGGTGAGGAGACCGGGGAGGTGAAGTGCGAAGATTTGGAGAAAGTTCTCATTGACAATGATACTGAGAGGCTCTTTCAGATCGGCGCCCAACTGCCTCATCAAGAGAGGGAAGAGCTAGTGCAATTCCTTAGGCGGAATATTGATGTATTCGCTTGGAACGCTTACAAAGCCCCAGGGGTGGACCCAAGTTTCATCTGCCAACGTTTGAATGTGAATCCATCCATCACCCCTAAAAAACAACCTCCTTGGCACTCTTCGAGGGAACACCCTGATACTGTCAAAGAAGAGGTGGCTAGGCTTAAACAGGCTGGGGCTATCAAAGAAGTGTTCTACCCCGAATGGTTGGCTGACACTATGGTGGTGAAGAAAAAGAACGGCAAGTGGCGTGTATGCGTGGATTACACGGATCTGAACAAGGCCTGCCCAAAAAATCCCTTCCCCATGCCTCGAATTGACCAGCTGGTGGACGCGACCGTAGGACATCCTCGGATGAGCTTTCTGGATGCCTTCCAAGGTTATCACCAGATACCTCTAGCCGTAGAAGACCAGGAGAAGACGGCTTTCGTTACCCCTATAGGTAACTATCATTACAAAGTGATGCCGTTTGGAATTAAAAATGCAGGGTCTACGTATCAGAGGATGATGACACGGATGTTCGAGCCACAGCTGGGGAAGAATATCGAGATCTACATCGATGATATGGTGGTCAAGAGCAAGGAGGAGTCTGACCATATCGCTGACCTCAGAAGCATTTTTGGAATCCTGAGAGAGCACAAATTGCAACTCAACGCCTCTAAGTGTTCTTTTGGGGTGGGGCCAGGAAAGTTTTTGGGCTACATGGTCACTCACCGAGGAATTGAGGTCAACCCGAGCCAGGTCCAAGCCATTAGCAAACTGCAACCACCTCGAAATCCCAAAGAGGTACAGAGGCTGACGGGAATGATCGCTGCCCTGAATCACTTTATAGCCCGATCTGCAGACAGATGCAGGCCCTTCTACCGTCTGTTGAACAAGTGGAAGGACTTTGAATGGACCGAGGAGTGTGCTTCAGCATTCCAGCAATTGAAAGATTATCTTTCTTGGCCCCCAATAATGTCCAAACCTGAGGTGGCCGCCTATGCGGCAAGCCTGGTATTACTGAGGGTTGACAATGGAGTACAGAGGCCCGTGTATTACATAAGTAAGTCCTTCCACGAGGCCGAGGTCAGATACATGCCGTTGGAGAAAGCCATCCTGGCCTTGGTGCATGCCATACGCAAACTGCCGCATTATTTTCAGGCGCATACAGTTGTTGTCTTAACCCAACTGCCACTCAAGGCCTTGCTTTGAAGCGCTAATTATACGGGGAGAATTGCAAGATGGGGAGCAAAACTGGGGGCCTACGACATCAAGTACATGCCCCGCACCTCCATAAAGGGTTAGGTCCTCACCGATCTTCTGGCTGAGTTTGCCAAGACCCCAATAGAAGAAGATAAAAATAAACACCACATGGATGAAAATTCAGTTGGAGTAAGCTCCATAGAACGAGCATCGCCATGGAAGGTATACGTTGATGGCGCGTCGAATCTCAAGGGATCTGGAGTGGGGCTAGTGTTAATTTCACTCGAGGGTATCACGATTGAAAAATCACTGAGACTTGGATTCTCCGCCACAAACAACGAGACAGAATACGAGGCTCTGCTAGTCGAGATGGCCATGATCCAAAAGATGGGAGGAAAGGACGCAGACATATTCTCAGACTCCAGATTGGTGGTAGGCCAAGTCCGAGGAGAGTTAGAAGCTAGAGACCCAAGAATGCAAGAGTACTTTTATCAGGCCAGACATCTGCAATCCGGATTCAAATCCTTTAACTTGACGCAGCTTCCTAGAAGCAGAAACGCACATGTAGACTCACTTGCGACGTTGGAAACATCCTTAGCACAGAGTTTGCCGAGAGTGATTCTCGTTGAGGACCTCCTGCAACCCCGCGGGTCGAGGAAAGAGGTGTCAGCCATTCACCAGGCAAGAGCGGGTCCCAGCTAGATGGATCCCATTATTCAATTTCTCAAAGACGACTCCTTACCCGAGATCAAACTAGAAGCCGATAAAGTACGGAGGAAGGCTCCTCAATTCTGGCTGTCCGAGGATCTGAAGTTGTACAAAAGGTCTTTCTTTGGACCATACCTGCTGTGCATACGTCTAGAGGCAGTGGAAGTTCTCCTGGAGGAACTGCATGAGGGAATTTGTGGGAGCCACACGGGGGGCAGATCTTTATCTCATCGAGCCCTCACCCAAGGGTATTGGTGGCCCAACATGCACAGAGAAGCCCAGGAGTATGTGAGGAAGTGTGACCAGTGCCAGAGGTTCGCCCCGAACATACATCAGCCGGGAGGAGAGCTAAATCCTCTATCCAGTCCTTGGCCGTTTGCCCAATGGGGCCTGGATATCGTGGGCCCTTTCCCTAAAGCAGCGGGAAATAAGAAATATCTTGTGGTTGGCATGGACTACTTCACTAAATGGGTCGAAGCTGAGCCACTGGCTAACATCCGAGATGCAGACATGAAGAGATTCATCTGGAAGAATATTGTCACCAGGTTCGGGATGCCCTATACCCTAGTCTCGGATAACGGCCTTCAGTTTGACAGCAAGTCTTTCTGAAAATATTGCTGCAAATTAGGGATAACGAATCGGTACTCCACTCCAGCCTACCCTCAAGGGAATGGACAAGCCGAGGCCACAAACAAAGTTATAGTAAGCGGGCTTAAGAAGAGACTGGGTCGAAGAACTACCACATGTATTGTGGACCTACAGGACCACCCCTCGGAAGTCTACGGGCAAAACCCCATTCTCGTTAACTTACGGAGCCGAGGCAGTCATCCCATTGGAGACGGGATTCCCTACACTAAGGACTAGCTCTTTCACTCCGAGCAACAATGACAACTTACTTGCGAAGAATCTAGACTTAATTGAGGAAAGAAGGGAAAATGCCATGGTCCAATTGGCCTATTATCAGCATAGACTCAAACGAGGGTATGATGCCAATATGAAATTGAGGCCTTTAGCGCCTGGAGATCTGGTATTGAGGAAAGTCGTCGGCTCGGCAAGGAACCCCTCCTGGGGAAAACTGGGACGGAACTGGGAAGGGCCATACCGAATTACGTCTGTAGCTGGAATAGGAGCATACTACTTGGAGGATTTGGAAAATCAAGCAACACTCCATCCATGGAATGTAAATAACCTAAAAAGGTACTACTATTAATAAGAATGTGCTTCATTACAATTTTTGTACTCTTTGCATTATGAATGACATTTAACTACTCCAAATTAGAAGAGTCAATGAAGCCTTGGTCATACCTAGTCCCTCGGACCATATGCCTTGGGCCACTAAGTGTTAAACAGATCCTAAGCTACGCCTGGCCCCTCGGACCACCTGCTTTAGAAAAATTAACACACTGCTAAATTTCTCTAAGTGTTAAACAGATCCTAAGCCACGCCTGGCCCCTTGGACCACCTGCTTTGGAAAAATTAACACACCGCTAAAATTCTCTAAGTGTTAAACAGATCTTAAGCTACGCCTGACCCCTCGGACCACCTGCTTTGGAAAAATTAACATACTGCTAAATTTTTCTAAGTGTTAAACAGATCCTAAGCTACGCTTGGCCCCTCGGATCACCTGCTTTGGAAAAATTAACACACCACTAAATTTTTCTAAGTGTTAAACAGATCCTAAGCTACGCCTGGCCCCTCGGACCACCTGCTTTGGAAAAATTAACACACCGCTAAATTTTTCTAAGTGTTAAACAGATCCTAAGCTACGCCTGGCCCCTCGGACCACCTGCTTTGGAAAAATTTACACATCGCTAAATTTTTCTAAGTATTAAACAGATCCTAAGCTACGCCTGGCTCCTCAGACCACCTACTTTGGAAAAATTAACACACCGCTAAATTTTTCTAAGTGTTAAACAGATCCTAAGCTACGCCTGGCCCCTCGGATCACCTGCTTTGGAAAAATTAACACACCGCTAAAATTTTCTAAGTGTTAAACAGATCCTAAGCTACGCCTAGCCCCTCAGACCACCTGCTTTGGAAAAATTAACACGCTGCTGCTTTTCCCTAAGTCAATTGAGTCAACACCTACTTGTGATTTAGAGAACGTATGTTAAATTGCATGTTCAGCCTTACAAGTCAACACGTCATATTGACACAGACTTGTTCGGGATAGCTGGAGGTATCAGAGCATAAAGCACAGTAAATAAACACATAATAGATAAAGGGAAAAGTTTCTTCATTTATAAAGTCAAAGATACACTGGGAGTTTGCAACAATATGCGTACATTAAAAAAAAAAAAGAAGAAAGAAAATGCTACGAAAAAAAAAGGAATGAAAATCCTAAGCGCTAGGCCTTGGGAGCGGGAGGGTCATTTGTTTGGCTCAGCTCACCCTTGGCTGTCGTTTCATCGCCTTCGACCAAGGCTGCGCTTGGAACCTCGGAGACCGCATCCTTAGCCTTGGCTTCCTTAGCTGTGGCAGCATCTAGGGCATCCAAGGGTGAATCATCTGTAACCTCACGAATGTGTTTCTTCCACGCCCAACTGATAAGACGCTTGCTTCTCAGCTTTGAAAGCCTCCTTGGCCAGTTGCGCAGCCTCCTTGGCTCCTTGAAGCTCAGCCTTCAGATCCAACATGAGTTGCCTTGACGTCGCCAACTCCAGCTCGGTCTTATACAGCAACTTGCGCTGGTCCTCGGCTTGGGTTTCAGCAGTCTTCAACCCAGCTTCAGCGCTTTTTCTGTCCCGCTCCACGATCACTAACTTTGCTTGGAGCTCCTGGCTTTCAGCCTTCGCAGCTCCTGTGGCCTTCTCGACTTCACGGCGGAGGAGCATTTCATTTTTCGCTTCTCCCCGGGCCTCTTTGACCCACTCCTCTGTCACGAAGACTTCTTGTGTTATCTGATCAAAAATAACATAATTATATAAGTGAAAGAAAAATAAAGAAGATAAGCAGAAACGTAGCACAAGGAACTTAAGACTCACCATTGCAAGATCCCTCTTCCGGCATAGGAAGAGATCTTGCTGCTTCAGATTCCTCATCGCCTCCATGTCTTTAGGTAGGAGGAGTGGCTACTCAAGAGCTTCAGCCACGTACGCGGCTTGGCCTCTGCGGTATTCACGAACCGAGGCGTCCCAGGTGATAGCCGCCCCGTCCACTTCAAGTCGAGGACACCAAACACGTCCCGGTACGCGCACGTCCGCCCTGTTCTAGTCCTTCTGGCTATCGATGGAGGTCGATCTTTTGTCTCGGGGCTCCGTGGTTGTTTTTTGCTGTTTTGCCCCCTTTTTCTGGACGATCTCCCCCTCCTCATGGTCTGTGATCGGCCTCTTCTTCTTCAGATCAGGGATGGGCTTCAGACCCAGATCAGTTGGAGGAGGAGGGAGAGGAGGGAGCGTGGGAGTAACTTGAGGTTTCTGGATTCCCTTCGAAGTCCCCCCATTGGTCCTCCCAGCTAGCAACTCTTTTAAACCTTTGCCCCTCTGGTTCAGAGCCATTTCCTCATCGGATGAGCTGTCTAGAAAAGTCACTACAGCAACAGGGGCGTGTACACTCAAACGATCACCAATCTCCCCGCCGAGGTTAGGAGAGCGAGTTGTCCCGGGCACCGGATCGCTTTCCTCCTCAAATCGAAACCGGTCTATCTCCTCTTCTAAAGATAGACGAGATGAGGAGGTCCCTTCCTCGGCTGCTCCTACTGGGACTTGTTGTAGAGGAGCTACGGGAAGCGGAACACCCTAGGGTATCGGGAGCTCAATGGGAGGAAGATCGCGATTGGCTAGAAAGTTTGGCTTCGACACATCGATCCTGCGAAGTCGAGAATTGCCCGCCCTTATGCTATTGCCAACCTCTTGGAACGACCTCGAAATTGGTTCGAAGTCTAAGATCTTGTGGACAGCCCAGAGCTGCCCGTCCTCGTTCAAGAAGATTTCTGCACGGAGTAGAAAATTTAGGGCCGGGACGTTTATGTGGCTGAGCCGAGGAGCTACTATATTTTTGTCTGCAAAATCGAAGAGAAACGAATGGTTAGGAGATTAAGGTATAACACCAAGAGGCAACAAAAATGACAAGGAAGAAATGGCATAGTTGGCGCTGAAGAGTCTATAATCTAAAGGTTTCCCACCTGGGTCCCCCTCTTTAACGGGGCAGTGGACGCCATCATGCCACGCTCCGGAGGCTATCAGGTAATCATCTTTCATGTTCTTATTGGACCTAGGGAGGCAAGAGATGGGTCTAACGACGGGCGACCGGGATTTGAGATAATATCCCCTGTCGGATTGCGAGTGGCCTAATCCGAGGTGCCTATTCAGAGCATCAATGCTACCTAGAATCCTGAAGACGTTGGGCGCACACTGCTGAGGGCACAATCTGTGGTGGAAAAGATAGTCGCGGGTGATCCTACCCATGGGGAGCGTCATCTCTCCTTCCAAAAAGGCTATCACAGGGATAACGACCTCCCCCTCCTTCCTGTCCAAGTCTATTCGGTCTGGATGACAGTATCGCAGACCTACTTCTTTGGGAATATGGTATTTATTCTTAAAGATCGCTATTTTTATGGGGGAATCCACTAACTCCATGAACTTACCCATACAGACTGACTAAAGGAAATGTGATATAATCGACTTCCTAGAAATTAAGATCTACAAGGCCGAGAGGTTTGGCCGAGAAGGAAATTAACTACAAAGGGCAAACCCACGCTTTGGCATTTATAAAAACAAAGCAAAAAGGAACACTAACCTTCAGAGTATTAAAAAGGTAAAGTGGGTTTTGTTGAAGAGAATAAGGAGAACTCGAGAAGTCTGTGTAAGCAGGAGATCTCAAGGAATGTGCGCTCGACCTCGCTCAAGAAGTTGAAAATACGGGAAGTGAGAGGAAATGATTTCCCCTAGGTGGCTATTTATAGAGGAAGTGGAAGTTGTCCCACTCAAATCGTTAAGTAAAATGTCCACCGTCAGATCTATCTCTCACCATTCGATGGAGGCGACATAGCGACGCCTAGAGCAATCAATGCTAGTTCGCGATTCTTGAAGCATCAATACTACTCACGAAGCACACGAAGTGGCAATCCGGTGCAAGCAGACCCACGAACAGATTGGTGCAACCTTTGCAAATCAAAACTCTCCTTTTCTCCTCGGATAGAAGGGAAAAATCAGAGTTTTGAGGGGCTATTGTGGGCACAAGGGTCCAAGATCATGTACGAGGCCACGCGACACCTGGAATCCCCAGATCACACGTTGGGCTTTGTAGGGGTAAAGGCCCAAAGACGCCCACTAGGCCCAATCATGTCCAAGGACGAAGCTAGCTCCGAGGAGATGAAGAGCAAATGCACGGACCCCCATAACATGTTTTTGCGTTCTGGAACAAATAAAGGTGGCCGAGGAGTAGGGTTAATATCTAAGGAAAGGCTGCCACTACCGCATTAAATGTGCTGCACCTACTCTTCTGATCGCATTAATGTAAAGAAGACCCCGGAATAGTGCAGCCTTGGTTACTGCAGCTCACAGAAGGCCATAAAGTTTGCAGGATGGGACGTGTACTTAGGGGAGCAGAGATGATCCAAAAATCACTATATAATGTAAAGGAATCCTTCTTAAATGGAGGAGAAAAAAGAAAAAGAAGAAGACAAAAAGAACAAAAAAGCTTGTGTAAACTAAGGATAGCCGAATTGAACCTAATCTCCTCGGACCATAGCCGAGGACAGTTATTGTATTAAATCCCGCATTCTATCCTTTGTTGGGCTTGGAGTCTATCCGATTGATTGTTTAATCCATTCTAGCCCAGTTTTCGCTTCCTTTCTCTCTACAAATTCATTATTGTTGGGCTTTTTGGGCTGGTACCCTAAACCGTGGCCCTACATTTATATTTGCTTAGGATTTGACATTTCTTATTTGTCTTGTAAAAGTTTTGATATAAAAAATAATTGAAAGATATATCTCTATATTAAATTAGACTATTTTAGTTAATTTTTCTATTTTTATTAATTTAATGCTTTTATTTATATTTAATATAATTATTAAATTAATTATGACGTTATCACGGTTCGACCTCGGTCCAACCTCGGTTCGACCTCAAAAACCTTGAACTTTTTCTTTTTATGGTTCAATGAATGGTCCGGGTCTGAAAACCTTGTCCATAATATGTCAAACCAAAATTTGACAAAGACTATTAGTGCAACAAGTTTAAGATTTTATATGGATGAATTTTCCATGATTACCTTTAAGATATTTTCTTTATATTGTTCCAATAACGAGCAAAGATCCTTAAATAAATTAAATGTAGTAAATCCCTTCTCAATGCAAAATGATATGTTGAGCTATGAAACTTTATAAATTGTAAATAATTTTTCATGGAAAACAATAGAAAGAGTGAACACCATGGCAACAAAAATCTTTGTCAAATAAGTATTCAACGTTTGTTTAAAAAGAGCATTGCATGAAACAAAAAGTTTAAATTTAAATATTTCCGGGAAAATCAATCTTCAAAGAAAAATTTCATGTATAATTTAAAAGAACCCTTTTCAAAAGTGCAAATTTTCCACAAATGACCTAATCATATTAGCTTTGAGAGAGGCCATTTTTTTTCCCGCTTAGCCCTTTTTTCTATGAAGAATAAGATACTTCAACAATATCTTGTAGTAAACCCTAAATATAGGGTTTTGCTGATAGACTGCACGTATGGATGCCTTTTAAACCTAATCATATGGCCATTGTCAACAATATTCAATTTTCCTGCTAAATCTTTCATATTTCATTTATTGAACAAGGATGAAATTGAAATTTCACGATCATTTCATCAAAGGAATGAGAGTTCCTCATTGTTAGAGATATATTAAACATATTAGCCCAATGTAATAGGTCCAAGCCCACTCTTGCTTGTACTAGTAGCCTAGGGTTTAGTCGCCTATATATACTCATATTAGGGTTCATTGTAACACAAGTTATTGTACTACTCTTATACAATAAAGATGTAGCCCTTAAGGGATTTCTTCATGGATGTAGGTTGACAAGACTGAACCATTACAACCCTCGTGTTCTTGGTGTTCCTATTCTATGCTTCCCCTTTCATATTCACTCTAGCATATACAATATGGTATACACATCGCGTTGCTAATATATTTAACATGGTATCATAACAAAACTTCGTTTTTGGCATCAAACAAACATCTCTACACTGTAAAGAAGATTCATACATGCATAACATAGATTCACAATGCCCCTGCTTTACTTCAGATCTCGACTCACAGTTGTGTAAAGATCCTCAAGGCCAAGCAATCCGTTACTCTCCCTATCAGATTTGTGCAAATCGAGGCTTTTCCTGATGAAACCAACCACACAGACGTGCTCCACGGCCTCTTGCGAACAAAACCCAGGAAGCTGGTCTCCACTATAATCTTCGCGCCCCTCCACGCATCGAAAAGAATTCCAACACTTACTTCATGCACCGCCATGTAGGCCATGTTGTTCGCCGCTCAACGAAACCTAAGAATCTGGCTTTCATCTGACATCACACATGCCCTCACGTGCTTCTTAGGTTTCTGTCTTGCCACCACGCGTTGGTGGATGCCATCATGTGCCATCCACGCGCCGAAAACCCTGATGATGTCATCTTGTCCATGTCAGCGACACACAAGCATGCCACATCATCAGCCACACAAGCCCTAATCCTAGTCATTGCCACATCATTGGATGATGTCAACGTCTTTGCAACCCGATTCATGACCTAACCCGGTCAACTCAAAACCGACCTGGACCATGTAGCCGTTGACTTTGACCATGGACCTGTTGACTTTGACCTTTGTTGAATTTGACTTTTGAGTTGACCTTTGACCAAAAGTTAAAATTTTTAAAAGGCCCTATCTTGCTCAATTTTTTGCGTAGATTCTGATTTTGGACTCCGTTTCTTCATTTGAAGCTCTGAAATTGGTCAATTAGCACATTTTTCATTGTAGTTTTTTCAAAGGCATTCTTCAAGAGACATTCTCATAATTATCTAACCTCAAGCCTTCATTGAGTTTCCGCCTTGAGTTTGAGAGAGGGTGTTAGAGTTATATTAGACATATTAGCCCAGTGTAATAGGCCCAAGCCCACTTTTACTTGTACTAGTAGTCTAGGATTTAGTCGCATATATATACCCATGTTAGGGTTCATTATAACACAAATTATTGTACTACACTCTTATACAATAAAGATGTAGCCCTTAAGGAATTCCTCCATAAATGTAGGTTGACAAGGTGGAACCACATAACTCTTGTATTCTTGGTATTTCTATTTTATGCTTTCCTTTCCGCATCCACTCTAGCATATACAACATGGTATAATACATCGCATGCTAATATATTTAACAGTCGCATTTATTAGAGGAGTCAGGGAATGAAAAGAAATGAATTTTTTCTTATAACCATTAAATTCCTTCTTACTAAACACCCAAATCGAGGAATATATGGAATTTCATTTGAAGATATTTTCTTTTCCCTTTCTTACTCGTTTCCCCAATTGCAAATAGTTAAGTAAATCTAGAAAGCACCAAAAATGATATTCATTCCTACCATGAACATCAGATTATGCCAAATAAATAGATGAACATCCAATTATAGCCACTCACGAAACAAACCAAATCGGCTATACCCAACTACGTTGGCACCTCCCAACCCATCTACTGACATTGTCATAACCATCAAAGCCATGACAGTCAAAACCAACAAACCCAAATCAGCTTTAAGTCGCTGTTTTCCAATAGCTATCCTTCCTTACCCCAAAATGACCAAGAAATGTTAGACGATTTCACAATAGAAAAGAAAGTGCAAAGAGGATTGGCCAGTGTCATTCTTTTTGTAGCTATAAGGTGTCAAATTCTTCTACTAAAAAACATGAGTGTTTTTGGTACGCATGTTTAATGAAGTTCTTCTACCGAAACAAGTGTGTTTCTGGGACGCATGTTTGACGATGGTCTTAGAGAGAAAATATATGGAGGGTGTGACTTGATACGTTTCCAAAAAATTTAAGGTTTTAATTGAAACTATTGAAAATTTAAGGGGTTAATATAGGGGATAATATGTAATTTTTCATATATTTTAAAAGAAATTCATGTTAAATATAGTATAACTCTCATTAATATTATAGAATTTAATTACTTTGACAAATATAATGATAATTAGAGATTATTCTCATTTATAAAACATTTAAACTACATTATTTTTTTTTTTTTAATTATACATAAAGCTTAACTTTATGGATTTGAAGACAAATAACATCCAATTGATTCAAATTTTAACAAACATCTCACAAATAAATAGAATATGTAATTTAACATCAAGATTTTCGAACTATTAGTTGAATTATGTGGTGTAACTTTAAAAAAAAAAGTTGTACTAATTAAATATAACTTAAAAAGATTTTGAATGTCTTCCAATTGTCTCATGGTTTGGAAACATAGTTATCTTTCTTTTTTTCATGAAAAACAGAATGTTGAACCTTTTTATTATAAATTCAGCAATAGATCTTATTGGACCACTCATATAAACCTGCATGCAATGAAATTAATGGGAAAAGGGAAAGATAAGATTTGAAAAAGAAAAAGAAACAACAACTATCAAAATGTCAAGATGTAAGGAACTACCTAAATGTATGAAACAATGTGTAAAGCTACACCATCCACTCTTTGGAGGCAGAGTGGAAAAAGAACATATTACGAAGGATCCTTCAAAAAGCATGCACACATGGAACAAAATAGAAGCAAGATATGATACAAGAGAATCCAATTTGCTGTATTATTCAGTAAGTGGTAAAAGATTACAAAGAAACTTCAGAGAGAGAAAAGGGAGATCTAAATCATAGAATCCAATTCCAAGGAGAGACCTGAAACAACATGTAAGGTTAGGAGTGAACTGTGTGTACTATTTAGTTGGCAAGTTAGGTCAGGGTCTTTTCATTTTTTTTTTCTTGTTGGGTGAATAAAATTAATCGAAAAAAGGAAAAAGGAAAATAAGGTGAAGCCTAGAAAACATATTGCTGCTTGAAAGCATGGACCAATATTTAATTATAGCCCCTAACCAATTAAAACAAAAATAATTCAAAGTAATAAAACAATAATAAAATTACCTACCAACAGCAAAATTGCATACTTAATTTCCATCTTTGACATCACCTAGTTAGCGCGTTTGCCAAATATAGCAAGCATTTTGCTCCATTGCCATTTGACTAGAGATTTTATTACTATATTCAGTACCAACCTTTTAAATTTCCTTTATTCTTTTTGTCATAAGTTTTCTGTGTACTTTTAATTATGTTGATTATCGTAGCCCGAACCAGTACAAGAATTTTTTTTTTTCTTTAATTTGTTATATATTGTAAAGTTGTGATTTATAACTATGTTTTATGTTGGCTTAATTCCATGACAAAAAGTATTATAATTGCATTAATTTTGTTCCTTGTATTTTGTGAGATTTTATTGTAATGAGTTTAGTATTAAGCTGGTGAAGAATTAAGCTTGCAATGAAGATCAGTGTAGTTTTTCGACTATCTCATGAGAAACTCATGAGTAAAGGTTCCCGCAAAAAGGCCACGTAAGAAGTATATGTTGGAAGCTAAAAAGTCAAGTACTAAGCTGAATTTTACGAGTACTTCGTGAAAAAGGCCATCTCACGAGGTACCCGTGAAACTCTTTGATTGGAGGATTTTAAGTGTAACTTTCTTACCCTTCACCCATACTATATATACTCTTATTACCCACAAAAGTAAAAGAGGCTATTCAGAGAAAACCCTAGAGGCTTTTAGAACACACCAACCTTTTAGAGAGAGAGCTACTCATTCTTTAGTAAAAAATTATTGTAGTCTCTTCTTCTTCCTTCTCTCATTGTTATACCTTGAAAGGAGATTTGTACTCAAACACAAACCCACACCTATTCAGAGTTTATAGAGTGTTTTGGAGCTTGGTAAGCTTTGGGGATTTGCCAAAAGAAGTCGGTGAGGTTTGGCAGATGCAATCGGGCAAAATTGCGAGATTTGGAAAGCTAGTGAAGACAAGACTTCAAGAAGTCAATTGGTAGCTGGAGCCAATTGACCAATTTCAATGCTTTGTATACTTCTATAGATGTTGTTGATTGTAATATGCCATGTGTTTGTGAAAATGCCTCTATGAGTGTTTACCCTTTTGCTTGTGATGACATGTTACATGAATCTTTGGGTGTTGTTAAAATTTTAAATGTCAAACTCTTGAAGAAAAAGGCTTGAGAAGTTTCATGAGAATTTGAGCAAGTTCATTTGTGAAAAGGATGATTTGATTGATAAGCTCAATGAATCCAACAAATTGGTTGAAAAGTATAAGAAACTTGCTGAACATTCTCTTGAAAAACTAAAGGAGTTTGAATGTGGACATGGATGCAAAACTTGTTTTGTCTAACAAACTTGTTGATTATCTTAAATGTGAAAATGAATTTCTTAAGATGCATGCTAAGTATTTGATTGCTAAACCTATTGCTAAAAAGGAAGAAAATATTTGTTGCAATCATGTTTGAGACCCGATTTCGTGCCTATTGTGAGTTCTACCTCTGAAGAAAAATCGGTATACATTCCTCCACATAAAAGAAGAAAAAAGGTGGAGAGAAAGACTCATAAGCTTAGCCTTTGCTTAGGACTCATCCTAGGGATTTGAGTGGATCTAAGTTTGTTCCTACTTGCCACCATTGCAATGTGATCGGTCATATAAGTGTTCCATGTTGAATAGAGAACAAAACCATGTTGCTAGATTCCTCCCTAAAAAGCCTAGTGGACCTAAACCCATTATTTGTCACCATTGTGGTGCCTTTGGTCATCTTAGATCTTATTGCTCTAAATTTCAAGTTCTTAAAAGAATTAAAAGAAAAGAGAAACTTGAGCTCTTGGAAGTTGTGCTTTGCAAGGTAAACCGGATTTGATTGAAAGTACTCTTACCTCCTTGTCTATGTGCATCTCTAGTTCTCATTCTTCCAACCCTCGTCTCACTTCTCATGAGACACTCATTCCAAATAATCGCTTTGTTTGGATGAGGAAAAGTTCCCATGGTTGTGCTTATGCTCTTTTGGTCCTTAATCTAATCCTTTCGATCTTTGTAGGACTCTTCATGCATTAGATGCTTCATTATCATGCATTTGTACATCATGCATCTCTTTATATGCATTGTTTTTGTTTTTATTGTTGATCTTATTATGAGAATCAACAAGCATTAAAGGATCCATTGCATGTTCTAGTTGGGCCTACTACTAGAGCAAGATCGAAGAAGATCAAAGAAGCACTTATTGGGCTGATTCAAGAGATTTGAGCTGATTCTAACACAGGACATTCCAAGCTTGGCCCAAAAGAAAATGAAGGCGTAATAAATTTAATCCAAGCTATTGATAGGGCTTGTAAGTTCTTTTAGACCCCTGTAAAACTAGATTGTTTAACCTAATTAATTAACCAAGTGAGGTTTTAGGAACAAAACCCTAAATACAAAAGAGGCACACTCTTCTCTCTCTAAAAAACCTTTTAAAAATGTGCTTAAGGTTTCCTTTATATAGTGGGAGTAGTAGATCTAAAACCCTAATCCTTAATGGGCTAGAATTGCTGTTTGGGCCAACTTAAAATTTTGCAGATACGACTTTCGATCGGTCGAGCCTGTTTTTCGATCGATCGAACCAGGCAATTTCTGGATTCTTCTTTCTGCAGCTTACATGTTCTTGTGTGCTCACGATTTGCCAATTGTTCTAAACTTTTAGAACCTAACAATCTCCCCCTTTGGCAATTCGTGACAAAACTTTCATACAAAATGAAATGTTAAAATACAAGAACAACCCAATACAATAAAATGCTCAATTACATCACAAATCCCAATCTAAGACTCTTAACCTAGAAGTTGCCAAGAAGAGGTAGAAGGTCTTGATCAGAATGCACCTGTCTTTCCTGAAACACTCAACAAACACATCACTGCATGTGTGGAAAGAAAGACATATAAACAATAATATGAAACAGAATATAAAAACAAAAATAAATTCTAACTCTCCCCCTAAGTTAGATACATCAAAAAGTTTTTATATTCTCTCCCTAAACAAGACAAATAGGATTCCCACATTTCATCTATTTCTCCCATTTTTTGTCATGTATTGACAAAAACAACTCAAACAAAGAGTAAAGTGACAGTAAACATGAGAGAAAAAAGAGAATCAAAGGAACATAAAATAATTTAACTCTATAGAAAAAAGAGATAACTCTCCCTATAAAGAGCAACAACTCCCCCTATGAACAACAAAGGTTAAAAAAAAACTTTTCTCCACCTATAAAAATAGGAAAAACAAAACAAGTTTTGGGAAAAACAGTTTTGGGGAAAATTTAGGAGGTGGGGAAAAATAAAAACACACAAACCAAAAAAAATGAGTTGAGGATACACATGAAGAAATATATTCTCTCTTTCAATAAATGCAAACTTGATACTATGTGACCCATAAACAGTTGCATGAGTAGAGAAAATATTTGCACATTATTATCCATCATATCTCTTAAGAAAAATATTTTCTGTAGTTTACACATCAAGAAAAATAGCATATACTAAAATGTACAAAGGACTCAAAAATTAATCAATCAATTTTTTAATTCAAGTTGAGTACCCAATTTAGCAAAGTATATGCATGTTATGTGTGAAAATAATGAGAGATATAACTGCAAAACTGCAAGATGGATACAAAAACAATGCAACTCATGTGAATCCTAACCATAAATGATGCATGAAAAAATTTGGTCAAAAACTCTAAAAACTGAAAATTTTTCAGTTTCGATCGATCGAGCATCGATCGAATACCAATCGAGTCAGACAAAATCAAACCAAAATTTTTATCGCAATTTCGATCGGTCGAAAAACACCCTCGATCGATTGAAAATCTGGAAAACTTAAATTTTTGAAAAACAGAGCAATTTTATGCAGAAACTCCTCAAAGCACAATATTTCATGAATGAAATGCATGAGTATAAGACTAAAAGTTTTTCAAAAACACATGAATACAGCCCAGATCTTCCAAAATTAAGATTTTCAATCAATTTGTCCTTAAAACTTAAATTTTGCATCAAAATCAAGGAACATATAATCTTGGATGGCCACAACAAAATCACACACAATAACATGTACAAAGTTTAGCAAAGAGTAACTTGTGTAGTGTGTGCAACTAGCAAAAGCTTGAGAAACATGTGAGATGATATGTGAATAATGATCAATCATAAAGTCTACAAAATTCATCACATAATTTTGAAAGTGACTATCACCTAAAGAGTTACATCATATAACTCTCACATCTCCTAGATTAAAAGCTTGCAATCATGTAAATTTCTTGATTTGCCTCATAATGTACACACCAATTTTAATTAATTTGAGTTTATTATAGCCCAATAATGTACACACCAATTTTAGCATTTAAACCGAGGCTACACCTTATATTCTTTTTGTACATGTGGTACACTTTCTTGAGCACAAAATCTTATGATATGCACTAAGGTGTTCATGATTGGCTAGTAAACAGTGGTGAGATGGTTATTTATGCCTTTCTCATTAAGTTCAAGTCCGACAGACAAAGGCATGTGACTTCAAGATCAAGAAAAAGTGATCAAAAACTATAAACATCTTCCCACACAACATGCACTACAAAGCTCACACTAGTAACGTGCAATAAAGAAGCTCATCCAAGCTAAACAAAGTACATAAACATGTTATGTAAAGATAAATATGACCAACCTTGATTATAAATCCAAGATATATAATACAAAAACACATAAAAATATTTTTGGTTTAAAAAAAAATTTTATGACCAAAAACAAAAATCACACATTATTCTAAATGAACAAAAATGCAAATGCAATGCATGATAGTGCTTAACTAAGCTATAGAGAATACACAAACAAGAAATATCAATTTCTTAATTAACCCATAAGTACATGTACAAACTAGTACATACTCAAACAAAATAAAAAAATAGCTTAGCACTTAAAGAACACATGCTATTCAAGTTTCTCCACAATGTCAAGCATGTTCTAAATCAAGAGAGAGATATCATAGTTCATGTAATCCTCAAGAAAAATAAAACAAGACACAAAATAAAATATTTTTGTCTTTTTGAAAATTTTCAATGTTTTTGGATTTTTTTTTTAAAATAAAAACAAGCTAAAAAAAAAAAAAAAAACAACCAAAAACAGAAACAAAATATGTCCACAAATAATTGAAAGAATTAAATCAGGGACAAGTCAACAACACTCACTTTAGAGAATCTTTTCTCACCCATATAGCACGAGTCTTCGGCTTTATAGGTGAAAATCCATGTGAAGCAGAGTGTATTTGGGGAATTATACCAATCTTCTGAGAAAGACTGAAATCTTGCAATTTCCTTTCACAAGCTAATAAGCTTTAAATTTTTCAAAAGCATATGAAACAACTTATTTGGACTCATGGCAGGAGAAATATCATCACATGTCCTAGACTGAAACGCAGAATGCTTAAATTTCAATTTATGACAATTAGGACGAATGTGACCGGAGACACCACAAAAGTGACAAACAGGAACAAACTTAGGAACATCAGTATTCCTAACAGCAAATCTAGTCTCAGATTTTGGTTTTTGCCTCAACAAAGAACAATTTGGTCTAATATGACCAACAACACCACAAAGGTGACAAGTAGGCACAAAAACAGATTTATTATGCTCTCTAACAGTAGGTTTAGACTTAGGTTTAGAAATTTCATCATCTACATCAGAACTTTTACCTTTGTCTAACCTAGCAAAATAAGCTTTTTTTTTTATTATTCCTCTTGAAAGGAGGGATATAAACCTTTTCAATTTTAGGCTTAAGAGAAACAGAAACACTTCTGTTAACAACAGCAAGCTTAGTACTAGTCAAATTTTCAATTTTAGCTTTAGATTCAACTAACTCTTGTTCCAAGCGTTTCATCTTCTCATCTTGAGAGGAAATTTGATTTCTCAAAAATTCATTCTTTTTATTAGATTCATCTAATCTCATTATCAATTCCTCTTTTTCAAGATGAGCCAATTTTAACTCTTCCTTGAATTTCTTAGCAATTCTCATAGTTTTTAATAATTCCTTACGAAGAGTTTCACAGGCATCAAAAAGATCAACAGAAACAACAGTATCCTTCTTATTCAAATCAACACAATCAAAAACAGTAAGACACTTAAAATTATCCATGATAACAGAGATCAAGGATCAACTCTTAGATCAAAGGATCTACAACAGAAGAGCTACCCGCTCTGATACCACTTGTAAGTTCGTTTAGACCCTTGTAAAACTAGATTGTTTAACCTAATTAATTAACCAAGTGAATACTTAGGTTTATTATCCAGATCTAGGTTAAACACAAATAGTCAAAAACAATAAAGCAGCTGGAAAATAAAGAACACAGACCCAGGAAAACCAAACCGGTAAAAAACATGGGGAGGATTTAACCTAGCTATCCTCAAGGTAAAATAGCAAATCCACTAGAAAGAATTGAAGTTTACACAATAGCGACTTAGACCACTAACATCCTATTGCTACCCAGTGTAGGAAACTTACTACCACGACCCCATGATAGCTCCGAGACCACGGACTCCTTCTTTCTTTGACCTTTGTAAAACACAAACACCACCGTTTGTGACTTTGAGATCCCACTCAAAGGTTTAGCAACACAAACTCTCCTGTTTGTGACTCCAAGACCACCCTTGAAGGTTTAGATCATCATCACCTTTGATGACTAGAGAAGGCAGCAACTTCAGCAATACCGGATCTTGAGATTCTTCAAGGAACAACACTGGTAGAAGTTATAAGAGAGGTTTTAGGAACAAAAACCTAAATACAAAAGAGGCACACTCTTCTCTCTCTAAAAAACCTTTTAAAAATGTGCTTAGGGTTTCCTTTATATAGTGGGAAAAGTAGATCTGAAACCCTAATCCTTAATGGGCTAGAACTGCTGTTTGGGCCAACTTAAAATTTTGCAGATACGACTTTTGATCGGTCGAGCCTGTTTTTCGATCGATCGAACCAGGCAATTTCAGAATTCTTTTTTCTGCAGCTTACATGTTCTTGTGTACTCACGATTTGCCAATTGTTCTAAATTTTTAGAACCTAACAGGGCTGATTTGGCTTAATTAAGGAGGATTTTTGGTGTGGATTAATGGCTTTACCAATTAATAGCTATTTTTCCTATTTAGGGGCTACTAATTTCAGACCAATTCCACCTTAATTTTATGCTTTCATTATTTTGTACATTTTATATATATATATATATATATATTTTTTTTTTTCAATCATGTCTTATAAATAATATGCACTCATTATAATGGAGGATTATTGAATAAAAATAAATAAATAAAAACGTGAGGTTTTGCTTCTTCTTTTGGTTTTTCAAGAACTGTGAACTTATCAGAGATTCTTCCTTGTGACATTCAAATTTTATACTTTCGGTTTGTGATTCAGTTATAATCATTAGGTGGAGGTTTGTTACTTATACCTTTGGTTCGCGTTTCATTTATAAACGTTGGGTCGGGGTTTTTATCAAAATCTGAATTTCAGCTTTCTTAGGCAAGTATTTCAATATTATTTGTTGGGTCTCAAAGCGTATCAATTGAGGTCTGCATCATTTACTTTTATGCTTTTGTTTTGTGCGTGTGAAAATCCAAAAAACGTATAAAAAGTGAAAAATTCATAAAGTTGGATCACATATGTTTGAGTACATATCACATGTGAGTTTGGCCTAATACTTTCGTACTAATGGCGTAGTGTATTTACGAGCTTAGCTTGTTATGTATACACATTTCTTAAGTGTGAGCAAAATCTGGAAATCTATGTTTGATTGTTGTAAATATTTCTTCAAGCTTGTTATGAATGATTAGTCAAAAGCCTTGTTTGATTTTGATACATGCATAGACTTGTTTGATTATGTCAAAAAGCTTTACAAATGTCTATCTCTATAAAGAAAAAGAGCTGAAAAAACTTTGCTTTGAAAATTAGTTTGACTAGGAAAAGGTGGAGCAAAATATATTCAAAATGTATGATGCCAAAGCTAAATGCTTATTCCTCAAAGAAATATAAAAAATTTCATGACATCGTTGCTCAAAAATTGAGTTGTATTGATAAAAAAGTATGAAAAATGAAAGCCAAATGAAAAGCTTTCAATCAATATAAACACTTTGGTAGGGGGTCATATATGTTCATTTTGTAGGAAAATAACATGTTTGTATCGTATAAAAAACATACGCAGCGGAAAAATAAACGGATCTATTTCATTCGCAATAGATAACATGTGCAATGTAAATTTCAGAATATATGAACAAGAAAATGTACCTTGGTATGGTGAATTTCAAAACCAAATGAAGAAAAGCACTTGGAAATACTTTCAATCTTCACTCCAATTCCACTTGATGCCCAAGATGTGTGGTCTCTCAATCAGTTCTATGTGTTTGTTCTAGAGAGAATATGAAGGAGTCTCTCTTTTACATATATGAACATACAAACCATTTCATTCTAATATAAAATTCGGTATGTTTCTCTCCACATAACTAATTATCTAATTAAGCTAGCTTTTTGGGCCTTTCCAATTGGACTTTAGTGTGTGGCTTGGAGTGGGACCAAAAGGGAACAAATAAGACACTAGCTCCAATGCGCCTTGGGCTTTTCTGTCAACTCTTGACAAGTTCAAAATTACCATTAATTATATTTAATACCACTATATAAATATAATTGTACTCTTGGCCTTATTAATAAATTATATCACAAGACTTTATTATACATGCAACCCCTTCATAAAATATTCGTAGTAATACAAAGCCATGAATATAGACTGCCACTTTGTAAATTACTACATCTTAATCCTTGAGTACCCGGTTTAATCCTTTTAAGTTATTCATCATATATTTATGAAATCTAATTTCATAAATATATACTTTAGTCTTACTAAAGTGGTTAAGCCTAACTCTCTGCATAACTGAACCCATTAAACTTATCTCAAGAGAATATTTTATATCTCTGTTAAGAGATTATGAATTCCATTTTGAGAATATATGTTCCATAAACACTAAGACAAAGGTAGCGAAGGTATGTGCAAGAGATGGCTATGTACAATGCATGAACAAAGTGTGAGAAATGCACATGTGGGGCAAGGTGTATAAAATACACAACTAATAAACCAAACATGTTCCTAATGAGGAAACATAAAAGAAATCTCAAAGTTTGGTACTCATTGAAGTCCAAAATAGTGAAAAAATAACATAGTAGCATTTTATCAAACACCTAGCATGCACACACTATACATATATAATTGTTAGAGATATATTAGACATATTAGCTTAATGTAATAGGCTCAAGCCCACTCCTACTTGTACTAGTAGTCTAGGGTTTAGTTGTCTATATATACTCATGTTAGGGTTCATTATAACTCAGGTTTTTGTACTACACTCTTATACAGTAACGATGTAGCCTTTAAGGGATTCCTCTATGGATGTAAGCTGACAAGGCTGAACCACGTAACCCTCGTGTTCTCAGTGTTCATATTCTATGCTTTCCCTTCCACATCTACTCTAGCATATACAACATGGTATAACACATTGCGTTGCTAATATATTTAACATGGTATCAGAGCCAAACTTCATTCTTGGCATCAATCAAACATCTCTACACTATAAAGAAGATTCATACATGCATAGCACAAATTCACAATGCCCTTGTTCATATTTTCTTTTCTTTCCTTCCTTTTTATTGATTCATTTGTCTATTCGTGATGAAAGGGGGAGAGTATACTGGAGTGTATTGTCATTTCTTATGACTCTTGTGCACATTTTCAGGGGGATAAATTTTATCTTGTGCACATTTGTAGAGGGATAAATTCCATAAGGGAGATGCATATACCAAGGGGGAGAAGACATCTTTTATGAGAAAACCTTGTTTTATTTGCTTTACATTATGTTTGTTTTCTTGTTTGCTTTATGGTGCTTTGAGTTATTTTTAGTATCTATGCTTTGTTGCTCTCATCGCATCGTGTTTATGTGTTGGACATGCATACATCCTTATGCTATTGTGTTTTTTTAATTGCATGTTTGGATGAGCATTTGCTTTGCTATATGATCATTGTAGTCATTTCCATATAACTGTCATGTGTTTGATTAAGTTGCTTATATGTTTCACATCATGTTTACTTGATCGCATATTTACTTGTTACATTATACTTGTCTTTTATTATTTACTGTACCTTAAGGGTCTAATGTATTTTGTGCAAGTGTTTCAGGTTACATGTATATATGCTCCAAGTTCATCACAGGTTTTAGATTTAGGCGTATGTGAGTTTTGCCATTGTTCCCAAACTCATGTTTAAGTCTAGAGTCTATAATATGATGTTTTTTCACGAAATAGCTAAATGGGAGATTGTAAAGTTGTGATTTACAACTATGTTTTATGTTAGTTTATTCCAATACAAAAAGTGTTGTAATTGCATTAATTTTTTTTCCTTGTATTTTGTGGGATTTTATTGTATTGAGTTTAGTATTAAGTTTGTGAAGAATTAAGTTTGCAATGAAGATCAGTGTAGTTTCGCGACTATTTTGTGAGAAACTAGCGAATAAAGGTTCCCGCGAAAAGGCTACGTGAGAAGCACATGTTGAAAGCTAAAGAATCAAGTGTCAGGCTGTATTTCGCAAGTACTTCGTGAGAAAGGCCATCTTGCGAGGTACCCATGAAACTCTCTCTCCAGAGGATTTTAAATGTGACTTTATTACCCTTCACCCATACTATATATACCCTCATTACCCAAAAAAGTAAAAGAGGCTATTCAGAGAAAACCCTAGAGAGGTTTCTACAACACACCCGCCTTTTAGAGAGAGAGCTACTCATCCTTTAGTAAGAAATCATTGTAGTCTCTGCTCTTTCCCTCTCCCATTGTTATACCTTGAGAGGAGATTTGTACCCAAACACAAACCCACACATATTCAGAGTGTAGAGAGTGTTTTGGAGTTTGGGAAGTTTTGGGGATTTGCCAAAAGAAGCTGGTGAGGCTTGGCGGATGCAATCAGGTGGTATTGTAAGATCCAAAAAGCTAGTGAAGACAAGACTCCGAGAAGTCCATTAGTAGCAGGAGTTTGGAGGGCTCAAGTACATTGGGTAGACTAAGTTTGGAGAGTTTTTTGTTATTCGTGTAATCTAACTTATTCACTAGTGGATCGATTTCGACTTGAAGGGTCGCGGAAAGGTTTTTCGTCGAGTTCTTCGATTTCCTCTTTGATAATACGTCTTGGTGTTATCTTGTGTTTGCATCTCTCTTCCCTTTTTCTTGAAACTTTATATTTATTGTTGCTTGCTTGCTTGGCTTAGAGAGTAGTTCCGGTGATTGCACTTCATTTACTCTTGTTCCGCATTTAGATAAGTTAGAGTAAAAGCAATTAAGCCGTAATTTTAAAATTGGAGGTCTAAACAAGTATTATTGTTTCACACTAATTTGAGCTTTCATTTATCATCTTGACTTCTTCAATGTCTTGCTTACTCCTTAGGTACATTTTTCTTCCTTCAGTTTTTAGTCTAAAATGGTTGAGTAATATACGTATGTGAAGAGTCCAAATGTGAAGTATCACGCTGTTTTCGTCTCGTTCTAGCCGAGATCAATCAAGCATACTAAATCCATATATACATATGCCTTAAACTCTGAAAAGTGAAATAAATATAACAATAATAATAAATTAGTCCTAAATTTTGAGGTCCGATATACGCGGTACAATTAAAAAAATTACAATTACACACATATATGGATTCAATTTACTCTCTCTCTCTCTCTCTCTCTCTCTCTCTCTCTCTTATTTTTTTATTTTAATTTCTTTTGGATATACACATGAGTTTACTCTTTCTTCTTTTTTTATTTTTTATTGAGTGTTTGATGTTTTATTTATATTGGATTCTTTGTCTTTTATACCTTATTAACTCACCTAGAACAAAAATGAAAAAAACTTAAATAGGGCACTTGACGCAAAATTAGACAATAATTGAAATCCAATTTCTTTTGGATATACACATGAGTTTACTCTTTCTTCTTTTTCTTCTTCTTTTTTTATTGAGTTTTTGATGGTTTATTTATATTAGATTCTTCATCTTTTGCACCTCATTAACTCACTTAGAACAAAAATTAAAAAACTTAAATAGGACATATGGCGCAAAATTAGATAACAATTGGAATCTAATTTAAAACTTAATTGAATTTTCTCTCAGTTTTACCTATTAATACATATACATATATATATATATATATATAGATATGATTACCCCCCCCCCCCCCACACACACACACACACACACACACACACACACACACACACACACACACACACACACATATTATTTGAAATTATACTACTAGTGATTACCAAAAAAAAAAAAAAGAAAAAGAAAAAGAAGGGGGGGGGGGGGGGGGGGAAGAGGGAGGGGGAAGAAAGGGAATAAAAGAATGATATGCATATATAGTAAGCGTACATCATGATGACTACGCATGGTGGTATGTTCGATTCTATATCGAATATAACAAATAAATACGGGCATTATCAGGCTCATTAAACAAAAATATATTCCCAAATAGTTGCTTGAAAAATAGAGGATGTTGATTTCATTCATTTCACATTTTTGTCTACTTGAGCTTGTGTTAAGAAAAATTAATTTATCATTGTCCAACAGACTGAACGAATCATTTTGTACGAATACACACACACACACACTCACATATACATATATATATATATATATATATATATATAAAATCAAACAATTCCTCCCCTTATAAGTTTTCTTTCCAGTCCAACAAACTGTGAGAGACTTCATCGTTTTGCCTATATAATAATTAGAGTAATTTGTATAGTTACGGAAGTAAACAAAGAGCTTCCAGTTTATTCTAAGTACAAATTTGAAAAAATAAAAATAAATAAATAAAAGTAAAGACTTTCAGTGAAAGTGACACCACCTTACAGCCAAGCCTTTTATAGGAAAGGCGGACACAATCTCAGCCACTATCTCTTCCATTGAATGGGCATTTGACACCTAGAAAGGGCACGAGGAAGTGAGGAAACCAGGACTCCACTTTTTCTTTTTCCCTTGGTTACATAGGCACCCCTCAAAAAGAGATACCCATAATGAAAAGCGAAGACAAAGAAATTAAAGGGCTTGGTTAGAGTTCTATTTGTTTGGGACTAACATCACTGAGAGCGATGATAGCAAAGCTGCATTCTTAATTACTACTTTTCTTAACGTGGATAAATTGGCCACATGCAGTGATGTATTTTTAACGAATTATACTTAAGATATTGTCTTTAAATTTTGCTCAAATAAAAATAATGTGATGTCCGATTAATATGAAATAATTATTATTATTTGTGAAGCTTAAGTATATATGTATGATATGTAAGTAAACAATAATTGTCTGTCCTTTTAATATATTAGATAGATAAGAGGCAAGTAAAATTAGTTTTTTTTTTTTTTGAAAAGACAAGTAAAATTAGTTTAAGATAATATTACTCTTATTTTGTCTTGACCAAAGTTGTTTATATAATTTCTTGTTTTTTTCTCTTGTAAAACTTTTTTTCTTTTTGAAATAGTAACAATATACTGTTAATTTGACCGCTTGAATCTTTTCTTAATTAAACCCTTTGCAAAGTCCTTGGTTTTCTCTTGTAAAATTTAGTAGAATGTTTTAAGAATAAGTGGTTAAGTATATAAGAATGTTAGATCATTCCAGCCAATACCATTTGAACGTGTTAAGGGTTAAAATATACATATGATATAAATTTCTGTCCTCAACTCTTAAACTTGTCGGAATAAATATTTTTTTTTTAAATAAAATTCTTAAACTTCTTTTTTAAGATGAGACAGCACACGATCCTTTCGAATCATCGAATGCCATTCAAACACGTATTTAAGTACAAAAGAATGTACACTCAACAAGAAGAAAAAGGAAAAAAAAAAAAAAAAGTACACAAGAATGAACATTGTAATTGATCAAATTCATCACCCCTATACCAAAATACTCCTTTGGTTGGGTCAATTACAAGTTTTGGTGGTAGTTCTTTAAGGCCATAGTCTTTTATATATATATATATATATATATATATATATATATATATATATATTTATTTATATATTATGTATAATATATCATGAATCACACACCATAGTCTACTACTCTACTTCTCGTGTCTTCCTCGCTTTATAAGTCACATGATTTGCTCTTGCATGTGATCCCTTCCCTCCATTACTTCATTCTCTCTCACCTCTTGAAATGATGCCCCCTGAGCAAGAAACTAACACTACTATCTCACTCGCAAACCGCTCTGAGAACGCTTGGGTCCATGCTGAGCCATCTGGTTCTACAACTACTGATGTTAGTCCTCGATTGGAAGCTCAGATGCCAGGCCAACAACAAGCAAACTCAGCCTGCAGATTCTCCATTCTCCACCGATCCTTACGCCCCGTTACACTCAAGGTACATATAAGTGTCGCGTGAACATATTATTGCCTGGACTTTATTGCAACAGTTCGCATAATTAAAAAATTTTAATTGTTACAAACTATCTTATTGCAACGACTTGATGGCTATTACAATGATTATAACAAGTTTTTTTTTTTTTTTTTTTTTTTTTTTTTCGCGCAGTTTGAAGACGTGACATATAGTATAAACTTGAGAATCAGTACCACAGGCAAGGACTCATCTCCATGTTTGAGTCCTACTCATGAGCCCAAACTAACTCGCACTCTGCTGCACGGTGTTAGCGGTGTTATTAGACCAGGCGAGCTTCTAGCAATGCTGGGTCCATCAGGCAGTGGCAAGACCACTCTATTAACTGCCTTAGCAGGCCGTTTACCCGGAAAAGTCTCTGGCACCATAACATACAACGGGAAAGCCTTCTCTAGCTCCATGAAGCGAAAAACAGGGTTTGTTACACAAGACGACGTGTTATACCCTCACCTCACTGTGCTCGAAACCTTAACGTATGCAGCCTTGTTAAGGTTACCTAAAGAGCTTTCAAAGCAAGACAAAATTGAGCAGACTGAGATGCTTATACGAGAGCTTGGACTCGCACGATGTCGTAATGGTGTTGTGGGTGGAACCCTTTTGAGAGGTATTTCAGGTGGGGAAAGGAAACGGGTCAGTATTGGGCAAGAGATGTTGGTGAATCCGAGTCTGTTGTTGCTTGATGAACCCACTTCCGGGTTGGATTCCACGACGGCTCAGCGTATTGTAGTGACGTTGAGAGGGCTGTCACGCTGTGGCAGGACGGTGATCACCACCATTCATCAGCCTTCTAGCAGGTTGTATAGGATGTTTGACAAGGTGGTTGTATTGTCTGATGGATGCCCCATTTATAGTGGCAAGGCGGATCAGGTCATGGACTATTTTGGTTCCATTGGTTATGTGCCCGCCTTCAATTTTGTCAACCCAGCTGATTTTCTGCTTGATCTTGCTAATGGTATGGATTTTTCTTTTTTAACTTCCATATACAGTATAAAAAGAGAAAAATCATTGTAATATCTTCATTTGGTGAACAAAATAATAGGACTTAATTAGCTTGGCTCCATTACTAAAGGACATTGGACCCAAGCAAGCTTTGCCCACAATAATATAGCCAAAATCTAATTGGAATTAAACATCTAGGTAATTATTATTGTTATAATTACTACTGTCATATCATTAATACTATTACTTTTTTTTTTTACTATTCATTTTTTGATCTTTTATCAATACGTAGAAAGGTTTTCCTAGCTAATACATTTAAAAAGAGTAAAAGGGATACACAACTCCAGTAGTTATATTAGGTTTTAAATCTCTCTCTCTCTCTCTCTCTCTCTCTCTCTCTCTCTCTCTCTAACTTGAGACAATTTATAACATGGTACTTATTAATGGCTATATGCTCTTACATGTATGTATGTGTAAACATCACACGTGTCCATGTCACACAAAACAGAACCACAACTTATTACTCAAAAAGAAACCTTTTAAACAGTTGTTGATTGATGAGTTTAGGTAAGAGTCCGTTCTCGAAATTAAATAATGTTGGTGGAAAAGATTTCATTACAGATAGATAATTTTTTTTTTTTTTTTTTTTTTTGAGAAGTCATTACGGATAGATAATGGTCCCGTTATTTAGGGGCAACAGGATTATTCATGTTATATATAGGAACCACACAAAATAGACTTCAACTCAGTTTTGTCGTATGTGAATTTATTTTGTATAATATATATATATATATATATATATATATCAAACAAACTACTTGATACCTTTATATAATAAATATCGTAAAAGAATATATAGGGAAGCGGTGGTCTATTTCTCATCGCCAAAAAGAGTTTCAGAAAATGAGTTTAAATCTGATTTATAGTGGCCTTGCCTTCACAAAGCTGGGTTACCAATACCATTCAAAAAAGTGAGGTTAATGAAAGGATAAAAGTTCTTATTTTATTAACAAATTCAATTATGCAAATTGAAAAGCCATATATATATATATATATATATATATATATATATATATTGAACTGCTTTTTTATCACTCTCAACAGCAAAGAACTTTTGGTGACTCGACGAAGCATTTGTGCAGTCAATAAAGCGGGTCACACAGCTTATTAGGAGGATGATTCTTGTCTTCTTCTTTTTTTCTTTTTTTTTTTTCCTAAATCATTTTTGTTTTTGGCATAGCAAAGTTTTCCTTACTGATGTTGATTGTGTGTTAATATATAATTGAACTGTGTGGTCAAACAAACACGTCTTGAATCATTGAATTGTGCTTGGCCCTTCCCCACTACGTTATTTACTTACGTTTGGTCTTTCCCTACTGCCTTATTAGTCAGGTTATTACTACTATTTGGACTGTCAATCGTGTTGGGATCCCAAGTATAGCTGGGTGTTACACTTATTAGTCTTGATGATTGCACAATCACTCTCATTATTTCTGATTTTTAAATGAAAGACCTTGTTGCATTCTATTTATTATTCTAGATTTCTACACTATTTCCTTATAATAATTATATTAAGATTCTTTGTCCATGTAGGTATAGCTCCTGATGTAAGACAGGATGACCAGATAGAGTTTCAGGGCAGATTAGACCATGATGATCAAAATTCAACCAAACAGTCCCTAATTATATCTTACAAAAAGAACCTATATCCAGCCTTGAAGGCTGAGATTCACACAAGTTTAAGAGACCCAAATCTTTCTACATCTGGAAGATTATCATCAAGAAGTAAGTTTGATCTTTCTAATCTGCGTGGATTTGTTTGAATGTTGCCATCCTATGCAGTGTTCACCAAAGCTAATAAGAAAAGCCACAAAACATTTCCTTTTTGGGTACTGCTATTTTTGCATAGTTTGTACTGACTGTCAGTGTGTTTACAGGTAGTGAGAATCAATGGACCACCAGCTGGTGGGAGCAATTTAAAGTGTTGCTGAGAAGGGGTTTAAAAGAGAGGAAGCATGAATCTTATTCTGGTTTAAGGATTTTTCAGGTCATGTCTGTCTCAGTTCTGTCAGGCCTATTGTGGTGGAGGTCTGACACTTCAAACATTCAAGATCAGGTATGACTATGAGGATCATAAAACTTTATTTCAACATCCAAGCTCATCTTAAGCAACTTCAAGGATGACTGACTTTTTATTAATTGTTACTAAAATACTACTCCACTTAAAGTCTAGTGCTCTAGTGCACTAAATTGACACATAATGTCGGGCCTATATTACAGTGCACTAGAGCGTTGGACACGTTTTTTTTTTTCATATAAATGCTTGAATTGTTCAATATAAGCAACCATTATTTGCTTTCATCTTTCTCCAACCAAACAACATTTTTAAAATGTAAAACATTTTTTACCTGGTTTGCTTGCAAGTTGGACATTATTACTAACAAAAATAAAATAAAATTACTTTGCAACAGGTTGGGCTTCTCTTTTTCTTCTCCATCTTCTGGGGCTTTTTCCCCCTATTCAATGCCATATTTGCATTTCCTTTGGAGCGTCCAATGCTAATAAAAGAACGTTCCTCGGGGATGTACCGTCTCTCCTCCTATTACTTTGCTCGAATGGCTGGGGACTTGCCAATGGAGCTTGTGCTACCAACTGTGTTTGTGACAGTCACTTACTGGATGGGTGGTCTCAAGCCTTCACTAGTTACGTTTGTACTAACCCTCTTGATTATTCTATTTAATGTGCTAGTCTCCCAAGGGCTAGGCCTTGCACTTGGGGCAATCCTGATGGAAGTAAAGCAGGCAACAACTCTAGCCTCTGTGACTATGCTTGTGTTCTTACTAGCTGGAGGATACTACATTCAGCACATTCCAGGTTTTATAGCTTGGTTGAAGTACATTTCTTTTAGTCACTTCTGTTACAAGCTCCTTGTGGGAGTACAGTACTCAGTGAATGAGGTTTATGAGTGTGGGTTGGGGGTGAAATGTAAAGTAATGGATTTTCCTGCTATTAAGTATCTGGGTCTTAATAACAAGTGGTGGGATGTGACTGCTTTGGCTGTAATGCTGGTGGGATACAGAGTTTTGGCTTATTTGGCATTGAAGATGGGGCAACGTCACTGACTTCATAAAAGACCAGAGAAGCCAAAAAATTTCATGAAGATAACCTCCCATTTGATTGGATAATCATGAACTTACATAAATTAGAACACAAGTGTGAATTTAGAGATATTGTGGGCTGGCTCGGGCAAATGTAAATTAGATTCGATGGTCCAAAAATTATGTTATCCATTTACAGAGAACAGGACCATAGGTTGATTATATTATATATGAAGGTGTGATGAAAATTTCCTATTCTTTCAAATCCACAAAGCTAACAAATGGTCGGTTAAATTGCAGTATTAACAAGAGGGAAAATAATGAAAATGATTTCTTTGGGATCTAATTAAGGATGAGTTGATATATATGTACCAAACTTAAATAGTAGTATGAATTTGGAAGCTAACTGAGTCCAACTTGCTGCTTAATTTATGTGAATTTTAATACACAAATTATTATTATTAGCAAGAGGGACAATACAGTTAGCTTGGTTAAAATGAGTGTTGGCTCTAATCGAACTCCTTTGACCACGTAGAGTTGTAAAACTATTACTGTATTATATTAAATCAAATCCCACGAAACAAATCATATGTAAAATTTCTCTATATTAGAGCTAGGAGTGATATTGGGTTGAGTCAGGTTGGGTTTACTGTGACCCAAAACCCGACACAATAGAAATCGGGTTTGGCTGCCTAAAACCTGACCCAAAAAACTGGGTTGGTTTTTCCGGGTCTCAGGTTGGGTCTCGGGTTGGACTTTAAAAAAAAAAAAAAAAAAATATATATATATATATATATATATTGCTAGCTATTCATATATTGCTTCACCAATCTCTTCCAAGAAGCACAATTCCATAACAGAACCATCATTCACATCTTCAAAGAAAACCCATATCATCCAATATTGTCAAAAAAATCAATAATAAAACAACCTGAATTCATCAACCCAAATCATCCAATATTGTCAGGAAAATCAATAATAAAAATCTGGATTCTAATAATAAAACAACTTGAATTCATCAACCTTTTCATAGCTCTGAAGAAGAAAAAGAAAAAACCCAAATCATTACTTTCACGCCCCGAATCCAAGTATAAAGATAAACACGTGACAACTGCCGCACACTTATAAAACAAGCACCTAGAAGTGTGCAAGGCCTTCTTAGCAACTAAAATGTATCCTCAAAAATTAAATCAAATAAATCTAAAATACCTCAACAAATTTTTTATGAATAGCTCTCCAATAATTTAATAGGAATAAATTCCAAACCTCATATACATAATGCCAATTGGCCAATAAATATAAAACTATTAGAAGACCATGCAATCCTAGTATCACAAAGCTTCTTTTTCTGCTCACAACACAATATCAAAACTCCCAAAACTTGATATTCTTCACAATCTGAAACTAGAGGGGGAAAAAAGGGGGGTGAGTTGACAACTCAATAAGTAACCAAAGTCCTAATAAGTTCTATCAAGCAATAAATCTGTAAAGTAATAAAATGTAATAAAAGTCTTCAAAGGTTGTAATATATTATGTGTTTTCAAAAAAAAAAAAAAAACTAAATAATTTTCATAGTCTTAAAAATAACAAGTTGCAAATAGACCATATACTTTATTCTGACAAATATATCATAGATGGTTTAGAAAGTACTCAGTTTTTTCATATATCAAAGTTATAACTTACAATATGTTCCAAAAAATACATAAGCAGTTTTAATGACTCAAAATAGCTCAAATGCTCAAACATTTCCAAAATCACATATGTAGTTTTAAAGACTCAAAATAGTTCAAATATTCAAATGCAATTCATATTTTTAACAATCTTATGACTATGATCACGCTATATCCCCGTGACTAGACATCAGAGTACCAATGAATAACTCCTATTGACTGGATATCAGTGTACCAATGAATCACCCCCATTGGTTTGGGTATCAAAATACCAATGAATAACCCCCATTGGCTGGGTATCAGAGTACCAATGAATAACCCCCATTGGTTTAGGTATCAGAGTATCAGAGTACCAATGAATAACCCCTATTGGTTTGGGTATCAGAATAAATTCATAGTCAAATTGTTCATAATCATATATATAAAATCATAGTTTCTAACAAAAAACATCTTATTCAAACACATTTATATAATCATATATTCAATATTCAATATTCAAATCTATTTGTGATATTTCTATATTATTTACTTTAAATCATTATAGCTATAAAACAATTAAATAAAATAAACCTTATATTCAAAACTCACATGTATTTGTGAGAATTTTTTACCCCTTTACTTTGAATCAGTATAGCTAAAAGCAATTACATGAATTACATCATATATTCAGTAATCAGATATATTTGTAATAATTCATTACTTGAAATCAGTAGTACAATAGAAATAAAATTGTAATAACTATAAACAATTTCAGTAATTAAAATACGCAAAATAAAACCAATTAGGATAAGGTTACTTACCTCCAAAAGCCATACCAAAAGAAATTTTTTCCTTAACAATTCCTCTAAAATCTTTAGATATCACCTAGAACAATTTTCAAATACTCTTACTCAATAATCAAATAATTTAAGGACTTATAATGGTATCCAGCTAGATAAAGAGACTACTAAAAATATTCAATAGCTATCTAATGTTATCTCGCACCAAAATTTCTTCATATCATAATATATTTCTTTATATATATATATATATATTTTTTTTTTTTTTCTTTCTGCCACAATTAAAGCCCCAAAAAGAAGGCCATAACTCCTATTACTATGTAGGCACGTGGGCCATCTTCAATTTTGTGTGCTCCTTTGTAACTCCTTTGTTTGTTTCTCTTTTCTTTTCTTTTTTTTTTTTTTTTTTTCTGCCACTGCCGCCTCTAGTTTTCTTTTGGCATGAGGACAAAACACACAAACCAAGCTCTGCCACAAGCTTTTATTGAAACACTATTCTTCCTCTACCAAATCAATTAACAAATAATAATATATTAGGAAGGAATTGGTGTTCCTTTCTTCAAGCGTTTTTTTTTTTCTTTCTCCATCAATCCAATACAATTCTTTTAAGAAAATTACGTGATACAGACCCATGCGGCCATGGCTAAAGAAAGTCTCATTAGGCAAAAATACTCACATAAGAAAAATATTATAATATCGCATAAAATCTAAATTTGATAAAAGAATAAAAATTTCTTAAGCTCTTACCTCAAGAGTGTTGTCAATCCTTCTCTACTTCAGTCTTTTGACTAGTCTCCTTTCTCAAAAAAATTACTCCATATACATTGACATAATAAGCTTATATAGCTAGGGTTTCAACTTTATTTTCTAAAATCCCCTTAGAAAAATTAATTATAAAAATTGACCCCATAAAAAAATTTACTTAAATAACCCTTCTTTTAATCATTTTTTTTTTCGGGGTATTACAATCTCCCCCACTTATAAGAATTCAGTCCTCTGAATTCATCACCAACTGAACGAATTATCACGCTTCCATTGCGCTACTCTAAAGCCACAATTATATCGATCTATACAAATTTATCACTCATCACCATAGTTCAAAACTATTTCACAACATATGCGAATTTTTTTTTTTCAAGATTTGTAAAATAAAAATTTCCAACGCAAATGAGGGCATGATGCTTCCGCTGCATAATACAATACCACTATAAAATCTTTTACTCAACTACCCATAGTTTAAGGACAACCATATAACAAAAAATATAAGATTCTTTAAAGATATACACATATCTCTAGTCTAAATAACTCTCTAAGTTCCTCTCAATATGAATAAAAGTTCCAAGGCCCATTCGTTTAGATTAACTCCAATAACTGATTTTCCGTCAATTATTAATTTCAACAAAATTTCAAGGCCTAAGTAGACTCCAAAAATTACAAGGGAAATCCACAATTTTGATATCCACTATAGACCATTGAATGCTAGCATCCATTTAATTCTATACCTCAAAATTAAGTAGTGCGTCCAAAGTTCCAAACCTTCCTAAGTTCAAAACTAATTTACAACATATGTGTATATCAGTATATCTTTTCGTCCTCAAGTTTTGTAAGAAAAAAGAAATTCCAAAATCTTCATAAATAATCAATTGAGCATTGGAATAAGGTCTTTCAAAGAACCTCTATCTTAACCATAAATTATCTTCTCAAATAAGCGACACTTATTCACCTATAATCTCCAAATGATACTTAGGCTGGAACTCATTGAAGATCTGGGTTCCTTATAATTACATTGCCTATTGTGTAAACAAATCTCTAAGTATACATCAGCTAGAAGAGAATAGTCCATGAAGTATCTCAACCCCCCCCTTTTTTTTTTTACCTTGCAAATAATAGTCCCAACAGTTTATAATAGTCTAGAACTTAAGAGTACTCTGCAATTTATAATCACTAACCATCTGCCAATATAAAACAAAAGGTACAATAATTGACTATAATTCAAATTGTAATAGTCTTTCAAAATAAACTCTCATGCATCCCAACTCCTTCAATATCCAATCAAAAATATGGTTCACTAGTCCAATTCAATCCTATCACGTACTTGTGTTCTATCCACTTCATTTTCTATTGAGCCAATCTATTAACTCTTATTAGTTAAATTCAAAGAATTACATTTCTGGCATCAAAACTTATTTCCCCAGGATATTAAACAATCCTCCAAGTCTATAGAAAGAAATTGAGGACCTTAAACTTCTAAGTAACAGAACATGTCTCAAAAAAATTTAGGGACTACCTCACACATAAATTAGACTATGGTAATCCATGTAGGTTAACCCTAACAAGAACAATGATCCAAAAGAAGGTCTCGGTCCGTAACATTAGAATCCAAGGAAGTCCACCAATATATTACTAAATTCCTTAAACACCCTCAAAATTTATATAATAACATATAATATAATGTGAACTACAATATCCACAAATTAATTTCCTTCACACTACGAACTTTCCATTAATTTCCTTACTCCATATAAACTAAAATCAAGGAATCATAGCTCTAAAATCAAACCTTAACCCCTAAATAAAGTTCTGCAATTTCCAATTCCCCAATGCACTTCGAATTCTAAATAGGGTATATAGAAGACTATCATTCAATAATTAAACCTATGAGAATCTCCCATAGATCAAACTAACCTTAGGTAGGTCGACTATATTAGGCAAAACTATCAATGAATTTTCAAAAGATCAATCACAAAACAGCAGGAAGATTTCCTTTTGTTGTTCTTTCTCACTCTCTTTTCCTTTTAATAAGCAGAGGAAGTTTTAATAACCAATCTGATCAATTACAAAATTTTCAAGAATAAAATACACCCACTTAATACTAGTATAAGATCATAGAAGTATATCAATTAAAATCCTCCATTTGTATTTATAAGTCACGTATGCATAACCACATAGACATAAGTATCAAAACCTTCAAATATGATCTCACAAATCATCATATGATGGAACCTCACTTACACTTTTCGTCAAGTCATCAAAAGAACACTATCTATGACCTAATAACCCTCATAAACAGTGACTAAAACCATAATCCCTAGTGCACAAACTTTATTCCAAATCAAATCCTAGTATAGAGTTTGCAAGATCATAACTTAAGCTCTGATACCATTAAATTGTCACGCCCCGAATCCAAGTATAAAGATAGGCACGTGACAACTGCCGCACACTTATAAAACAAGCACCTAGAAGTGTGCAAGGCCTTCTTAGCAACTAAAATTTATCCTCAAAAATTAAATCAAATAAATCTAAAATACCTCAACAAATTTTTTATGAATAGCTCTCCAATAATTTAATAGGAATAAATTCCAAACCTCATATACATAATGCCAATTGGCCAATAAATAAAAAACTATTAGAAGACCATGCAATCCCAGTATCACAAAGCTTCTTTTTCTGCTCACAACACAATATCAAAACTCCCAAAACTTGATATTCTTCACAATCTGAAACTAGAGGGGGAAAAAATGGGGGTGAGTTGACAACTTAATAAGTAACCAAAGTCCTAATAAGTTCTATCAAGCAATAAATCTGTAAAGTAATAAAATGTAATAAAAGTCTTCAAAGGTTGTAATATATTATGGGTTTTCAAAAAAAATAACTAAAGAATTTTCATAGTCTTAAAAATAACAAGTTGCAAATAGACCATATACTTTAATCTGACAAATATATCATAGATGGTTTAGAAAGTACTCAGTTTTTTCATATATCAAAGTTATAACTTACAATATGTTCCAAAAAAATACATAAGCAGTTTTAATGACTCAAAATAGCTCAAATGCTCAAACATTTCCAAAATCACATTTGTAGTTTTAAAGACTCAAAATAGTTCAAATATTCAAATGCAATTCATATTTTTAACAATCTTATGACTATGGTCACGCTATATCCCCGTGACTAGGCATCAGAGTACCAATGAATAACCCCCATTGGCTGGGTATCAGTGTACCAATGAATCACCCCCATTGGTTTGGGTATCAAAATACCAATGAATAACCCCCATTGGCTGGATATCAGAGTACCAATGAATAACCCCCATTGGTTTGGGTATCAGAGTACCAATGAATAACCTCCATTGGTTTGGGTTTCATAATAAATTCATAGTCAAATTGTTCATAATCATATATATAAAATCATAGTTTCTAACAAAAAACATCTTATTCAAACACATTTATATAATCATATATTCAATATTCAATATTTAAATCTATTTGTGATATTTCTATATTATTTACTTTAAATCATTATAGCTATAAAACAATTAAATAAAATAAACCTTATATTCAAAACTCACATGTATTTGTGAGAATTTTTTTACCCCTTTACTTTGAATTAGTATAGCTAAAAGCAATTACATAAATTATATCATATATTTAGTAATCAGATATATTTGTAATAATTCTTTACTTGAAATCAGTAGTACAATAGAAATAAAATTGTAATAACTATAAACAATTTCAGTAATTAAAATACTCAAAATAAAACCAATTAGGATAAGGTTACTTACCTCCAAAAGCCATACCAAAAGAAACTTTTTCCTTAACAATTCCTCTAAAATCTTTAGATTTCACCTAGAACAATTTTCAAATACTCTTACTCAATAATCAAATAATTTAAGGACTTATAATGGTACCCAGCTAGATAAAGAGACTACTAAAAATATTCAATAGCTATCTACTGTTATCTCGCACCAAAATTTCTTCATATCATAATATATTTCTTTATATATGTATATATATATATATATATATTTTTTTTTTTTTCTTCTGCCACAATTAAAGCCCCAAAAAGAAGGCCATAACTCCTATTACTATGTAGGCACGTGGGCCATCTACAATTTTGTGTGCTCCTTTGTAACTCCTTTGTTTGTTTCTCTTTTCTTTTTTTTTTTTTTCTTTTTTTTTTCTTCTGCCACTGCCGCCTCTAGTTTTCTTTTGGCATGAGGACAAAACACACAAACCAAGCTCTACCACAAGCTTTTATTGAAACACTATTCTTCCTCTACCAAATCAATTGACAAATAATAATATATTAGGAAGGAATTGGTGTTCCTTTCTTCAAGCGTTTTTTTTTTTCTTTCTCCATCAATCCAATACAATTCTTTTAAGAAAATTATGTGATACAGACCCATGCGGCCATGGCTAAAGAAAGTCTCATTAGGCAAAAATACTCACATAAGAAAAATATTATAATATCGCATAAAATCTAAATTTGATAAAAGAATATAAATTTCTTAAGCTCTTACCTCAAGAGTGTTGTCAATCATTCTCTACTTCAGTCTTTTAAGTAGTCTCCTCTCTCAAAAAAATTACTCCATATACATTGACATAATAAGCTTATATAGCTAGGGTTTCAACTTTATTTTCTAAAATCCCCTTAGAAAAATTAATTATAAAAATTGACCCCATAAACAAATTTACTTAAATAACCCTTCTTTTAATCATTTTTTTTTTCGGGGTATTACAATTACAAAGTATATAAGTTGTGGCTCCATCCACAAGCATAAAAACCCAAATCATTACAAAGTATATAAGTTTTTGCATTAGCAGATTTATTTAATAAGATTTCTTTATAATAGTCCAGCAAATTAGGCAAAAATCACCCTTTGCCCTTCTCCAAAAAACAATAATCAGCACGTCACGACCTTCTGCTTAGGGCCCAACCTCTTTTACCTTCAAAACTGCAACACCAAACAAATAAAAAGCTAAGTTCTCCCTCAAATTTTATGTTTGAAAAAAGTTATGGCTCTTATGCTAAGTCAAGCATTCAACAAAGACCATATCATTTCTAACCAAAATTCAAAGAGCTTATAAACACATGACAAAGATGCAAAACAAGAATTATGCATTAGCATTGTTAAAAGCATATAGTATGCGCAGCAATTAAGTATTTGAATTAATAATAAAATGAAGTGTATTTTTATAAATATTATCTAAAGCATATATTGCAGCCCTTAAATTGTAGTTTAGTGTTGAGCAGCAATCAATCCTCCATCATAAGCATGCATTAGGTAAAACTGAGTAATAAATACAGAAGCAAAAATACTTTAAAAGGAAAAGTAAGTCCTATGTACTATAGAGTACTTTGAAAATGCATATTATACCACATTTATTATTCATCAAGCAAATGTAGCTCGGAATTTATTTGAAGCGCATAAACTCTAGCTGAAATCCTAAACTTATGTAATCAATTATTTTCATAAAACTACACCTCAATATAGATTCAACCTATCCAACAATCACACAGCATTGATCTCATTTAAAAAATTCTTTTGTGACCAGTAAATCCAATTGTGTATGAATGTATACATATGAAGTTATGTATACATTCAAACACAATGTCCTTAGCAATATCCTCGGTTTTCACTCCACTTCTAATCTTGGTAGTTATTCGGGTTTTCCCCTCAGACATGCGGGGTCATCGAACCAAGACCTGAACTTTGTTTTGAACCGTGTTGAACAAAAGCTAGCTAGGTGGAAAGCTAACCTTTTGTCTTTTGCTGGTCGCCAGGTTCTAATCCAAACTTCCATTAGTTCTATTCCTTCCTATATCATGCAATTTGTTTTGCTCCCTTCCAGAATCCTTGAAAAATTGGATAAAACCAGCCGAAACTTCCTTTAGGGCTCCTCGGACTCTAAGAGGAAAATGCACTGGGTAGGGTGGGATAAAATCACAAGATCTAAGGCAGAAGGTGGTCTCGGTATCCATACGGAGAAGGGTAGAAAGTTGGCCTATCTCTCCAAGTTAAACTGGAGATTTCTTGAGGAGAAAAACGCTCTCTGGTCCCAAGTTCTTAGAAAGAAATACTTATCTCGAAGACGTCTCTCTTCCAGCAATGTGCAATCCCTCCCTAGCTCTCATACCTGGAAAGCTCTTTACAAAGGCAGGGATATTTTCAAGGAAGGAACTGATGGAAAATTACATGTTTGTATCGCATAAAAAACACACGCAGCGGAAGAATAACGGATCTACTTCATTCGCAATAGATAACATGTACAATATAAGTTTCAGAATATAAGAACAAAAGAGTATACCTTGGTGCGGTGAAATTCAAAACCAAAGAGAAGAAGTTCTTGAGAACACTTTCAATCTTCACTCCAATTCCACTTGGTGCCCAAGATGTGTGGTCTCTCAATCAGTTCTATGTGTTGTTCTAGAGAGAATATGAAAGAGTGTCTCTCTTCCTTATATCATATCTTATGAACATACAAACCATTTCATTCTATATAAAACTTTGTATGTTTCTTTCCACATAACTGATTATCTAATTGGGCTAGCCATTTGGGCCTTCCCAATTGGGCTTTTGTGTGTGGCTTGGAGTGGGACCAAAAGGGAACAAATAAGACACTAGTTCCAATGGGACTTGGGCTTTTCTGTCAACTCTTGACAAGTTCAAAGTTACCATTAATTATATTTAATACCACTATATAAATATAATTGCACTCTAGGCCTTATTAATAAATTATATCCCAAGACTTTATTATACATGCAACTCTTTCATAAAATATTCGTAGTAATACAAAGTCATGAATATAGACTGCCATTTTGTAAATTACTACATCTTAATTTTTGAGTACCCGGTTTAATCCTTTTAAGTTATTCGTCATATATTTATAAAATCTAATTTCATAAATATATACTTTAGTCTTACTAAAGTGGTTAGGCCTAACTCTCTGAATAACTGAACCTATTAAACTTATCTCAAAGGAATATTTTATATCTCCGTTAAGAGACTATGAATTCCATCTTGAGAATATATGTTTCATTAACATTAAATGTGGCTGCCTAACATACTGAGGTTTTGACCGTTACTTTAGATCTCACTCCTGATATATCAAAACAACCTACATTTCATGATCAGGTCCATTATTCTCTCAGGATTAAGAGTTCATGTGAATACAAGTCGTGAGATTTATTATTTAATTGACAATCGTTAGGAAAATAATAAATCTCACAGCGATCCAGTTCAATATGTTTTAACTTTTAAAACATATCAACATATCAACTAGAAGTCACCACTTCCATGACCAAGACAAATCATCGTAGTTAATATGTTATAGTATTCACAGATGAAATGCCCAATTTCATCACCGACTACGAACCAAAATTCTGAGTTTAAAAAGAACTTGTGATCTATATCTTCTGTGACTAAATCACATAAATCACATACTATGCATCTCATGGACTATTTGATAATGTCTAAATATTCATGTTACCATTATTTTAGATAATAACAAAACAACTTTATTAATCATAATATTAAGTCATACATCATTTAACACATAATGTCATATATAATATCATACATGGCATATTACAATAGGATTTAAGGGCACTTATTCCAACAGGAACCAGATGGAGTTTGGGTCGGGACAGTGACATCAGCTTCTGGTTTGATAGGTAGACTTCAGAAGGTCCGATAAGAAGTCTTATTCATGGCCCTCTCACTAGGGAAGAGGAGGAGCTGAAAGTTGGAGATGTAGCTTCGAAATTTGGATGGAATTGGTGTAAAATTTCTATGGAGTTGCCCGCAAAGATCTATATGGAAATCAAGGCCATGCCACATTCTCGTGTGTCAGATGAGAGGGATAAACTCATATGGGCTGCTACCTCTAGTGGGGAATTTAACCTTGCTAGTGCTTACAAGCTTGCATCTAATCAGGTTGATTTTGTCTCTCCCTTCAATGGTTGTTGGATTTGGAAATTAAAGATTCCGCCAAAAATTCAGTCTTTCATCTGTATATGCTTACACAAAAGTATTGCAACACGAGAATGTCTTGCCAAAAGGGGTATACCGATAAACCCTTCATGCCCCCTCTACCACCAATCTACGGAATCAATACTACACCTTCTTCGGGACTGCCTAGCTGCATCTAATGTTTGGCACAACCTCAATCCTTTTGGCTTAGCTCCTGCCTTTTTCTCACAAGATTTACATACTTGGCTTGAAGTCAATTGTAGAACTGGGAATAATGTCAGCTTCTTCTCTATTCCGTGGCATATCTTATTCTCTTTTGGTATCTGGTCTATTTGGAATCACCGAAACATGGTCGTCTTCCAAAACCAGGCTCCCTTTCATTCTATCCTTAAGGAAGTCATCCAAAGGGTTATGGAATACTTCTTTTGTGTTTAAGGCAGTAGTTTGTATAAGCCGAATTTGCTTAAGATGGTTAGATGGGAAAGACCCTATAGGGGCTGGTATAAACTGAATATGGACGGATCTGCTACAGGGAATCAAGGGGTTGCTGGGGGAGGCGGTGTGCTTAAGGATGATGCAGGCGTTTGGGTTAAGGGCTTTGCTAGACAAATTGGACATATTAGAGCTTTGGGTCTAAGAGATGGCCTTATTATGTGTTCAAATCTGCATATTAATGCCTTAAAAATAGATTTGGATGCTAGAGTCATAAGTGATTTGATGAACAATTCGGGGTCTTCCAATGCATCTAACTCTTCTATAGTGGCTAATTGCAGGCTCCTGATCTCTCGAATTCCTCAAGTTAAAGTGAAGCATTGCTACCGTGAATCTAACTCCTGTACTGATGCTTTTGCACATCTAGGATCTAAGATGCCCTTTGATTTTTTATTTTTCTCTTCCCCTCCTCCCTTTATGTTTAACGTTTATGTATCAGACCTCTATGGTCTCTATTATTCTAGGCTTTGCCCTGGCCCAATTGTTTCTCCTTCTCTGTTTTAGTTTAATGCATTCCCCAGTTTACCGAAAAAAAAAAAACATATGAAGTTATGGATTTTCACTCAATTACAACTTAATATAGATTCACCCTTTACAAAGTTACACAGTGTTGTTAATTTAATAATTTCTCTTCTTACCATTAAATTCAATTGTGGGAATCTATACATCCAAAGTTATAGATCATCATAAGAGCAACTAAGTTCTGGATGTTAATTATGAGGAAGTTACATCTCACATATTAAAAAAATTAAAAATTAAAATTCACCTAAGATACCAACAAAAAAAGTAAGAAAGAAGTGTACAATCAAAGCCATTCAGACCTCACAAACATTAGTAAGTAGTTAATGCTTCCATAGCCCAAATCCAAACACCCACAAACAAAAGCAAATATGAAAAGTATGTACCAGCATAAATCTGACATAATAAGCCATCTGCTACATTTGGTTGAGTGATTGTATACCATGAAGGAAATGACCATAGAAAGAAAAATAAAACATAGGACTCAAATTCAATTCATCTCCTTTTTGTCCATTTTCAAAGCAACCAAACAGAAATTGAAGACGCAAATTTTCATAGAATCTTGCATTTGTAACCAAAAATCACAAGATTGAGAAGATAAGCCACATGGTGATGACATTCGGTCTCCATCCATTGTCTCACTATAACTCTATCATAGAGCCTCATGCTCAATTTTTGTTATCCCTTTTAGAGAACATCTTTATTAACTTCCCTTCTCACCTCATCCTATCCCTTATAGACGTCTATAGGGATATGGCGACCCATGATAAGCTCATTTTCCCTTCGGCTATCACGTGGCCATTTTTTTGTCTTCTATCCCGGGTCTGATCACTTATTCGTCATGGGTGCCATTAACGCTGCTACCGTTAGACAGAGTGATGCCTAGCTTCGACCGAGGCAGACACAAACCGAGACGGCGGCTCCTCCAGCTTCTTCAGCTCCGTCCACATTCGTTCCTTTTTCTTTTGCAGGTGGTGTGACCTTCAATGCAATCATGGCGTAGCTTCAGCGCATGGATGCTTGCCTTGACACTCTCAGTGATGAGTTGTGTTAGGTGAACACCTATGTTAGTCGTATTGCACGACAACAGGCTTGCCTTATTGGTGTCGTAGAGTCTCCCTCTCCTTCTCTAGAGGCTTCTGAGGACGAGGACGAGGACGACGATGGTGACTCTGACGATGATACTGATGAGGATGTGGATGCTAGCTCTTCGAATGACGATGAGATGACTGCTTGAGTTACTTGCCTTTTGTTATTCGTGACAAAAAGGGGGAGTAGTTTTGGGATAAGAGTAGTCATATATTTAGGGGGAGAGTTAGCATAGGACTTTTGGTGATAGGAGGAGTGATTATATTTTGAGGGATGTAGTGAGGTTATCATGTATTTTCTTTTCTTTCTTTTACTTTTACCTCATGTATACCGGTCTTGTGACCATTTGACATACATTGTACTTATCTTTTGATATATATATATATATATATACATATATGTTGATGTATGTTCATTCACCTATCTCTTCATGTGTTGTTTCTTTTTTCTCTTTATGCACATGCTTCTTATTATTTGTATGCAATATTTTATTTATGTTTCATACTAAGATGCCGTGATGAGTTTTGTTTAAAGTGTTTCAGAAATACAAGTTGTCAAAGTCTTCCTTGACATGAACTCTCTTCTTGCAAAGTTTTTCAAGAGTTTGTGTTAGGATAGATTTTATTATATTTAACAAGTGAATATGAGTTAAGTAATTTATGACTTCTCTCATATGTCATTTGTTTATTGTAGTTTTGTCACAGATTGTCAAAGGAGGAGATTGCTAGGATATATGTGAATCATGTTAGGAACATATGTTAATATAGAATTGGCTAATCCTTTGACAATACACACTTTACTTGTAATTGGGTAGATCTAAGATGTGTTTAATATTTCAAGAAACAAGAGTTCAAGTCCAAGTGTTAAAGCCATGTAAGTCTGTCGAAGAAACAAGTGAAGAAGTGGTGGATTTTAAAACTCAACAGCTAGCTCAACAGATAGAATCTATTGAGGTTTAAAAGGTAGCTCTAGCCCTATGCTCAACAGTTGCTTGATAGATAAGCTATTTAATGAGATTTATGAAAATCAGATTTTCAGTTCTGATTTTCATTCAATCCGTGTGTACATCTTTATATAGATAAGCTATATAAAGATTATTTTAAGGGCAGTCAAAGGTTGCCGAATATGAAGCAAAGTTTTGTTCATACATATTGTGACCGGAGACAGAATTTGCCCTAATTCATCTTTCTCTTGAAGAAGCTGTTGCGTTTGTACGTCATTGGGTTTGGTAACCAAGGAGTTTCGTGATCTTCATCGTGTTGATGAACTGAAGAATTTTGCAGCCAACATCTTTCTCAAGTTGGTAAGTAAGTCGCATACTGGGATCTACGCATTAGATTTGTTAGTCACAAACTGGAAGCTGTGCATTGAAAATGAGAGATTGTCACTACAGAACAAGTCCAATTTGGTATTGGGGTAAGGGTTTAATTGTAGGTTAGTATAAGGTACTGGGATTCCTTTACTTGTAACCGCTTGTTGTGATAATAGTGAATTTTCGAGAGTGATGACCTTAAAATCACCCGATGGAGGTTTTTGCCTTGGGAGTTTTCACCATTCGTAAACAAATCACCGGGTCAACTTTCTTTTCCGCTGCATATTTACTTAGTTGGTGATTTATTTGTGCTACCACACGTTTTGCATGTTTATTGAATTAATTAATTAACTTAGCTAAATCAATTGGTTAATTTATCACAAGGGGTAAATACATTATTGGCCTATCATCCAACATTTTATAGGTGGAGTTCCATCAAGTGGCCTTTAACTCCATTTTTACTTTCTCCACACACCTCTTGAAGGCTTGTAACCTATTTGGAGAAGTTTTCACATATCTAACTGCATGATGCACCCTATCAATTGACTTATAATGATGTTTTAAGCCATTGGTCACAATAAGATTCAGGATGTGAGCACAACACCTCACGTGAAAAATTTCATTCACCAAAACAGTACCTTTCCACATATTAGTAGCTTCTTTTAAGTAACTAATGACTACATCATTTGAGGAAGCATTACCCACCATCAAGGTGAAAATCCCCTCAATATTCCACTCTTCTAAACAAGATTCTATTTTGCCAATGGTTTTCCCCTTATGGTTATCAACAATATAAAAATTCAAAATTTTTTTTATGTAGCTTCCAATCATCATCTATAAAATGAAAAGTAAGACATATGTAATTAAAATTTTGCATTGAAGTCCATGTGCCAGTAGTAAGGCAAAGCCTACAGCCTCTCAAGGAATTTCTCACCTTATCCTTCTCTTCAAAATAAATCCGACTCACATCTTTAGCTACTGTGAAGCGAGATGGGATATTAAAATTAGGTTGGAAGACATTACAAATCCTTTTGAATCCTGGGTTCTCTACAAACCTAAATGGAAGCTCATCCAATATGATCATTTCAGCAAGAACTTTTCTACCCATAGTATTTGCAAAAGTCCTAGGCACTAAATTCCCCTCCTCTACATCCTTGGACAATGGGTCTTGTCCATCATGCAATTCATTAAAAAGACATTCAGGACAAATGGGTGTATGGTTTTTTAAATTAGATGTCCCATAAATTTTGCTATCAGCCATGTACTCCTTACTACAATATATACATCTTGCCTTAGTTTTACCTTCCTCATCTATAAATATCACGCCCTAAACCCAACTATAAAGAGTACTTCTTAACAACTAAAATTTATCCTTAAAAATTAAATTAAATAAATCCAAAATACCTCAACAATTTCTTTTTGAATAGATCTCCAATAATTTAATAGGAACAAAATCCAAACCTCATGTACATAATGCCAATTGGCCAATAAATATAAAACTATTAGAAGACCATCCAATTCCAAAATCACTAAGCTTCTTTTCCTGCTCACCACACAACAACAAAACTCCCAAAACTTGCTATTCTTCACAATCTAAATTTGGAGGGGAAAAAGGGGGGGGGGGGGGGTGAGCTGACAACTCAATAAGTAACCAAAATCCTGATAAGTTCTATCAAACAATAGATCTATAAAGTAATAAGATGTAATATGAGTCTTCAAAAGTTATAATATACTAGCGTATGACCCGTGCAATGCGCAGACTACTTTTATTTATTATTCATGGAAAACTATGTAAAATCATAAAAATATTATGACAACTCCATAGATTATTAAAATTAAATAAATTGATTTTTTTTAAAAGAAAATGAAAAGGAAAAAACTTCCCATTTATTTTTATTTTTCTTAATTATATTATTATTTTTTTAAATAATGAGAAACTCCCTTAAAATTGAAGGTGTGTTTATGCATTAAATATGGTCAAATGAAGACATAATGAATAAAGAAAATACAAAAAACATCAATCATACAAACTCTGTTGTCACGATTATAGGATTCTTATTATAGCTATCCAAATTAAACTACACTGAGGACAACTAATTTCAAGAATACATACAAAAACCGCACAAAAGATAGTTGTTGGGGTAGGGGAAAAAAAAAAAAAAACCAAAACTCTTGCAAAAGTTAAATTGTAGAGTTTTTTTAATACCAATCACTATACTACCCCATGAAAAAATAAAAGATGGTGACACTAAATCAAAGTTACATTTGTGAAATCTCTCAGAGAAATCTACAGCTACCTACTCATTTCCCAAGCCATGTACATTTGGTTGATGCTTTTTAGTACAATCCTTTTCCATGAATTTCTTGAAGCATAAGGATATTGACAATTTTTGCATTCTTCTAAACTTCACTAATGCATTTCTTATTTGTCTATGGCTCTTTCTCGACTACTCTCCTACTCCTAACAGCAATTAACACCTAACAAAGTAGCATCAACAAAAATTAGAGAATGATGCACTATGTTGCACTATATAAACTTGAAAATATTATATCATAAATTATCCAATATATTTGTCACTGACTGGGTATGGGTGCAGCAAACACATGCATGTACAAAATTTTGGGTATAAGCAAAAAAATAAAAATAAAAAGCTTGTAACTTTGAATGCTCATAGGACCAAGACTTAACTAATTTAAAAGGTAAATTCAATGTTCAGCAAGTAATCTACATATCAAGAATGTTCAGTAAGGATTATATCATAAATAGCACATTCAATTCGTAAATAATCGGCATATCAAATCATAAACTGATTTAGGAAAAGCATTATCTTAAGAAAATAACTCACTTAGGAAAAGACAACAGTAGAGAAAGGAAGGAAATGCTTCTACAAATATATATATCAAACGACAACCTTTATGACTGGCTACATGCTGTGAAAGATAAGGATAAGATCTTGGATTGGCCTTTGAGGATTAAAATTGCCATCGGGATAGCAAGAGGCATAGCATGCCTTCTCCATAACTGTCATTTCTCAGTAGTCCATCTCAGCTTGAGTTTGAATGCTATCTTACTTGATCAGAATTTTGACGCCAAGATATCAAATTTTGGAGAGGCAATAATATTGAAATTCGGAGGACTAATGTTTGTGAACTCAAGCGACAATGACTTGAGCAATAGAGTTCTTGATGGCAGTGGAGTTACGGAGTTGGATTTTTTCAGAAAGGATGTCTATGATATTGGCATTCTGCTTCTTGAGCTAATTACAGGAATGGCACCCATTCAAATAAAAATAATTATTAAAACCATTCGGATGGGGGTTACATTGATTGGATTAGTTGTCTTTTGACTTGCTCTTCTTTAATGTGTAATTTCATTGATAAATCTTTTATTGGGTTAGGTTTTGATAATGAAGTTTTTCAGTTGCTCAGAATTGCTGGTGCCTACATTAAGCCCTTACCTTGTCAAAGGCCTGCAACCCTTGAATTGTACCATGTGATAAGCATCCCTAGAATGAATTATGGCCTCAAAAATAATGACCCGGAGATATTGAGGCAATTTAAAATTGCAACTACCACTGCCAGTACTTCGAATGAAATTGTTGAGGCTGAAAGTATATAGAACACATATAGCACATTAAAACACACACATACACGAAGGAGAAAAATCTCATAGATCATTTAATCTAAAATTAAGATGTCGAAAGCTCAAACACATAAAAGCAGCAAACGAAACATCACAAATTTATGCATAAAATGTCTATATGACTTTTAAATAATCCAAATGCAGCAATATTAGAAGCAATTTTAAGGATTATTTCCTACTCTCAGTGGCTTTTGCAACATAAAAATCACAATCAACACATATACATCTCATAAAGAACAAATAATATATTTGTTAATGTTCTACTTGTCAATTGAAAACAGTCCCAAGTTAACAACCAAAATAGGAGTTATAACCATAACTGGAGATTGTACTAACTTCAATAAATATATGTATCTTTGTATAAAGGAGTCTGTAATTCCAATTACCATTAAAAAAAAAAAATCTAATTTCATCCAAACCAAGGAAAGAAGACATACATGACTTCAGCCAAAAACACTCTCCATTTAGCATTATAGTCAGCAGGGCTTTGATGAGGGTTGGATTTTGTGAGTCAAAGAGACCTGATGCAGTTGCCACTTGGGATGCGCTGCCACTAAGGGGTGTTGAGTGTATCTTGTTTCTTTTGCTAGTCACAACACTGACTTCAATCCCATTCCTATGTGTTTTAACCAATATACCACCATCATAATGCAAATACCTTATCAAAGCCAAATATAACCCAAAGATCTATCCAACTATTATAGGGGAAAAAAAGATCAAATTTAATGCACAAATTTAAAAATAAAGAGGAAAACTTACAGTTAGCAGTCCTTGCAGTCAGTGGTGGGAGGGTAGACGTTGGCAGGAAGCTGGCTTGACAGAAGGGCTAACCTTCAGATTTCTATCTCCCTCTCTCTTCATTTATCTCATTTTGTTCTATGTTTGAACAACATGGCTAGAAGTTAGATGGACATTTTTTCCTATGTGGGAACACCTCCTTAAAGAAAACTATTTTGAAGAAGCTATTTTGACAATATTTTTTATTTAATTCATGCAATAAATTGGGGAGAACTTATTAATTCTATTGAAATCATAGGTTCGAATAAAGAATTGGGACAGTTGAAGGACACCTACCCAATGTGACTCCCTGGCTGCATCTATTGCCCCCTCTGAATGATTTCCATATTTTACTTAATGAGATGCCTCAATCCCTTTATATTCAAAACCTACAATCATTTCCCTAGAAGAGGTTGATTAATTAAATGTACTAAACTTATACAACACAATCCTCCCAAGTTTAATGAGGAACACACCAATCCATAGTCCACTAAACGAAGGTTGTTAGGTTCATCCAAGATCCCTTAAGTTCTCTTATTAATTTTTGATCTATTAGCAACATGAATAGGGATCATCAACATTGAAATAAAATATACTTATAAAAAAATTTGAAAGAAATACATAATTTTTTTTTTTTAAAGAAATACATTGGTAGTCTAGATAATGTATTTTTGATAAGAGTGATCCTTCCTCCTTCAACTTGCTTTTGTTAACCTTAATAGAGTACCATATTTTCCTAATAGAAATCCAAACCCACTTCCTCCATTTTCACCAAAATCATGTCTTTCTAATAGATATATGAAATATCCATGGTTAAAATGATCATATAACATTTATGTGCCTAGCTTACCAATTAGGCAAAACACTACTATCAAGTTTGCTATCAAGACATTCATTGGCAATAAACACCAAATAAGGGATTTGCCAATCTTCAACATTTAAGTGATCCATGAACACTTTTTTTTTTTTGTTAAGTAAAGAGATTAGCTAACATCTTTGCCACAAGCACATAGACACTTCCAAGGTAATATGGTAAAAATCATTAATACTGACATCACCACTTTTTTTTTTTTTTTTGGAATCAAAGTGACATAAGCATTAGAGAGTTCTCAAACTTGTGATTATAGAATTCTATTTCCCCACAACTTAATATCTGGCCACCATCTCTAGCTAACATCCACTTCAGTATTGTAACATTCAATTTCACTATTTCTAACACTTATTAATCCCTAGCCACCATCTCTAGTAGAAAACAATATATCTCTTACCCTTTTCTCTCTAACAGTTGCATTGCACATTTTCTTTCTATTTCTTTGCTTCAAATTCAAGTTATAGAACCCAATCCACCACTCTTATTGATCTACATTTTTCTTTGTTTACATTTTGATTTTCACATGGATTTCTTCTAAATTTTGTTCATTGATTTAGGCATTATTTTATTTTTCATTTTTTATGATTAGGTTTGATTCTTACTTGGCAATTAGAGCTTTATTTTTACCAATTTGAGATCTAATTAGTGCATTCAGGGACTCTCTTTTTTTTCTTTTTTCTTTTTCCAGGCTTTATTTCTTTTATCAATTACATTGGCTCAATTTCATAATTTCATTGGGTTTTTGAGATTTGTTTAGTTGAAGATAGAAATATGTGTGTTTATTTTTGGGTTCTGGTTATTTTTGTAATTGGGTTTTGTATCTTATTTTTTCATTAGTAATGCTCTTATTTGATGCTTCTTCATGCCCAAAAGATTCAGAGGTTCCTCTGTCTGAATTCACTTCAACTGAGTTGAGGTCTTTTATACTTATATTTGGTCTTCATTCCCAAAAGATTTAGAGTATTCTTTCTTTGGTAGAACTTAATCTTCAAGAAATTTACTTCATGACTTCCTTTTTCTCTGGTTTAAATGGTTGATTGTGTTGATTTTCTATAATGGGTTGCGATCTAATATGATATTTGTTGGTATTACTTGTTCAAAAATTTTTTTTTTTGGGGTATCCCAACCATCTATAGCCTTTCGGTGTATCTTTTCCTTCCAAATTTCCAGGTTGACTTCCAACTAAGAGAGAGTACGCATGGTAAGTACAAAACTAAAATCAAACCAAAATTGGGGAAAAAAAAAAACTAAAAAACAAAAGAAATTCCAGTATGAAGAAATTCCTCCTCGGCAAAGTTTCTGTATGAAGAAATTCCTAACAAGTTTTTGTATGAAGAAATTCGTCCTCGGCAAAGTTCGAGGTGAGAAGTTCTTGAATATATTTCTCTTAGACTTGATTACAATTCTAGTTCTTAATGCTATAGTGTTTTTTCTACAGAATCTCTCATGCTCCCTCTGTAATTGGGGTCTTTCTTCTTTATATTAGCCCGTTTACTTCATCTCAACCCTCCACGTGTAGATCAAGCTGCTGACTTTTATCCTTGTCTCATCAACACTTTTAGAAGTCTTTGGGAATAGCTGTAAGGCTGAATATCACTGTTCAGTTATCACCTCCACATTAATGTGGCCAGAAAATTAGCTACAGAGCCTTTAATGCGATGGCAGCAGCTTTCTCTTAGATATTTCTTAACTTTCCTCTGTCCTATTCCCTCCTGACGTTTATCCCCACCTGTACAATCATTCGGAGCATAGCTCCTAATGGCAGACCAAACCTCCTGACCTCTGCTCTACTTAGCCGAGGAGACATTATGTACGACTTACTATTATGATTAATAAAGTTGTTTTATTATTATCTAAAATAATCGTAACATAAATATTCAGAAATTATCATATAGTCCATGAGATGCATAGTATGTGATTTATGTGAAAAGTCACAGAAGATATAAATCACAAGTTCTTTGTAAACTCAGAATTTTAGTTCGTAGTCAGTGATGAAATTAGGCATTTCATCTACGAAGACTATAACATATCAACTAAGATGATTTGTCTTGATCATGGAAGTGGAGACTTCTAGTTGATATGTTGATATGTCTTAAGAGTTAAGACATATTGAACTAGATCGCTGTGAGATTTATTATTCTCCTAACAACTGTCAAATGAATAATAAATCTCATGAAATTTATTTACATGAACCCTTATTCCTGAAAAAATAATGGACCTAATTATGAAGTGTAAGTTGCTTTGATATGTCAAGAGTGAGATCTAAAGTAACGGTCAAAACCTGTTAGGCAACCACATTTAGTGTTGATGAAATATATATTCTCAAGATGAAATTCATAGTCTCTTAACTGGTGTTGAAGACTCGGATAGATACATTTTGCTAGCAGCAAAACTGGACCTATTCACCAAAATGACTCAATATAGCATCAGAACAAAAGGGGAAAATGTATTTATTTTGATCATGTTGTTAAAGATGACAGCAAATCAAGTGTCAAAGGGAAAATATAATAAAATTGAGAGAAGCCAGGCCAGATAGATATTTTGTAAATCTCCAAAGCTACTATCTTTTAAGTTGGAAACATGAGTTTCATTTTGATCATTGTAAAAAATGCAATTCCTTTTATTCTTAGTAAACTCTTCAGCCAAAAGCGATAAATAACAATTATATATCTGTCTAAATAGAGGTAATTCAATCTGAAGTTGTGCAATTTGTTTGACGAAAAATCAGTATTGTCACAAAAAGCTCACGAAGTTGTTTTCCTGAAGCCCAATGTGGTGCATGATTTAAAGCTTCATGCCACTCTTTATCATCATCAAGCAAACCAAGCATCTATCTACATTATTTATAGTTCTCATTTCTTTAAAGGATGGGGGAAAAAAACTATTTGAAGTAAAAAAAGAGTATGGTGACCTTTAATTAATAATGTTGCAGAAAAAAGATGAGATAGAGCAGCAAATAATATGACAGTCGCAGTAACTTAATAGTACATTTAGGTTACTCTTTTTTTAAAAAATAAAATAAATAAAATAAACAATACAAAGAAATACGTAAAGATTCATAGAGTAAGGTAGTCTATCCATTTGTTTGTCTGGCTTGTAAGAGTATGTTACTTATAAAATATATTGAAATACATTAGGATTTAGTTTTTTTTCTTCTTTTATGACCAGGTCTTCCATCTTTAGTAGTTATAGAAGCAGCAAATTCAGGTCTTTCAACAGATGTTTCTCCTATTTCTATTTTTTGGCTAGCTGTGTACTTGTCCTTCCTTGATTTTCTGACATTTTCCTCCATTGTGTCCTGCAATAATTTTCATTCTTATGTATCAGTTAAAGTAATGTTTAAATCATATAGTAAACAAAGCGAAGTAAGTATGCTTCAATTACTTGATATTCTTCAACTTTACATGAGCCATTTTGCTTATGTGAAATTTCCATCTCCAAAATCTTCGAAACCGTGTAATTTTCTTTTCCATACTTCAAATTATATTCATCAAGATGCAGTTGGAACAAATATTCATTTTCAATTATTTTCTAAATCTCTTTTGGTAAAATATTCTCATCTAATTTCAAAATCTATATGAACAAAGTATCATACAATTCGCAAAATATGTATACATACATGTGTCATACAATGTGTATACTTCAATTTTCTGATAAAAAAGATTAGGGCTGATATGAAATTACCTCTTCTTACATCTCTGCAAGTTCTTTTGCAGTTTTAGATATAATTTTCTCAGCTCCTTTGTCAAACAATGTGAACGTGGCTGAATCGGTCTCATCTTGTACTTGGACTTGTATCCTATAGCTATTTTAGATACAAATTTGTTAGTAGAATATTATATATAATTTGTGTGTGTTTGTGAATTTACAAATCATTTTTTCTTCCATTACCTTGGAACTGCAAACTTTGGTTCATTTTTACAACGTTCACACCATAGAACTCCTTTGACTTGTTTCACTTTCGTCTTGCATATAAGACATGCAACATAATACCATCCATATTTGTTGTAGATATTAATGATTTTGGCATTGCATGTTACCAGTAAGTCCTATAATGCAAACTTTGATTAGTTTATAAAATTATACTTTATTATAAATCACATAAACAATTACCAATTATGATAAATTCATAATATAAGAGTATAGTTGATACCTTTGTCTCTGAGTTCCATTCCAAGTCCTTAATTTCAGCAACTGTTTTTTTATTATGTAAGGCAAGTTCTCCATCTTGTACTTTAAGTAGTCCTTTTGGCAGTATTTCTTTTACGTATATGTCCATTGTGGAGTTCAATCTATGCATCAACATTAACATTATTTTATATATTTTTTCCTAAATATTTAAATTTTTAGCATAGTTGTACAAATCATAAAAAAGAATAGATATAAACAATGTTATATATCTAAACAAACTGAAATAAACATGTCATCCTAAAAATACCTGCTGGTCTCTTTTTTTAAACTTCTATAGCATTTGTTTTATAAAATTTTATGTTATCTATCATTTAAGAAGCATTACAAAGTAGGTACATACTTGAAAAGAAAAAGTGTAATAGTAGTTACTTGTTTCTAATTTCTGCAACTTCAAGATGTTGGGATAAGTTCCCTTAAATCATATTGTAGTATGCTATGTATGATATTATGTATGACATTATGTGAGAAATGATGTATGACTTAATATTGTGTTTAATAAAGTTTCTTTATTCTTATCTAAAATAATGGTAACATGAATATTCGGACATTATCATATAGTCCATGAGATGCATAGTATGTGATTTATGTGAAAAGTCACAGAAAATATAAATCACAAGTTCTTTATAAACTCAGAATTATAGTTCGTAGTCGGTGATGAAATTGGGTATTTCTTCTGCGAAGACTATAACATATTAACTAAGATGATTTGTCTTGATCATGGAAGTGGAGACTTCTAGTTGATATGTTGATATGTTTTAAGAGTTAAGACATATTGAACTGGATTGCTGTGAGATTTGTTATTCTTATAACGATTGTCAACTGAATAATAAATCTCACGACTTGTATTCACATGAACTCTTAATCCTGAGAGAATAATAGACCTGATCATGAAATGTAGGTTGCTTTGATATATCAGGAGTGAGATCTAAAGTAACGGTCAAAACCTCAGTATGTTGGGCAGCCACATTTAGTGGATGGAACATATATTTTCAAGATGGAATTCATAGTCTCTTAACGGAGATATAAAATATTTCCTTGAGATAAGTTTAATGGGTTCAGTTATTTAGAGAGTTAGGCCTAACCACTTTAGTAAGACTAAAGTATATATTTATGAAATTAGATTTCATAAATATATGATGAATAACTTAAAAGGATTAAACCGGGTACTCAAGGATTAAGATGTAGTAATTTACAAAGTGGCAGTCTATATTCATGACTTCATATTACTACGAATATTTTATGAAAGGGTTGCATGTATAATAAAGTCTTGGGATATAATTTATTAATAAGGGCTAGAGTGCAATTATATTTATATAGTATTATTAAATATAATTAATGGTAACTTTGGACTTGTCAAGAGTTGACAGATAAGCCCAAGGCCTATTGGAGCTAGTGTCTTATTTGTTCCCTTTTGGTCCCACTCCAAGCCACACACTAAAGCCCAATTGGGAAGGCCCAAAAGGTTAGCCCAATTAGATAATCAGTTATGTGAAGAGAAACATACAAAATTTTATATTAGAATGAAATTGTTTGTATGTTCACATAAGAGTAAGAAAGGAACTTCTTCATATTCTCTCTAGAAACATAGAACTGATTGAGAGACCACACATCTTGGGCATCAAGTGGAATTGGAGTGAAGATCAAAAGTGTTTCCAAGTGCTTTTCTTCATTCGGTTTTGAAATTCACCATACCAAGGTACACTCTCTTGTTCATATATTTTGAAACTTACATAGTGCATGTTATCAATTGCGAATGAAGTAGATCCGTTTATTTTCCGCTGCGGATGTTTTGTATGCGATACAAACATGTAATTTTCCTTCACAGGAATGTCTAAATTGACGTACAGCTTTGTTGCAAAAGTGGATGATAGTTGATAGTCACCTACAAAAAAGTTGTTAAAATTTATAAGCATTATTGATACATAAATGTTGTATATTTAATAAATGATTCAATTAATTGTTATCTCTGAAAGTTTTCACAATAGTTGAAGTGACTATTACAATGAATGGCCCTTTATTTGTTTTGTAGAAATCATCATCTATTTGTTGTGCAGTATTTCCCCACAATGTTGTTTGAACTGATTTGTTCCTGAAGTTGTTTATATGTAAGTTTGAGTCATTTAAAAATTATAACATATAAGTTTTAAAAAATGTATATATATCTTACTCTTCTAACAATAGTTGAATGTTTCTCATCTTTGTCAATGTAGTCCAATATGCCAATCACATCTAGTAAAGAACATATATATTTTTTTTAAATAAGAGTCAATATTAAGTTATGCATTGCATTATTTTTGAGCTCTATAAAAGTAGATGCTTGACTTGCAAAACAATTAAAATTACCAGTCAAGTAAGTAGTGTCATAGCAATGGGAAGCTATTGTTCCATAATCAGCAAATTCAAATTGGGATTGAGGTATTGAATGATCAAATCCACTGAATTTTGAGACTGAAGTTTTAGAATTGAAAAGTATTTTGAATTTGTTATGTACTGGACGATAGTTCCCTTTATTTTCTTCAACTAAGAAATTTGTAATTGTATATATGCTCCCTTCATTTAGTTGTGGATGATAACTTTGAGGAAGATTCTTTCTAATGCTTGCATGTATTAATGTTCCCTACAAACATTTCAAATGAATTATCCCTTAATCAATAGGAGCAGTATATAACAACCAATTTACATTGTTTGGCTGCAAGTTTTAATAAAATAATATTAGTAAAATTTATTCTAAAAGGAAATCAATTATGAATTTACCTCATTGTCAACCAATATCATATCGAGGCTGATCAGATCATGGTTATTTTCTATATTAATTGCATCCCATATTCGTAAAACTCTAACTTTCACTTTAAAGTTATCTTTGTCCCTTGATATCTGCTTCAAAGTTGTGTACTCCATATTCACTTGAATTTGTATTTTCTGCACAATTTAAACATCAGCAAAATTTATATATAATTATTGAGTAAAATCTATCATTTGCAACATAAATGACAATCTAACTTATATTATTGACAGCTTCAAAATAATGAACAGTATGTATTACGTCTGCATAGGCCATTCAATATTTCTTTATATGCAATATTAATATGGCAGGTTCAACAATAAAAACAATGTTAACATTCTGTGACCATCTATTTGGCCAATGACATACATGTCAATTTAATCTAAAATAAAGTTTTAATTGAATCAAAATAATGATGACATAAACAGGGAAAAAAAATTAGGCTATTTTAAAGTCTCAGTTTGATATACGTAATAAAAATCTGTAAAACAAAAAAAATATTTAATAAACACAACAACCGAACAAAAAGATGTCAAGAAATTGAAAAATAAATGGAAAATTAGAGAAAAAAGTAGCCAAACTTAATACTTATTGAGTTATGTAGCAAAACAGAATTTAATGTACAATAAATAATTCTAGGGAAACCATAATTTTAATTCAAGGAAAATCATCAACAAATCTATACTCTTCAGTATTCAATAAAACATTAAGACAATCGGAAAAGAAAAGTGAAAACCTAATAGAAATCTTCTGAATGGAAAAAAAGAAAAAAAAAATGATCTGTGGGCAGTTATAGAAAATTGGGAACGGTAATTGAATAGAAAAAAAATGCTCACCTTCTAAATAGTTTATTGTTGCAGGGAAGGCTTCTGAATAGTTTGTTGTTGCAGTGAAGGAATGGAGGTTAAAACAATTATGGGAGAGATTCTCTATTTGTGTTTATGAGTTTGGCCGAATAAGTACACCACTTGAAGATTTTCAGTTGACGCACCACTTGAATGGTGTTTATAAGATTTCGGCTTCTGTTTTTTTTTTTCGGCGTTCTTTCCTGGAAGCTTCACAGGTTTTAAAGTGTATATTTAGGTTTTCCAACGGGCCCAATAACATACAATCAATAACCATTTTTTTCCCACGAGTGAGGTTGGGCTTGGGATTGGCTTTTATTGTATATGATTTTCTCACATAACTCCATAGATTTCATGGTTATTAGATGAAATGGACTGGGCTTTTCTAGCTTAAGGGATGGGCCTACCCACATGGGAAATTGGGAATTGTTCACAATAAGAATTTATTTGGAGTTTTAATTCCTAAATTTATGTGTATGTCATCCAAAATTCTTTGCAAAAATTAAAAAAAAAATCCAAATTGACAAATGAAATTCCTAAAACCTATCTTCCCACAATCGGTTTTTAACTTCTACCTTATTAACCATAGGGCAAAGCTGCACACTCCACAATAAAGGTTGTTAAATGTGAAACACAATGTCTACAGTCTTAGTTAAATAAATTTAATTAAATAAGTATGTAACTAAAGTATTAGAAATTAGAAATTTTAAAATAAAAAATTTTAAAATAGTTAAAAGGCTTAAAGTTGAAAGTTAAAAGTTATTCTAAATGGTTATCATGGTAGATAAAAATTTTGCTTGCCAAGTAATATAATTCGTAATAAAAACTTTATTTTTTTTTTGTATTATGACAGCATTATACCCTCCTTATCGAGAGTTAATAAATTAATAAGTATAAAAAAAAGAAAAGGTTGCAATTGCAATCAAATTGGTTCATTTTGCAAACTTTAAAGATTACTATTACTATGAAGCACTACTAATTAATACCACATTTATGTCCCTTCTTCAACCTGGATATTTGTCCAAAATATGGAGTTTGGACCATTCATTCAACACACTATTCTTTTAACCTTTTAAACCTGTGGGAAGCCATAAAGTTGAAGTGCAGGTAGAATCATGTAAATCAATCAAATCTTTGGTACCCTTTTGCAGTTTCAGCATGCAATTTCTGTCAACTTAATAACAATCACATTCATTGTTTTATTAATGAAAATCAACCCACCAGCAACCATAAAGTTGCAACAACAAAATACATTCTCTGCAATTATCTGCCATTAAAATAAAATTTTAAAGTAGCCAGCCTTGGTAATTATGCAGATAGAGTGGAATATTAACTAAAATCTTAGAGATAATCAACTTTGTATAAAAAACATTACACTTTCAGATTTCAAAGTTCTACAATTTCAATCACTCTTCAAAAACAGTAGAACAGGTAGGATGGAAAACGGAAACTGAAAATTAAATTGAATTATGTAATTGCTTTTTTTCCTTATGATCTTAGCATGTTAGGTGCTGCTTCATTTCAAATAGTGATGACGCTTTTTCTTTCTTAGTGCTCTGCCCCCCCTTGAATAGTAAGCGGAATGCTGGTTGCACTGATTCAAATCTAATAATAGATAAAACTGAATGAAACCCCTGTTTTTGGTGGCATGACAGCAAGCACAGATTGGCAGCAAGGAGTCAACTAAATGACCAAAGCATTGGTAAGTCCTTACTGCTGTAAAAAGCCTGAAACTAAAAAAAAAAGTACATCATGACATTCTTGAACATCATAAAATGCTAAATCAGCACATTCATATACAATTGACATACCAATACCAAGTCTAGATGACTTAAAAATATTATTCTTTGAAATGTTGATTCAAGTGATTAAGGTGGTAGCAATGAACAGAAAATATTATGTTCTTACTGCTGTAAAAAGTCTGGGACTCCAAAAAAATGTACATCATGACATTCTTGAACATCATGAAATGCTAAACCAGAACATTCAGATACAATTGACATACCAAGTTTAGATGACTTAGAAATATTATTCCTTAAAAAGAATTCTAAGAAAAAACTCTCAATGTGACCCATATTTTTGTCTCAAAAGTATTCACCTACATATATCATCACACACAAACACACTCTTGAAACAGATGAAAAAAGTGCAAGAACTTAAGTAATCAGATGTCATGTAACCAATTAAGAACTAAATCTATTAAGGCTAGACTCTAACATATTCTCACACAATTTCTCAACTAAAGAGAATCATAAATCCCACATATGCAAGCTCAACCTTAGAACACTATATCCCAATTATCACATTCACTTCCCTCAAAGAATCCTCAAAAAATGAGATTGAAACCATAACCTCAATTCAAACAATAGAGTGCCCATCAACAAAAAGTCAAAAACATGATACAAAGCACACCATAAGCATAAAAAACAACATTCTTTTAAGGCTGGAATTGAAAACCATTAACCATTCTATAAATTTAACTATTTGTTTTTACGAATAAATACTATATATACAGAATGTTAAGATAAAAAGAAAAATTACCAAGCTGAGGAATAAGAATAAGAAAGTGACCTACCTAAAGCAGTAAAACCGAGAGATCACATGAGAAGTAAAGACCCGCAAACAAAATAACTTGAATCCAAAAAGGATGGTGAAGTACTGCTCCTGCACCTGCTTCTGCGATTTCTTTTGCTAAGATGATAGGAGGCTGCTGCTGCCATTGAAAGATATGAAAAGTTGGTTTTTTGTTAGTGCCTTAGAAATAGCGCTATTTGTAAAGATCACAATCAATGAACGCTTAGATTCCAAAACCAAGAAACTAAAAAAACAAAAGCACAAAACCTAACATCAGGAAATGGAATATAAAATTCTTTATTATTTTTGTGAATGCTGTTTCAGATGGTCAACTTAAATTAATGTATATAATACATTAGGCTTTATTGAGGAATATTTATTAGAAAAGAAACTCTAAAGGCACCATATTAGTAAAATTTATTGTAAAAGCAAATCAATTATGAAACTAAAATCAACATACACCTATGAAAAGTGAACCAGATATATCCTGCTTCAGAAGTTGGATTTGGTATTTAAGCTTTTTTTATTCCTATAACTTTTTACTATTTGCATCACTTATGAGAGAAGATTCAGTGTTTGCTTTTCGATCTGTTCATTCTTTAGAAGATAAGGTAACACACACACACACACACACACACACACACATATATATATAGAGAGAGAGAGAGGAGATCCACACCTAGAGCGGGTTCAGTCAAACTCTATTGATGCCTTAGCATTGTTTGTCCAAGATGGTACCGCCAAGTTCAGGGTAGATTAGCCTGCCCCCTACATGTCAGAATTAATATCAAAACCAGTTATAGCCTAACAGAAACCAAACAATGCTGTGAGCACTGTACAAAGCACATTAAATTCTACACCAATGCCCCGCTGCCACTCTGGTCTTGTGCCCCTAAAAGAAAAGTTTTTTCTGAATGCTAGAATGGATCAATTTTGTAAGATATGACCCCTTTCTGTTTTTCTCTTTTCAGTATAAGAGAATATAAAGTCTCAGTTTTTCTGCGTTCCATATTAGAAACTTTAACTTAAATTTATCCTCCAACAGATTGACAGCCAATAATCAATCATTAAACACATGTTCCCAATAATTGCATCACGTGTTAAGCCTGAGGGAGATAATTAGACAGAGAACAATCTGGGGCTTTGGCACTTGTATGAAACGCTGCTGTTAATCTTAGAGTACTCTATTGTCCATTAGAATTGATATTACAAATAGAACCAACTATCATTAAAATTTGAGATAAAAAACTAATGACTTGAAGTTATCAAATTGGACAACTCCTAAAGAGACGACTATCATTAATCTAAACACCCATGGTCTACCAAGACCCCTAGAAACCTGCTCATATTTTAAAATAGTTGATATAACAAAAAGATTAAACTAAGGTGTAGTAAGTCTTTAATGTGCCCATTAAAAATTTAATGCTAAATGAACTTCAATTGGTTGTAGAAAATATATCCAAACTGGAAAAGTTAAATGTGAACCAAGAGCTCTAAACTAAGCATCATTGATGACCATAGCTTCAAGGTTTTTGAACCAAGAACACTAAAAATGGCATTTTCACAATGCTGACAGATGTTCAAATACTTGGAATCTATGCCAAAACTTCATTTGACATCAAGAAAACCAAGTTCGACTCCATTAAACCATACATATTTTACAACTACAATAAGAATAAATTTGAGGGCCACAATAAATAGTTCTTTACAAAAATTCCAAGGTCCTCTTGTGTCACTAACATGCACATTCTCCAATTTATCATTACAAATTTTAACTATAGCGAAAGGAAAGTAAAGAATACAGACCTGCAGCATGAGTTTTAACCTTGTAGGCTGATTTCGCAAGGCGTTGAATTTAACAAACTCAGCTTCAGTTTTTCTCTCCTTCTTTGTTAGATCAACTGAAATGTTAAAACTCCTTTACATTCTTCTCTGCTTTAACAAACTGTGCCTGCATATTTATTCATAGCCCACCAATTAGTTAACCATAGACATATTTAAGTTAATGGTCATATAGTTATCTATATTAATATTGAAATACATGAAGCCTAGGACCAGGGTTCTGCAGTTTGCGACATAAGTAACAGTATAACTTAGATTATCAATAGCTTCAAATAATTTTACTAAATAATATGTATTACCTGTAGGTAGATCATTGAATATTTCTTTATATACAATATTTTTTGTATGAAAGTGATCATCATTATCATTTTCTGCAATAAGTATTCTAAGGCCATTTCTGCTTGTAACTCTGGAGACGACAACATATAACTGTCCATGGCTGAAAACTGGTTTGTCTAAATAAAGGCCAACACATTTCAAAGATTGACCCTGGCTCTTATTAATTGTCATAGCAAAGCAAACTGATACTGGGAACTATCTTCTCTTTAGTACGAAAGGCCATTTAGATTCAGAAGGAGAGAGAACTATTCTTGGAATAAATACTTTATCTCCAACATAAGATCCTGATATTATTTGAGCTTCCAAACCCATTTTGATAACTGAGTGACTAAAAGTCTTGTACCATTGCAAAGTCCAGCACTTTGGTTTAAATTGCGAAGTAGCATTATTGGTAATCCTACCTTCAACCTAAGTTCATGGTTTGGAATACTAGGGAACTTCAATGAATTGAGAAGCTCTGTTGGATACATGACATCTTGATCTAGAATGTTGGTTGAAGCTTTACATATTGAATCTGCACTGAGATATGTTTCTTCATCAGCATCAATAAGGTCAATTATATAATTATTTATGTCTTCAACAACTTCATTTGTTGGAGCTAAAATTGCCCTTTCTTCTAAATACTTTGAATCATTGAATTTTGTTTGGAAGTCGGGATAAGTAACATTCACGATATCATTGAAAGGATAACCACCAGGTTGAATTAGTAAGTCATGTGGTATTTCAATCAATGCTTTGCTTTCACTATTATTAAGTTCACCATCACCAATTTTCAATATCCATTTAGTAAATTCTCTTGCAGCAATATCACCTGGATTTTGTGTCAGCCTCATATTTTTGGTCAAAATGAAAACTCTACAATCGTTCCATAATGAAGACTTGCTAATTGATGCTTCAACTATTTGTTCTCTTCGTCCTTTAGCTATGACCGGTAATATTTGTCTAAAATCACCACCAAGAACAACTATTATTCCTCCAAAAGGTTTGTCTGCACTGTTGCTGGAAGTAAAACGTAAAATATCTCTTAGTGAACGATCAACAGCTTCAAAACAATTCCGGTGTGTCATAAGAGCTTCATCCCAAATTATAAGACTTGCTCTTGTCATAAGTTCTACAATTTGTGAACCTTGTTTAATACCGCAAGTTGAATTGTCTGTTTCAATTATTGGTATTTGAAATCTCAAATGAGCCATTCTCCCTCTTGGCAACAATAATGCAGCAATTCCAGATGATGCAACTACAATGACAATCTTTCCTTCTGAACGCAATCAGCATATAATGGTTTTCCAAAGATAAGTCTTCCCAGTTCCTCCGTGTCCATATACAAATAAGAAGTCACCTTTATCTCTCAAAACAGAATCAATTACTGCATCATATATATTCCTTTGATTAAAATTAAGACCATTAAAAAGTTCAATATGTTCCCTTGCCAAAGAATCTCTATCATAATCCAATTCTTCTTGTAGCATTCTATTGTTACATTGTCTCAAAAGCAATGTGTTTGGATATGGTATTGTTTCAAATTCTTGCAAAGACCTTCCACTTCTTATCAGAATTTGTTCTATATCACTAAGTGCATAATTCTGCAATTGGAAGTCATCAAGATGTAGATTGTCATAGTGTAAAACTGCTCTCTGATGATGAAGAATGTCCTCGGATAATAACTGCCAATTCAAAATCCATAATTTATAGGGGTCAGAAACTTCACAAAAAATCAGTATTATGACGAATAGCTTACGAAGTTTTTTCCTGAAGCCCAATGTGATGCATGATTTAAAGCTTCATGCCACTCTTTATCATCATCAAGCAAACCAAGCGCATAACATGCCGATCTAAAATCTGAATATACTACATTATTTATAGTTCTCATTTCTTTAAAGGATCGAGCTCCTTTAACAACATTTAATAGCATTCGTAAATAAAAACGCTCTCCACTTGCAGGATGAGCATATTATATACGCCTTAATACATCTTCCAGACTTCCTCAATCTCCATTCCTTGTCTCTTTTATGCCAAAACCATTCTGTTGGAAACTCAGAATAAGTTAATCCCCTTGCTTCTTCATACAATTCATTTGCTTTCATCCACTTCGTAAATTTACTTTTTCTGATACCTAGTCTATCAATAACATTATCTAAATACTCAGTATCTTTAAAAACAACTGGCTGTTGATTTTTGATATGGAAGCTAAGTCTTTGAACAGCAGGTTGTCGATAGTGGATTTCAAACTCAAATATCCTCCAGCATGCCTCTATGGCAGACACATATTTACAATTTAAGTATCTCTTAACTTTATCTGTGTCTGTCATATTTTGCATTCCAGTAGAAGCATCAACATGTAAATTTTCTTCAAGAATCAAAGTTGCACGATCAGGTCCTTTCGTAATATACTTGAATAAGTATTTGATAGACCTTGAACGATTGCACCACTCGACATTTATGTGAGCTTGAAATTTCACCAATAAGTCAATATTGTGAGGAACTATATATCGATTATCGAGTTTAACTCCGTTTCTTTCAACATATATTCCATTATTCCTTCTTCCATATATTGGGAAACCATCATTATCAACTGTGGTTTGAGAACAAAATTTCTTAGGAAAGTGCTTCACACATTTGTTCTTGATCATACAACTTGCTCTTGAATTTATAGATCCGCAAGGACCATGGACCCTGTATTGTTTGACAGCATCATAAGCTAGTGGTTCCTTATTCAAATCTAGAATTTCTGCTGAGATTATCTTGTCAATTTCTGCTGCTGTAGGATGTTTGTCATCACTATGTACAAAAAACAATATGTGTGCATGAGGTAGGCCTCTCTTTTGATATTCAACGGTGTACACAACTGGTACCAAAATAACAATCTAATTATATAAATATAGAGTAATTATGAACACCAAAAGGAATAAAGAATCACTCTTCGAAAGTGTACCTGCAATCACTCTTCCAAAGTGTCGACCATGCTTTAAATCGTTTAAAAGTTGATCAAGTTTTATCTTAAATACTCTTGCAACTACATCAGGTCAGTCTTCAATTTTTTGCCCAGGTTTCCTAGATAGGAAAAGCTCAATTTCTGGCCATTTTGCATTGCATGTGAAGGTAATAAACAGATCTGGGTAGACAGCCCATCTACAGATCGCCATTGCATCTTGGTAGTTTTCAATCATATACCTTGGACTTCCTGTGAAACTTGAAGGTAAAACAAATCTATTTCCAGCAGATGCAAAGGTGGCATTGAAGGAAAATTACATGTTTGTATCACATACAAAACATATGCAGCGAAAAATTAACGGATCTACTTCATTCACAATTGATAACATGCACTATGTAAATTTCAAAATATAAGAATAAGAGAGTGTACCTTGGTGCGGTGAAATTCAAAACCAAAGAGAAGAAGTTCTTGAGAACACTTTCAATCTTCACTCCAATTCCACTTGATGCCCAAGATGTGTGGTCTCTCAATCAGTTCAATGTGTTTGTTCTAGAGAGAATATGAAGGAGTCTTTCTTTTTCACTTATATGAACATATAAACCATTTTATTCTCATATAAAACTCTGTATGTTTCTCTCCACATAACTGATTATCTAATTGGGCTAGCCTTTTGGGCCTTCCCAATTAGGCTTTAGTGTGTGGCTTGGAGTGGGACCAAAATGGAACAAATAAGACACTAGCTCCAATGGGCCTTGGGCTTTTCTGTCAACTCTTGAGAAGTCCAAAGTTACCATTAATTATATTTAATACCACTATATAAATATAATTACACTCTAGGCCTTATTAATAAATTATATCCCAAGACTTTATCATACATGCAACCCCTTCATAAAATATTCGTAGTAATACAAATTCATGAATATAGACTGCCACTTTGTAAATTACTACATCTTAATCCTTGAGTACCCTGTTTAATCCTTTTAAGTTATTCATCATATATTTATGAAATCTAATTTCATAAATATATACTTTAGTCTTACTAAAGTGGTTAGGCCTAACTCTCTGAATAACTGAATCCATTAAACTTATCTCAAGGGAATATTTTATATCTCCGTTAAGAGACTATGAATTCCATCTTGAGAATATATGTTTCATCAACACTAAATGTGGCTGTCTAACATACTGAGGTTTTGACCGTTACTTTAGATCTCACTCTTGATATATCAAAGCAACCTACATTTCATGATCAAGTCCATTATTCTCTCAGGATTAAGAGTTCATATGAATACAAGTCGTGAGATTTATTATTCAATTGACAATCGTTAGGAGAATAATAAATCTCGCAGCGGTCCAGTTCAATATGTCTTAACTCTTAAAACATATCAACATATCAACTAGAAGTCACCACTTCCATGATCAAGACAAATCATCGTAGTTAATATGTTATAGTCTTCGCAGATGAAATGCCCAATTTCATCACCGACTACAGACCAAAATTCTGAGTTTACAAAGAACTTGTGATCTATATCTTCTGTGACTAAATCACATAAATCACATACTATGCATCTAATGGACTATTTGATAATGTCATTCATGTTACCATTATTTTAGATCATAACAAAACAACTTTATTAATCATAATATTAAGTCATACATCATTTAACACATAATGTCATACATAATATCATACATGGCATATTACAATAGGATTTAAGGGCATTTATCCCAACAGGTATCACCTCTCATAACCGCATCCTTCAATCCATTATACAGTTCAATCCTCAACTTTTCTTGATTATTTTTCATCCATATAAGTCTTATTGCCTCAATACATGTATAGGCATCTACATCAAATTGCTGAAATAATCGACCACCAGATATCAATGTATGTCCCTCATCATCCTGTTCTTGCAATCTGAATGCATAATACTCTCTCATAGTAATGAAGTCATTTGTGTTAGAGCTGATCCCATCTATATTTCTGCACAAAATGCTAAGCCTAAAGCCATCCTCACCATATGGAAATAAAAGAGGATATTGCAATGCCATGTACGATGGATGCAACTCATTGATCGTGTGTAACCCTCCTTCTTTTAATTCCACAATAATATCACGATATGCATTATCAACACCAATATCACCATCAATGATTGCAGCAATTTCAGAACATGTAGGAAGATTGCACTCTCTTCCATCTGTAGTTTGTGAGCCAATAAGACGTAATCTTAAACGATGAATATCACATTCTATGAAACGATCTCTAGACATATGAAATATTTTCACCAAATTGTTTGACTCATCAAACATTTGGACCAATGCATCAACAATAGATGGATCCAGGTCTTTATTAACAGGACTGCTACTAAAGGCATCCATTCTATGTTGGACTTCATTTTCAGTATCATAGAAATATAGCTGTGTAAACTGTGGGTCCTCACCATTATTAGGAAGAAGTGTTCCAATCCTATGATGGGTTTGACCATTAAGTCTGAAAATGTAAGGGCCCCTACCATCGTTAACTCTATTATCTACCTTGCCACCCATAGATGTCATAGCAAACATTGCGTTATAACTCCTTATTTGAGTTCTAAATGTTTTAGATCGTTGTCCACCAAGAGGATCTAACAACTCATTTAGAAGAGGAGGTGGTTTTTTAAGCAAAGGCAACTTCACCTTGCCCTCCATACAACACAAAGAAAATTTTGGAATTCTTGGCCTTTTAGATTTCACACTTCTTTCTGCATACCATAACACCGCACCACAATGGTTACATAAATATGAAGGTGGGCCAAAATTCCAAGGTTCAACAACATTACCAGGTGAATGTAATGAACAGTTTTCATGATCAACTACTATTTTGTCTCTCCTTTTTCTTTTCTTTTTTCAGCAATTACTTTTTTTCTGTATTTTCTAGCTTTTTGTAAAGTTTTTTGTCGTTCATGCTATTTTTTTTTTGGATTGCTTTTCAAACATCATCATCCGTCTTTGCTGTTGTGCTAATCTTGCATTTTCCATTTTCTCTTTTACTATTATAAGATATAAAAACGGAAGTAAAATTAGCATTTGTATTAAAAGTGAAAGAGTAAATATTTAATAATCTTCTCAAACCTACTTTTGTTCAAATATTTTTTAATCAAACATCAACAAATGATAAAGAGATACAAATCTAAATAAAACCAGCAAAAGGGTAATTGGGCTTAGCATCTGTTTTAAGAGTCAAAGAGTACATATTTAATAATCTTTTTGAAACAACTTTTGTTCAAATATTTTTTAATCGAACATCAACAAATGATAAAGAGATACAAATCTAAATAAAAGCAACAATGGGGAAATTAGGCTGTACTGACCTCTTAATTGAATTCAGCAGTTCTTCTTGAATTGTAAAAAAGGGTCTTAATAGCTAAAGCAGAGATGATAAACCTACAATAACACGTGAGAGTGTAAATACCATTGAAAGCACAAAACATAGCAGCTTTATTTGAAGTAAATAACCAAAAAAACTATCAGTTTACTGAAATAATTAAAGATAATGTAATTAATACTAAGAATGTGACATACACAATTAAAACAAAAGAATAAACAAAATAAGCAAAGCTAACAACAACAACAATAACATATTAAAAAAACACTGTCAATAAACTGAACCTAATAGCCTCAACAATTCAAAAAAAAAAAATAGATACCAAGAATAGAACAATTTTGAAATAAATATCAAGAAGGGGAAAAAAATAATAATAATAAGCATTTCAGTAAATCAAAACAATAAATCAAAAGAGAAATATTAGTAAAATTAAATACTAAGAAGGAAAAAAACAAAGGCAAAAGTATAAGTAGGTGTTCTAAATATGTTTTAAATCATGAAATTTGGTGTAAAGATAGAATTAATTCAGGTGTATTCAGTCATGATAGAACATGATAGAATTGCAATGACAATACCAACTTCAATTCCATGTGAAGATGGTTTTCTAGCACGTATATTGAAATACTTCAATTTAAATTATTTCATCAAAACAGGAACAAAATTGTATCATAATTATATGATTTTGAAATTATGTAGATACAAATAAAACTGATGCACCACTTCAAAAAAAAAAAAAAAAAGCTTTTTAATTCCTCAAAGCTTTTCTAATTAATCTAATGAATCACAAAGTCAAGCAAAAAACAGAAGTTAGCACCTTGCTATATTTTAATAATTTTTGTCACACTTTTAATAGTAATTGAAAGCCTATAAATGCGTACTTTTGGATGAACACATCAACCAAAAAGGCTGTGCTTTTACACCAACAAAGAGAATGCCTTTATCACAAAAGAAGTGCAAGACTATTTTTGCAAAGGAAAATTGACAATCAATATTAAATTAAAAAACATCAAGCTTCTTCAATTTCCCCCTTGGTCTCTAATGGAAAGAGAACTCTGTTTTCCTTTCCTCTAAATGGTATTTTAAAGAGTAGTTTATGAGAGAAAATGTAAAAAGGAAGACTGAAATAAAGCATAACACTAATCATTTCCCCCACATAAAATCATTTCTATCATGCTTCGAAGTATTGATGATGTCTCACCTATAATTTCCCATGCAAATGCCCATCCATTACAGTAATGATTCCAATTTTCTTAAAGTTCATACTAATAAAATAACTTGTAGCCAAGCAATTTTTGCCTGTTTGGCTAATCTCACCTCATGTATTGATAGCCACAAAGGAAAAGAAAAAAGAATAGCCATTAAAACATATTGCAGGAGCAGAATTTAACTTGATAAGCATTATGTTGTAATGTAACTCATATTCAAACAGCCCGCTCATCCAAACTTTAAATCAAATAAAAAATAAATCAAGCCCCTAAGAAAGTAATGGAGAAAACAAAAATTTAAAAAATTATAGTTTCAAAAAAACAAACAAACACTGGAAGCTGCCTTCTTTATAGTACAAAAGGCCATTAAGACTTAGAAGGGAATAAAAGAAAACTGTCAAGTTTGTTACACACATAATAAAGTTTGTAACAATAACAAAACTATCAAAAGTATACTATGATTAGAATCCTTAAATATAATTATAATTTCAAAAAAACAGTTGAAGAAGCATATTAAAGAACCAAACAGATATGAAGAATGCAATTGCAGGAAAATACTCCCTTTACATAAGCCATTCATGTCACTTAAAGAATCTGTCTCATAAATATGATCATTAACAAACTCTTCATGGAAAACTAAAAATAACATTGAGCAAATATTCAAGATTTCTCAATTTCACTCCCCCTTACAAATAACCAAAAAATTATAATGGTATTATTAAGTTTAAAACATAACCAACCATTAAAATTTAGGTAGGATTCAAAATTCTAGGAGCTGTATTTCAAAGAGTTACTATTGTGAAACCCACAGTTGATTCACTTCTCCATGGATGTCAATTAAAAAACACATTTAAGCAGTTCACATCCTAGAACTTCTAAGAACGCTGGCTAAGTTTTTCATATAATTTTAACCCACCATGAGATCAAAACTCAATGCATTCAATTTAAGAGGCACAAAACCAAAGCTTTATGAATCTGATTTATAGAACCAAAAACAACAAAAAGTAAAGGTCCATACAAAACCATAAAAGAACCAACAATAAGAAAGGCAAACCTCATAACCGAGTCCTATACATAACCAAAAATGTAACACCCCAAACCCAAACCAAGGATTTAGATGCATAACCTGTTTTAGAAATAATCAACAATAATATAATGGAACAGAGCGTAATTAATTAACCTCAAATAAACTTCTATCCAACATCAACACTCCTATGAAATCCATAAAAATACAAAATCCTTCACAATAAAGTCTCCAAATACAATCTCAAAATAGTTCCACAAATGTCAAACTCATTGTCCCTAAGAAAAATATACTAAAATAATTCACCAACTATCAAAGCTCCAAAAGAAGTCGTCAATCTAAGGCTCCATTGATCTACCATCAAAAGACATTCCATTGCTCAAATCTGAAAGGGGTGGAAAAAGAGGGTAAGCTAGAGGCTCAATAAGAGACTACATAACATGAGAATGTCTTTCAAAACAAAATATTAGTATCATTGACAAAATATAGTCTACACGAAACATTTACAAATAGTTTTAACAGTAATATAATATATTCTATAGAACTGTTAAAAATAAAACATTTCACTATAACGCTGTAATCATTAAATAAAATAATAACCACTTTAATATGCCAATATGCACCAAATAGGTATGAACAATTTATTATAAAAATAAATAAACAATTTTCCACTTACAAAGATCTGTAGCAATAAAACAGTAGTTCGATATGGATAATATTAGTCAAACACAGACAAAAGCTGCTAAACACTCGGTGGGTGATTCCCATGGGAAGCAATAACACTAACCTCAAAGAGGCAACACTAGTTCCAAAGAGCAACATTAACACTGCACCACACCACACTAACACTACATCGGCCGAAGACCAACACTTAACCCTGTGTTGGCAAAGGTTGCAGACTGTCTAGTTGACCATTTGAAACATTCTTGACATATACAGTTTCATAATAATATACAATAAATAATAGAATTTGAGTATGTATAAAGCATTAACAATGGTATAAGTTTTTGAAACTTCACTTTTGCAATTATGTATATGTATATATATATATATATATAAATATATTTTTACCACAAATATATATATATATATATATATATATATGTATATAAATATATACGTCTTGAGAGACGTCATGTGCTGAAGTCTACTTACCTCTAGTTGTTAAACCAAACTTCACTTCAATTGCTCGAAATGATGTCAACTAGAACCTAAATAAAGATTAAATAACTCAATAAGGGCAGGTTTAAAGTAACCACAAAGTCCTCTGATAAAACAATTCCTCAACCACTATAAAGATTTGGCAAAATAAAAGAATTAACATATCTTTCTAATATACCCCCATACCTATTCTAGATTTTATATAATTGTATATTGTATATCATTTCCTAAACTAAAAATCGGTTATCCCTACATATAAATACACATAAACCATTAGAACACCACCCTAGGACATCTATAAAAGTTTAACCTATAAAGGATGAGATGTACTCCACGTACATATGAGGATTTGATTCAAAAAATCGAATAACATAATGCATGACCAATTATACTTCCATGATAATTCCACTCCTATGCAACTATCATTATAACTCTAAAAATTTGAACTAGCAAGAGACGAAAGTTACCCCTTAATCAAAAGTGCCCAGCGAAAACAATAGGCTTGCATAGATTGATGTTTACCTCAAAACCAATATAAAGTTTGCTGGCTGCCCCCTTGAAGCGCACAGTCTTCAACTCTTTTAATTTGAGAAACCCTAAACTCTACTCTTACTCTTTATACGCTAATCACTGATTTTTTTTTTTTTTACTCTCTGCCTCTCACGTAGGAAACCCTAACTTTCAGCTTTACACGTTAAAACTGTCCCCTACATAGGCTGGAAATTAAACTCATAATAAGGTTATTTACATAGGCTAGGACTCTAAAGAATTCCAATAACACTTAAACTCCTAATCCAACTAGGTTTTAATCTCTTATACTTTTCCTTAACTGATAAGGAGACCAAAAGTTAAATTTGAATAAATCACAAAATAATTATTCACATTACCCCTTATTATTATTATTATTATTATTATTGTAGAAATCATAATATAAAATAATATCTCCTCCAAAATAAATTAAGCAATTCATCAAATCCACTCTAGAAGCAATTAAATTAAATTTTAAGTGAGACAGGTGTTACATTCTCCCCCTCTTATAAAATTTTCGTCCTCGAAAATTCAAAACATACCTCACTTTTGAAATAGCTGGGGATATTTGGATTGCATTTCGTCTTTACGCTCCCATGAAGCTTCTTTAATGAAATGATTCCTCCATAATAATTTGACCAAATGTATAGTCTTATTACGTAGCACTTGCTCTTTATGGTCTAAAATCTGAATTGGGACTTACTCGTAGGATAAGTTCTCTTTGACTTGAAGTGGCTCATAACTCAAGATATGAGAAGGATCAGGGACATACCTTCTCAACATGGATACATGGAAAACGTTATGTAACCTTGACAAAGCCGGTGGTAAGGCAAGCTGGTAAGCAACAGAACCAACTCTCTCCAAAATTTCAAAGGGCCCCACGTACCTAGGGCTTAACTTACCCTTCTTGCCAAACCTCATAACTCCTTTCATAGGTGCCACTCGAATGAAAACCATGTCTCCTATTTCAAATTCCACTTCTCTTCTCCGTGGATCAGCATAACTTTTCTGTCTACTTTGAGCTGCACGCAACCTTTCCCGAATTACATCAATCTTTTCACTGGTCCTTTGAACAATCTCAGGACCCAAGATTCTCCTCTCTCCAACCTCATCCCAAGAAACCGGGGATCTACACTTTCTCCCATACAAAGCCTCATAAGGTGCCATATTAATACTGGAGTGATAGCTATTGTTATAAGCAAACTCCACCAAAGTCAAATAGTCATTCCAACTACCCTTGCAATCCAAGACACAAGCTCTCAACATGTCTTCTAAAGTTTGGATAGTTCTCTCGGACTGTCCATCTGTTTGAGGGTGGCAAGTAGTACTAAAGTTCAACTTAGTACCCAAGGCTTTTGGCAAACTATCCCAGAACCCTGAAGTGAATCTCGAATCTCTATCAGATACAATAGAAGCTGGCACTCCATGCAACCTCACAATCTCATTTATATAAAGTTCAGCCAGTTTGTCAAGAGAGTAGTTCATTCTAATTGGAATGAAGTGGGCAGATTTAGTCAACCTATCCACTACCACCCAAATAGCATCATGATTCTTAGGTGATCTTGGTAACCCACACACAAAGTCCATGGTGATATTCTCCCACTTCCTCTCAGGAATAGGTAAAGGTTGTAACAACCCTGATGGTCTCTGATGTTCCACTTTGACTTGCTGGCAAATCTAACATTGTTCCACAAATTGAGCAATTTCTCTTTTCATGTTGATCCACCAATAAACTTCTTGAAGGTCATGATACATCTTGGTACTACCCGGATGCATTGTATAAGGCGAATGATGGGCCTCCTCCAAAATCTCTCTTTTAATCAATGAATCATTAGGCACACAAAGCCTATTACCAAACTTCAAAACACCATCATTAGAGATATTAAAATCAAATCTACTTCCACCACGTACCTGTTCCATGATCTTAAACAACTGAGGGTCACCACTTTGAGCAGCTTTGATCTTATCAATTAGAGTTGGTTGTACACTTAAACTTGCCAGGTAAGATTGGGAATCTCCAATCACTATGTCTACTCCAAGTTTCTGAAGATCAACAATAATATGCTTCTGAGTAGTTAATAAAGCAGCTGAGAAGCTATACGACTTTCGACTAAGTGCATCAGCCACAACATTGGCTTTACCAAGATGGTAATTTATGGAACAATCATAGTCTTTAATTAATTCTAGCCATCTCCTTTGCCTCAAATTTAATTCTTTCTGAGTGTATATGTACTTCAAACTTTTATGGTCAGTGTATATTTCACATCTCTCACCATATAAATAATGCCTCCAAATCTTCAATGCAAAAACCACTGCTGCCAATTCCAAATCATGAGTTGGATAATTCTGTTCATAATTCTTTAGTTATCGAGAGGCATAAGCAACCACCTTCCCGTGTTGCATTAGAACACAACCAAGGCCCTTACGGGATGCATCACTATATATCACAAAACCACCAGAACTAGATGGAATAGTCAATACTGGTGCAGAAACCAACCGTTGCTTCAACTCCTGGAAACTTCTTTCACACTCTTCTGTCCAATCAAACTTTGCATGTTTTCGAGTTAATCGAGTCAAAGGAGTTGCAATACTAGAAAATCCTTCCACAAATCTTCCGTAATAACTTGCAAGGCCCAAAAAACTTCTTACCTCACTTACATTAGTAGGGACAGCCCAATTAACTACAGCTTCGATCTTACTAGGGTCCACTGTAATTCCATCTCTAGAGATCACATGTCCTAAGAACACCACTTGATTCAACCAGAACTCACACTTCTTCAATTTAGCATACAACTTCTTGTCTCTTAAAATTTGCAAAACCATTCTCAAGTGTTCCTCATGCTCTTCTTGGCTTTTAGAGTAAACCAAGATGTCATCAATGAAAACAATAACAAACCGATCCAAGTACTCATGAAATACCCTATTCATCAAATCCATAAAAACAGCTGGAGCATTAGTTAGACCAAAAGGCATCACTAAGAACTCATAATGACCATACCTAGTTCGAAAAGCTGTCTTTGGTATGTCATCCTCCTTAACTCTCAACTGATGATAACCAGATCTCAAGTCAATTTTAGAGAAGACTTGAGTGCCTTGAAGCTGATCAAACAAATCATCAATTCATGGCAAAGGGTATTTATTTCTGATGGTTACCTTGTTCAACTCCCTATAGTCAATGCACAACCGCATACTACCATCCTGCTTCTTAACAAACAACACTAGAGCACCCCAAGGGGAAGCACTAGGCCGAATAAAGCCTTTATCAAGCAAGTCTTGCAATTGCTCCTTCAATTCATTGAGCTCTGTAGGGGCCATTCTATAAGGTGCATTGGAAATTGGGCCAGTACCAGGTACTAGGTCAATAGTGAACTCAACCTCTCTGTCATGGGGTAGTCCAAGTAAGTCTTTAGAGAACACATCTGGGAACTCTTTCATCACTGGGATGTCTTCAACTTTTAATTCTATTTTATCACCCTTCAAAGCACAAACAAGGAACCCTTCACAACCCTTCCTTAGCAATCGTCTTGCCTGCATAACTGAAACCAATAAAGGTGGTTTCACCACACGATCTCCCTCGAAGAAGAATTTTGGCTCCCCAGGAATTCTAAATACTACCTTCTTCCCAAAACACTCTATGGAAGCATAAAAAGTAGATAACCAATCCATCCCTAAAATCACATCAAACTCAAACATATCTAGCAACATAAGATCTACTTTTAATTCCCTCCCAGAGACTAAAACATTACAAGACTTGTACACTTTATGGGTAATCATTTGTTGTCCCGAAGGTGTAGCAACACACAATTCATAATTTAAACTCTCAGGTTCCATGTTTAGCCTTTGTGCAAGTCTATGTGAGATGAAAGAATGGGTTGAACCAGAATCAAATAACACTTATGCATGTTGACTGGAAACAAGAAGTGTACCTGAAACCACTGATGGGGATGCCTCGGCGTCCTATTTAGTCAAAGCAAAAACTCGACCTTGAACCTTGGGTTTTTGTTGGCTCCCATTTGTATTGGTAGTTTGTTCCGCTCGCAAATCTGGACAATCCTTGATGAAGTGTCCAGTCTTGCCACATTTAAAACACGCCCTTGACTCCAAATAACATGTTCCACTATGAGCCTTTCCACATCTTGGACAAGTTTTATGTGCCTTCTTATTTGAATTAGGCACCCCTTGCCTCTTGAATGAACTTCCACTAGACTTTCCCTTAAGAAAATTACTCTAGTTTGGCTTCCTCTCTTGATCATTGGCCCTTGAGAGACGATTGCAATTTCTCTCTGCTATGAGAGCTCAATCCACCACTTCTGCGTATGTTTCCAATTTGAACATGGAAACCGGTCCCTGAATTTCCTCCCTTAAACCTCTTTCAAAATGCCTAGCCTTCCTTGCTTCTGTGTCAACCATGTGTGGAGCAAAGCGGGATAATTCAGCAAATTTCCGCTTATACTCATACACTGATTAAGTACATTGTGCTTTGCGAATGAACTCAGCTTCCTTTTGCACCATCAAACTATCAGGAAAATACCTCTTACGAAAGAGCTCAACAAAATGTTGCCAAGTTATAACTTTTCTTCTATGTGTCCTCTCTGTGGACTCCCACCATTCCAATGCATCACCTTTCAGTACAAAAACAGCAAGGATAACTCGTTGCTCATCACTAACTTCCATTGCTCTAAAGAGCCTTTCTATCTCCTTAAGCCAGTTGTCAGCCTCTATTGGATCCTTTGTACCCTTGAAAGCAGGAGGGTCAAGCTTTCTAAACTTCTCCAAAGCACTAGTCGGATTGGTGGCTCCTACTTGATGTTGCACTATATTGGTTAAGCCCCCAATGGCTTCGATAATAGCCTGAAGATTAGTGGTTCCCCCAGCATTCGGTTGATAATTCTTTGGGTCCCTCCTTGGTGGAGCCATCTCTCTAAGCAATACAACAAGATATCATAAGTAAAGATTTCAAATATTCCTGAGGGTCAAAACCAAACACATAGATAGTACACAATCATTCCTACACACTCTAGAATAAATAAATAAATAAATCAAATAAAATCGCTATGAAAGGTCAAATAATCCTAACACTAAATTCCTTGTAATCACACTCTTGTTCCAAAATAATCTTAAGATTAAACCTATAAGTCTACAGAATCATAAACCTATGCTCTGATACCATAACTGTAACACCCCAAACCCAAACCAAGGATTTAGATGCATAACCTATTTTAGAAATAATCAACAATAATATAATGGAACAGAGCGTAATTAATTAACCACAAATAAACTTCTATCCAACATCAACTCTCCTATGAAATCCATAAAAATACAAAATCCTTCACAATAAAGTCTCCAAATACAATCTCAAAATAGTTCCACAAATGTCAAACTCATTGTCCCTAAGAAAAATATACTAAAATAATTCACCAACTATCAAAGCTCCAAAAGAAGTCGTCAATCTAAGGCTCCATTGATCTACCATCAAAAGATATTCCATTGCTCAAATCTGAAAGGGGTGGAAAAAGAGGGTAAGCTAGAGGCTCAATAAGAGACTACATAACATGAGGATGTCTTTCAAAACAAAATATTAGTATCATTGACAAAATATAGTCTACACGAAACATTTACAAATAGTTTTAACAGTAATATAATATATTCTATAGAACTGTTAAAAATAAAACATTTCACTATAACACTGTAATCATTAAATAAAATAATAACCACTTTAATATGCCAATATGCACCAAATAGGTATGAACAATTTATTATAAAAATAAATAAACAATTTTCCACTTACAAAGATCTGTAGCAATAAAACAGTAGTTCGATATGGATAATATTAGTCAAACACAGACAAAAGCTGCTAAACACTCGGTGGGTGATTCCCATGGGAAGCAATAACACTAACCTTAAAGAGGCAACACTAGCTCCAAAGAGCAACATTAACACTACACCACACCACACTAACACTACATCGGCCGAAGACCAACACTTAACCCTGTGTTGGCAAAGGTTGCAGACTGTCTAGTTGACCATTTGAAACATTCTTGACATATACAGTTTCATAATAATATACAATAAATAATAGAATTTGAGTATGTATAAAGCACTAACAATGGTATAAGTTTTTGAAACTTCACTTTTGCAATTATGTATATGTATATATATATATATATATAAATATATTTTTACCACAAATATATATATATATATATATATATGTATGTATATAAATATATTCGTCTTGAGAGACGTCATATGCTGAAGTCTACTTACCTCTAGTTGTTAAACCAAACTTCACTTCAATTGCTCGAAACGATGTCAACTAGAACCTAAATAAAGATTAAATAACTCAATAAGGGCAGGTTTAAAGTAACCACAAAGTCCTCTGATAAAACAATTCCTCAGCCACTATAAAGATTTGGCAAAATAAAAGAATTAACATATCTTTCTAATATACCCCCATACCTATTCTAGATTTTATATAATTGTATATTGTATATCATTCCCTAAACTAAAAATCGGTTATCCCTACATATAAATACACATAAACCATTAGAACACCACCCTAGGACATCTATAAAAGTTTAACCTATAAAGGATGAAATGTACTCCACGTACATATGAGGATCTGATTCAAAAAATCGAATAACATAATGCATGACCAATTATACTTCCATGATAGTTCCACTCCTATGCAACTATCATTATAACTCTAAAAATTTGAACTAGCAAGAGACGAAAGTTACCCCTTAATCAAAAGTGCCCAGCGAAAACAATAGGCTTGCATAGATTGATGTTTACCTCAAAACCAATATAAAGTTTGCTGGCTGCCCCCTTGAAGCGCACGGTCTTCAACTCTTTTAATTTGAGAAACCCTAAACTCTACTCTTACTCTTTATACGCTAATCACTGATTCTTTTTTTTTTTTTTTTTTTTTTACTCTCTGCCTCTCACGTAGGAAACCCTAACTTTCAGCTTTACACGTTAAAACTGTCCCCTACATAGGCTGGAAATTAAACTCATAATAAGGTTATTTACATAGGCTAGGACTCTAAAGAATTCCAATAACACTTAAACTCCTAATCCAACTAGGTTTTAATCTCTTATACTTTTCCTTAACTGATAAGGAGACCAAAAGTTAAATTTGAATAAACCACAAAATAATTATTCACGTTACCCCTTATTATTATTATTATTATTATTATTATTATTATTATTATTATTATTATTATTATTATTATTATTGTAGAAATCATAATATAAAATAATATCTCCTCCAAAATAAATTAAGCAATTCATCAAATCCACTCTAGAAGCAGTTAAATTAAATTTTAAGTGAGACGGGTGTTACAAAAAAACCCAAAATAAAACACACGTAATAGAACTAACAACAAAAATATACATCAAATTGAATCTCACATCAAATATTCACATTTTAAATTGCTACACTAGCCATTTACAAATTATTTTACTAAAAAATTACAGTTTATATTTAATCTGATGCACTATCTCTAGACACTTGATATAATCTCTTACTTTGGTATAAAAAATTCAGTAATTCAAATATTTTAGATGACTATAACAAAGGAATTGTATTTGTAAAGCACCTTTTATTGTGTAGGAGAAGATGAAGAGTTTTTGGTTATATTCTGCCTAGATTTTTTTAAAATTAGTTTTCTTTTGAGTATTCAGGTTAATCTCCATATTTATAACCAAATTATTCATTACCATTAAAATTTGATTTTAAACAGCCATAGTATAATTGCTCAGTTTTTTATCATGATGAGGGTAAAAATCTAATGAGAAGATTACATATCAAATTTTAATGGAATCTCATCGGACATATATAATGTAACACCAAAAGAACATTTTTGATGGCCCCGAAACTGTAATTCTGCATTTTGATTGAACAATACACTAAGACAACAAATAATCAAGTGAAGAATATGAAAATGAGTGTAAGTATTAAAGTATGAAAATGCAGAACTGAAATAGGCAGGAATATGAATATGCCATTTGTGAGATATAGGAAAAAGATGACCATAAGCCAGGTTAAATAACATCAATCAAAAGCTGAAATTCACTATAGCAAAAACTTAAGTGCTAAATCTGTTTTACTTGGTAGGATTAAGCAATGAACATTCACCAATTTAAACTCAAGCATCAAGAACCCAACATTTGCAAATCAAAGGGCATAGAACCAAAGTCTTATTAATCTGATTTATGGATTTAACAACACATTAAACCTTTTTTTTTAAAAACCAATTACAACAAAACTTAAACCTCACCATGAAAACATAAGAGAAACTAACCCAAAAAACCAAAAATTAAACATGCATAACAGAATAGACAACACATTCATCACTGGAAATACAACATCAAAAAGGCCTAAAACAAAAATGGTACATAATAAAAACAAAAGCGAAAATATTGAATTGAACAAAAACAAAATTTATTCAGCACAACAATCGAACAAACAGAACTCAAGAAATTATTAAAATAAATTGGAAATTAAGAAAAAAAGGTAACAGATCAGCATCAATGGAGATAGAAAGGCATTTTAATGTTCAATACCTTTTCTCTATGTTCCAGGATTTCTTTATTAAAATCAGAGCAACTACAAATGAAAAAATTTAAATATGTACTGCAAAAACCTTTACAACAATGGTAGAGAAGAGACATGGGGAAACGAAAATATTAAAAGGGGAAAATATTTCAACAAAAAAAGGAAAAACAACATAAATGAAATGATGAAACTTTTTTTTTTTTGGCAACACATAAATCTATGTTCTCTAGAACCAAATCGATTTCTGTTTGAGAGAAATCATCAAATAAATCTACACTTTATAGTAATTTTCAAAACCCTAGAAAACCAAATTTTAGGGGAAAACCAAAAAAAGTACAAACCAAACTAAAATCTTACAAAATCTTTGATATTCTGTCTGTTTGAAATGCTAATTGAATGGAAAAAAAAGGGGAAAAAAAAGCCTACCTTCTCAAAAACCCATTTGTTTGAAAACCCTAGAAACGGTAATTGAATAGAAACCAAAAAAGGGATAAAATGCCTACCTTCTGAATTGTTTATTGTTGAAGAGCAGAGACGGGATAGCTTCTAAATCGTTTGTTGTTACAGAGGATGAACAGAGAATTCCAGTTTTAACGATTGCAAAGAACGAACAGATGTTTTCACCATTGCAGGTTTTTTTTTTTTTTTTTGTCTGTTTGATGGGTTGGAACACGCTAGTCCGATCTGTGTGTATATGGAAGTGCAGCAAAGAATCGCAAGTTTCAGTCTGACTATTAATCAGGAAATACGATCTAGGTTTGGGATCTTGTAAAGGCGCCTAACGGCATTAAACCTATTGGTTGCAAATGGGTTTACAAGAGGAAGAGAGGGATAGATGGAAAGGTTGAAACCTTTAAAGCAAGGCTAGTGGCGAAAGGGTACACTCAAAAAGAAGGTATTGATTATGAAGAAACCTTTTCACCAGTAGCAATGCTTAAATCTATCAGAATTCTCTTATCCATTACTGCTCATTATGATTATGAGATTTGGCAAATGGATGTCAAGACTGCATTTCTCAATGGCAATCTTGAAGAGGAAATCTATATGAAGCAACCGGAAGGTTTTATAGATAAGAACCAAGAGCATATGATATGCAAGTTGAGAAGGTCCATTTACGGACTTAAGCAAGCATCTAGGTCATGGAACTTCAGATTTGATCAAGCAATCAAGTCATTTGGTTTTGAACAAAATCTTGATGAACCATGTGTGTACAAAAGACATCAAGATAAAGTAGTAATGTTCCTAGTGCTTTATGTTGATGATATTCTACTCATTAGAAATGATGTGGGTGTAATGTCATCAGTAAAGTTTTGGTTGTCAAGACAATTTGATATGAAGGACTTGGGTGAGGCCAACTTTATTCTAGGGATCAAGTTTTGGCGAGATCGCAAGAATAAGATGTTAGGCTTATCACAAGCTGGATATATAAATAAGGTTCTAGAATGGTTTAGCATGCAAAACTCCAAGAAAGGTTTACTTCCTTTTAGACATGGAGTTCCTCTGTCTGATGACCAAAGGCTTAAGACTCAAGAGAAAGTAGATATGATGAGACAAGTTCCTTATGCTTCTGCAGTAGGAAGTCTTATGCATGCCATGCTTTGTACTAGACCAGATATCTGTTTTTCAGTTGGCATGGTCAGCCGATATCAATCAAATCCAGGACCACAACATTGGCAAGTTGGGAAAATACATGTTCGTAACATACGCAGTGGAAAATTAATGGATCTACTTCATTCGCAATTGATAACATGCACTACGAAAGTTTCAGAATTTAAGAACAAGAAAGCGTACCTTGGTGCGGTGAAATTCAAAACCAAAAATCAGAAGTTCTTAGGAAGACTTTTAATCTTTACTCCAACTCCACTTAATGCCCAAGATGTGCGGTCTCTCAATCAGTTTCCAAGGAGAGAACAAGGGAGTGTCCAACACTCACATACAAACCATTTCATTCCTTGTGTAATCTTGATGAAAAACACTTATGAAAAGACTCATGAAAAGTCTTATGAAATTTTGTATGTTTCTCTCCTTATATACAACTGATTATCTAATTGGGCTAGCCTTTTGGGCCATTCCAATTGGGCTCTAGTGTGTGGCATGGAGTGGGACCAAAAAGGAACAAATAAGACTCTAGCTCCAATGGGCCTTAGGCTTTTCTGTCAACTCTTGACAAGCCCAAAGTTACCATTAATTATATTCAATACCACTATATGAATATAATTGCACTCTAGGCCTTATTAATAAATTATATCCCAAGACTTTATTATACATGCAACCCCTTCATTAAAATATTCGTAGCAATACAAAGTCATGAATATACACTGCCACTTTGAAGATTACTACATCTTAATCCTTAATGTTATTCATCATATATTTATGAAATCCAATTCCATAAATATATACTTTAGTAACTCCTTATTAAAGTGGTTGGGCCCAACTCTCTAAATAACCAAACCCATTAAACTTATCTCAAAGGAATATTTTATATCTTCGTTAAGAGATTATGAATTCCATCTTGAGAATATATGTTCCATCAACACTAAATGCAGCTGCCCAACATACTGAGGTTTTGACTGTAACCTATAGATCTCACTCCTGATATATCAAAACAACCTACATCTCATGATCAGGTCTATTATTCTCTCAGGATTTAGAGTTGATGTAAATAGAAGTCGTGAGATTTATTATTCATTTGACAGTCGTTAGGAGAATAATAAATCTCACAGCGGTCCAGTTCAATATGTCTTAATAAATTTCATACCAACTAGAAATCTTCCATTTCCATGATCAAGAAAAATCATCTTAGTTGATATGTTATAGCCTTTGCAGATGAAACGTCCAATTTCATCACCGACTACGAACTAAATTCTGAGTTTACAAAGAACTTGCAATTTATATCTTCTGTGACTTTTCACATAAATCACATACTATGCATCTCATGGACTATGATAATGTCCCATTAGTTCATTTATAAATAGTTTCATATAATTAAACAATTTAATTATTTATGACATGCCAATAAATTGGATTTTAGGGCATAAATCCTAACATTTGATTCCCATTGGCTATATAGATTCAGACTTTCAATCGGATCTAGATTTCAGAAATTCCATGTCAGGGTGTGTATTCACCTTGGAAGGTGGAGCCATAAGTTGGAGGAGTGTTAAGCAATCTTGTATTGCGGACTCCACCATGGAAGCTGAATATGTTGCTGCTTGTGAAGCGGCAAAGGAAGCTGTTTGGCTCAAGAAATTCCTTTCTGATCTTGGTATTGTGAAAATGGAGCAAGTTCTCATCACATTGTTTTGCGACAATAGTGAAGCGGTTGCACAATCCAAAGATCCAAGGAATCACAAGAAAGGAAAGCATATTGAGAGAAAGTACCACATCATTCGGGACATTGTTGCTCGTGCAGATGTGATGGTAGCAAAGATTGAAAGTGCAAATTATCTAGCAGATGAACCATGTGTGTACAAAAGACATCAAGACAAAGTAGTAATGTTCCTAGTGCTTTATGTTGATGATATTCTACTCATTGGAAATGATGTAGGGGTCATGTCATCAGTAAAGGTTTGGTTGTCAAGCCAATTTGATATGAAGGACTTGGGTGAGGCTAATTTTATTCTAGGGATCAAGCTTTGGCGAGATCATAAGAATAAGATGTTAGGCTTATCACAAGCTGGATATATAGATTAGGTTCTAGAACGGTTTAGCATGCAAAACTCCAAGAAATGATTACTTCATTTCAGACATGGAGTTCCTCTGTCTAATGACCAAAGGCCTAAGACTCAAGAGGAAGAAGATATGATGAGACAAGTTCCTTATGCTTCTGCCGTAGGAAGTCTCATGTATGCCATGCTTTGTACTAGACCAGATATCTATTTTTCAGTTGGCATGGTCAGCCGATATCAATCAAATCCAGGACCACAACATTGGCAAGCTGTAAAGCATATTCTCAAGTATCTACGGAGAACGAGAGATTATATGCTTGTTTACCATTGTGAGGATTTGATTCCCATTGGCTATACAGATTCAGATTTTCAATCAGATCTAGATTTCAGAAAGTCCACGTCAGGATGTGTATTCACCTTGGGAGGTGGAGCCATAAGTTGGAGGAGTGTTAAGCAATCTTGTATTGCGGACTCTACCATGGAAGCTGAATATGTTGCTGCTTGTGAGGCGGCAAAGGAAGCTGTTTGGTTCAAGAAATTCCTTTCTGATCTTGGTGTAGTGAGAATGGAGCAAGTTCCTATTACATTGTTTTGTGACAATAGTGGAGCGGTTGCACAATCCAAAGATCCAAGGAATCACAAGAAAGGAAAGTACATTGAAAGGAAGTACCACATCATTCGAGACATTGTTGCTCGTGGAGATGTGGTGGTGGCAAAGATTGAAAGTGCAAATAATCTAGCAGATCCCTTTACCAAAGTCTTGCCTCAAAGGACCTTCGAGTCACATTTGGAGAGACTGGGAGTTAGATTAGTGCACAATAGTCTTTAGGGCAAGTGGGAGATTGTTAGGATATGTGCCCTTAAATCCTATTGTATGATGCTATGTATGACATTATGTGAGAAATGATGTATGACTTAATATTGTGTTTAATAAAGTTGTTTTATTCTTATCTAAAGTAATGGTAACATGAAAATTTGGACATTATCAAATAGTCCATTAGATGCATAGTATGTGATTTATGTGAAAAGTCACAGAAGATATAAATCACAAGTTCTTTGTAAACTCAGAATTTTGGTTCATAGTCGGTAATGAAATTGGGCATTTCATCTGCAAAGACTATAACATATTAACTACGATGATTTGTCTTGATCATGGAAGTGGTGACTTCTAGTTAATATGTTGATATGTTTTAAGAGTTAAGACATATGGAACTGGACCGCTGTGAGATTTATTATTCTCCTAACGACTGTCAATTGAATAATAAATCTCACGACTTGTATTCACATGAACTCTTAATCCTGAGAGAATAATGGACCTGATCATGAAATGTAGGTTGCTTTGATATATCAGGAGTGAGATCTAAAGTAACGGTCAAAACCTCAGTATGTTGGGCAGCTACATTTAGTGTTGATGGAACATATATTCTCAAGATGGAATTCATAGTCTCTTAACGGAGATATAAAATATTCCCTTGAGATAAGTTTAATGGGTACAGTTATTCAGAGAGTTAGGCCTAACCACTTTAGTAAGACTAAAGTATATATTTATGAAATTGGATTTCATAAATATATGGTGAATAACACAAAAGGATTAAACCGGGTACTCAAGGATTAAGATGTAGTAATTTACAAAGTGGCAGTCTATATTCATGACTTTGTATTACTACGAATATTTTATGAAGGGGTTGCATGTATAATAAAGTCTTGGGATATAATTTATTAATGAGGCCTAGAGTGCAATTATATTTATATAGTGGTATTAAATATAATTAATGGTAACTTTGGACTTGTCAAGAGTTGACAGAAAAGCCTAAGGCCCATTGGAGCTAGTGTCTTATTTGTTCCCTTTTGGTCCCACTCCAAGCCACACACTATAGCCCAATTGGGAAGGCCCAAAAGGCTAGCCCAATTAGATAATCAGTTATGCGGAGAGAAACATACAGAATTTTATATAGAATAAAATGGTTTGTATGTTTAATAAGTGTAATAATATATGATATAAGGAAGAGAGACACTCTTTCATATTCTCTCTAGAAAACATAGAACTGATTGAGAGACCACACATCTTGGGCATCAAGTGGAATTGGAGTGAAGATTGAAAGTGTTCCCGAGTACTTCTTCATTTCGGTTTTGAATTTCACCGCATCAAGGTACACTCTCTTGTTCTCATATTCTAAAACCTACATAATGCATGTTATCAATTGCGAATGAAGTAGATCCGTTTATTTTCCGCTGTGTGTGTTTTGTATTTGATGCAAACATGTATATTACCCAACAGTATGTTCATATAAGAAAAAGAGAGGGACTCCTTCATATTCTCTCTAGAACAAACACATAGAACTGATTGAGAGACCACACTTCTTGGGCATTAAGTGGAATTGGAGTGAAGATTGAAAGTGTTCTCAAGAACTTCTTCTTTTTGGTTTTGAATTTCACCGCACCAAGGTACACTCTCTTATTCTTATATTCTGAAATTTACATAGTGTATGTTATTAATTGCGAATGAAGTAGATCCGTTAATTTTCCGCTGCGTATGTTTTGTGTGCGATACAAACATGTAATTTTCCATCAATTTATATAATGGTATTAAGTATAATTAATGGTAATCTTGGACTTGTCAAGAGTTAACAGAAAAGCCCAAGGCCCATTGGAGCTAGTGTCTTATTTGTTCCCTTTTGGTCCCACTTCAAGCCACACACTAAAGCCCAATTGGAAATGCCTAAAAGGCTGGCCCAATTAGATAATCAGTTATGTGTAGAGAAACATACAAAATTTTATATTAGAATGAAATGGTTTGTATGTTCCTAGATATTAGAAAGAAACTCCTTCATATTCTCTCTAAAACAACACATAGAACTGATTGAGAGACTACACATCTTAGGCATCAAGTGGAATTGGAGTGAAGATTAAAAGTGTTTCCGAGTACTTCTAATCTTTGTTTTGAAATTCATCATACCAAGGTACATTCTCTTGTTCTTATATTCTGAAATTTACATTGCACATGTTATCTATTGCGAATGAAGTATATCCGTTAATTTTCTGTTGCATATGTTTTGTATGTGATACAAACATGTAATTTTCCTACAGTGTTTCACAAAACACCCTCAAGTCAATTTTATTTGATTGGGGTCTTTTCTGGCCTTAATCCTCAAGTTTCGAAGTTTACTAATCATTTCTTTTTTATTGTGAATAGATTTGACTGAGAGGGACTGTCAAAACCAAGCTTGAAAAAATTCTTGTTTTAAGGTATTGAGTTCTAACGTTTTCTTCTCATTTCTCCCTTCTCTTTTGTGTTTTGAATATTTTTTTTTCTACTTTATTTATGCTTTATAAAGTTTATTTAGGTTAGGTTTATGCGTTCTTTATGTTTTTAAGCATACTAGGTTGTTAAATTTGTTGTTTTAAATTCTGCTTCATTTCCATTTTCTGGGTTAAGGTTTAAGGCGTGTCTACTTATGCAGGCCTATGTATGCGCATGGATACTCGTGCCCAGAAACCCTAACTTTGAGCTTTCTGCTTCTTTTGCCTTATTAGTTTTGCATCATATGCCTCTGTTTTAACCTTCTTATATGCCTTTGAGTCCCTACTTCTTTGTTTATGTGTTTGTTTGTCTCTGATATGCTATATTAGGGTTTTCCTTTTTATTTTCTTGTTCTAATACCATGACCATGCATTCACATGCCCATTCATTAAGGCCATAGGTGCTGAGATGCAGCAAGGTAAGTGAGGTAAGTCATGTATTAGAATGAACATGCATTTTAAAGATGTAATGTGTTTGTTTGATGCTTGATTTCATGTCTAAAAGGTTGGAATACATGTGATGATCTATGCTTGTTTGCCATGCCTATCTTTCTGCCTTGTTTTTGTTATAGCCTTGTTTGGGATGATATGTTTACCATGCTAGATGAATGTTAGGGTTTATGATGTGATGTGATGTATGATTAGATGTATGCTAGGGTTTGTGTTGTGCGATGACAAGCACGATAGATGAATGGTTAGGGATGTTTGATGCCATTTTGATTCTTAGATGAATGCTAGTATGTGTGTAAGTTTAGAATAACAATATTGAATGTGCCTTTAATGAGATTAAGACATAAGACACAATGAGAGGAAGCCAACCATAGGGTTGGCTTCCTAGCACTTGGCCATTTCATTAGATTTCTGCCAACGATCGTATCGCTATTTTTCCTCAGGAGGAGCATCTAATGAAGGAAAGCTAGGACATGGTTGAGTAAGCACATACTTGTGCTCTTCTGCTATAAGAACTATGTCCAAATTTCTTTTCCAGTTGACATAATTGGATCCAGTCCGTTTGTTTTGATTAAGAATAGTAACAAGTGGGCTAAATAATGCCATGTTCAAATCTGAAAATAATAAACATTGATATTATAAGTAAACTAGATATTATCAATTTAGCATATAAACATATAGTATGGAACCTTAATAAAACCATTATATAATATATGCAACGAAAACCCAATCCCGCAATTAATATTCCTCAACATAGAGTGAATATAAAATACTATGATTGATTGAGAACTATTCTCATTATTAGTGCTATCATGATAACTCTTATCAAACACCAATAATATGCTGTTATACATTTGGCCTCTAAATAATTATAGTAAAAACTCAGCATAGCGGATACAATATTATTTAGTCTAGTGTATACCATTGTCTAGAATCGTGTGTAGCCAAATTTCATCCCCTTAACAGGCTTATTTTGTAGTACCATGATACAAAACACCCTCCGCATTGAATGCAAAGCTTGAGGCTAAGACAAGGTGTTTGATCAAATCACAATAAACTAGGAAATTCAATCTTGTACGACCATGAAATAAATACTCTCCGCATGGAATGCAAAGCTTTAAGCTAAGACAAAGTATATATTTCACACTACTACGAACCAACAATGGAGGCCGTGAGATCCAACGCTTGTATCTCTCTCCTACTAGATGTTTTAAATTAAAGCATTTTAATAAGAAATCATGTGTAAACTAATCACACATAGCCTTGCACTTTATACATGTGAAACCACTTAGAAAAATTCAAAATTCTCAGGCTTAATCGATTCTCGATAGTTGTTCGATCGATCGAGATACAATCTTGCTTTCTCAACAACTTCCTGATAGCTGGTCAATCGATCGAGAAAACTTTTGTAAGCTCGATAGATTCTCGATAGCTTCTCGATCGATCGAGACACATGAAATTTGAATTTGCCAAAAAAATTTTAAGACAATTTTCAACCTTTTTTTTTTTTTAACAAACAACCATCATATAAACATGATAGACAGAGAATGATATCCAAACTAAAATCCATTGATGCTATAGCCTTAAATTCAATTTAACATACTTAAATTCAAATTTAAGCAAAATCATAATCATCAATATCAATTTTTATCATAAACATAGTTTTAATCAACCATGCAAAAAATTAAATGCATAATCTTCTAACATCAAGAAACTAATATCTTTAATTCCAAAAATCATAAAAACATGTTATTCAGATTTGAAATTGAAAACCTAGCGCTGATATCATTGATGAAAATAACAAGTTTGTATCGCATACAAAACATATGCAGCGAAAAATTAACAGATCTACTTCATTCGCAATTGATAATATGCACTATGTAAGTTTCAGAATATAGAATCAAGAGAGTGTACCTTGGTGCAGTGAATTTCAAAACAAAGATCAGAAGTACTCTGGAACACGTTTAATCTTCACTTCAATTCCACTTGTACCCAAGATGCGTGGTCTCTCAATCAGTTATATGTGTTTGTTCTAGAGAGAATGAGAGAGTGTCCAACACTCACATACATACCATTTAATAAAGATGTCTCTTCTAAAGATTTTGTTTGTTTCTCCCTTAATAACTGATTATCTAATTGGGCTAGCCTTTTGGGCTTTTCCAATTGGGCTTTAGTATGTGGCTTGGAGTGGGACCAAAAGGGAACAAATAAGACACTAGCTCCAATGGGCCTTGGGCTTTTCTGTCAACTCTTGACAAGTCAAAAGTTACCATTAAATTATATTTAATACCACTATATAAATATAATTGCACTCTAGGCCTTATTAATAAATTATATCCCAAGACTTTATTATACATGCAAACCCTTCAAAAATATTCGTAGTAATACAAAGTCATGAAAGTAGATTACCACTTTGTATATTGCTACATCTTAATCCTTGAGTACTCGGTTTAATCCTTTAAGTTATTTATCATATATTTATGAAATTCAATTTTATAAATATATACTTTAGTAACTATTTACTAAAGTAGTTAGGCCTAACATTCTGAATAACAAACTCATTAAACTTATTTCAAGGTTTAAGAGATTATGAATTGTATCTTGAGAATATATGTTCCATCAATACTAAATGTGTCTGCCCAACATACTGAGGTTTGGACCATTAATTTAGATCTTACTCCTGATATATCAAAGCAACTTACACTTCATGATCAGGTCCATTATCCTCTCAGGATTAAGAGTTCATGTAAATATAAGTCGTGAAATTTATTATTCAATTGACATTTGTTAGGAGAATAATAAATCTCACAGCGGTCTAGTTCAATATGTCTTAACTCTTAAAACATATCAACTAGAAGTCACCACTTCCATGATCAAGACAAATCATCTTAGTTGACATGTTATAGTCTTCGCAGATGAAATGCCCAATTTCATCACTGACTACGAACTAAAATTCTGAGTTTACAAAGAACTTGTGATTTATATCTTCTGTGACTTTTCACATAAATCACATACTATGCATCTCATGGACTATATGATAATGTCCGAATATTCATGTTACCATTATTTTAGATAATAATAAAACAACTTTATTAATTACAATATTAAGTCATACATTATGTCATACATAATGTCATACATAATATCATACAAAGGATTTAAGGGCACTAATCCCAACATGTACCGTCTAGTGAGTTGTGTAGCATGACCTCTCCTTGGCCTTTCTCAGTATGGGACATAGATGTGATTGGAAGAATAGCCCCTAAAGCCTTGAATGGACCCGAATACATCTTAGTGGCAATTGACTACTTCACCAAATGGGTGGAAGCGGCCTTCTACTCCGTGTTGAAAGCCAAACATGTGGCTCAGTTCAAAGAGAATAACATCATTTGCCAATATTGAGTACTGCAAGAAATCATTTCAGATAATGGCTCCCACTTTGAAGGGGAAGTTCGGAGGATAAGGGAGCTATATAACATTGAGCATCACAAGTCTTCACCATTTTGACCGCAAACCAATGGGGCTGTAGAAGCAGCCAATAAAAACATCAAGAACATCCTAGCCAGGATGGTAGTGACATGCAAGGATTGGGCCGAGAAACTTCCATTTTCTTTATAGGGTTACAAAACTTCTATTCGTGCATCGACTAGGGCAAACCCATACTCTTTAGTCAGCGGGTGCGAGGCGGTACTTCCAATTGAGGTGGAGATACAATCTTTGAGAGTGCTAGTAGAAACCAAGGTCCTAGAGGAATATTAGGTAAAAGCAAGATATGAGCAATTGGCTTTGATAGATGAGAAGAGGGCAAGGGCACAATACCATGCACAAGGGTACCAAAAGAGGATTGCTAGAGCATTCAACAAAAAAGTAAGACCTAGGAACCTTAAAGAAGGGGATTTGGTCCTAAATGTGCTTAGAGATGAAATTTCTTATCCAAAGGGGAAGATGAAGCCAAGATGGTCTAGGCCTTTCATCATCAAGAAGATCATGTCAAGGGGTGCTACAAGGATTATAGATTTGGATGGAGAAGAAATGCTTTGCCCAATCAACATGGATAGACTCTGGAGATACAATGTTTGAAAAGAAAGAAAGAAAGAAAAAAAGAAGAAGAAAAGCCTGCTAGGTTGAAAACCCAAAAGGGCTGCCTAGGCAAAAATTGAGGCAAAAAGACCCCGTTAGATTGAAAACCCGAAAGGGCGGTCTAGGAAAAAGATAGGGGGAATACCATGGGCATGGCGAAAATTCCTTCAAGGACTTCATGGGAAAAAAAATACATGGCATGGAAAAAAGAAAAGAAAAATAAAAAAGAGAAAAATAAAAATAATAAGCAAAGATAATAAATGAATGATTCTCTTATTGCTCAAATTAAAAGATTATAAATTTTTTCCATAGGGAATTTGTAACATTCCAATCCTTTATTAAACTTAAAAGAAAAGACATGAGAATCATAAAGTGCAAAAAAGTAAAATTTGGGTCATATCAAGGTTGTCAGTCAGCCCTCTTCCATATGCTAGACTTCTTGTAAGATTTTTCATCTATGAGGACCCATTTCATGTCATCCTGTAGCCACTTCTTGTACCCCGAAGTTGGATGAAGGAACCAAGGAGGTTGGATGCCTCTGGTCACCCTCCATCGCGACCATGACTCACGGATTCTACTCAGTATCCTATCAGTGAACTCCAAGGTATAGCAAGAGCCATCATCACTAGGAGCTCCTTGACGGTCATCGAACTATCTGGAAATACGGCATGTGGAGTAGTAAGAGCAATAGCAAAGCCTAACCAAGGGAACATAGTTTTCCTTGAGGCTACAGTGAGCCATGTTTGAGATGCGACACCACTCCACTACCCATTGAATGCCTGTGGCATCAATGTGCTCCATGAATATGGTGATCAAAATGTCATTAAGGTATTGGTCCATTGGAAGATCTCTTTTAATGAGGGTGTCATTTCACAACAACACCTTGTGGGCAAGTTGTTTTCAAGGGGAGGGAATGTTAGGAATATGAAATACTTGTTGTAAACCCTTTAGTTAGGTAATTAGCTAGTTGGTTAAGATTAGGATTAGGATGAGTTAGTCAGGATTTGAGCACATGTAGCTCATTCAATACATGGCTTAATTCATAGAGAACATGTTTAATTAACTAGCCAATTATCTTGAGCCAAGTGGGCCAATGACATTAGAGCTAGTCTCTTGTAAATATATGATTGTAATTCAACATTAGATATCAACTAAATAATAAACCAATTTCTTAGTGCATTATTGCATCTCTTTCTCTCTCTCTCTCTTAATCTCTCTATTTCTTTATGGAGGGTGACTACCTCGTATTAAGTCAATTTCCCTACAATTCATACCCATCTTCATTAGGAACCTCTAGGTTCCTAACAATTTGATGATATGGAAAAATGCAAGAGAGACTGAAAGGAACGATAGCCTCTTTGAAACTAGGGCCAAGCCTCTTCATCCATGCTAAGACTTCAAGAGGGGAGAATTCTGCCATTGGAATGCCTTAAAGATATTTTCTAAGGTGAAAATATGTTTGGTGAGGTTTGGGAGTCCCTAACTTCTATTTTATACTAGAGAAGAGCGGCTAGGGTTTTTCAGACCTGTGGTGTGCGTACGCAGGCTCATGTGCACGTACGCATAACGGAAGGCAAAGACCCGTTTCCCCTGTTTTGAGTATGGTTTTCTCCCAAATGCTTCTCCTATGATGCCTATGGCTCAAATGACCATCCATAATTCAAGTTCATATTTTCAAGCATGAAAGACCAAGAAAAGCGTTGAGTTTTGCAATTATCCGCATAAGTTATAAATTAAGTACAAATGAAAGCGTAAATGTAAAAGATGTTCTTAAAATACAACCCTATGTCTCAAATAAAATCCAAAGTGTAGGAATGTGTGCTAAACAAATGCTGGGTGATCTCGAAAGTGACAACAACAAATGCCTCTAAGTTGGGAGTAGCAACAGGAAGAATGTTGGCCCATGGGTTCTAGTTAATCTGTAACAATGCATGAGGTTAGAAGAAAAACATAAAAATCATGTGAATAACATAATAGAAGGCACTAAATTTCAAACTCACATCATCCGAAGACAACCCCTTAAAATGGGCCCTCACTGCGACAGAGTCCCTAAGGCTTAAGTTTATTCCTTGAACGATAAGACCATATTGAATAGCCCAGCACTAAAAAGAAAAGGGAGGCATGAATACAGTGCACAAGTGAATATATTTTGTAAGAATACAGTGTACAAGATGAACACAATTTGCAAGAATGACAGTTTGCAAGATGACATTTACAAGACAAGAAAGTATGAAGACAGTTTGCAAGAACATGAGCTACATTTTTTCTTTTGTAGGTATAAGAGCCACACAAGAAAAAGAAAAGAAACTAACCTCTAGAAGCTTCCAAGGCCCCACCAGTTGGCACAGGGTCCCCCGGCTGAGTTTATCCAAGCACGAGTACAGATAAGCAAGACATGCCTACCCCCAATTAGCTCCCTGAGCATCCCCAAAGTCATGGAAGAGGGCTAACCACCTTAAGGATATTGTCTACCCTCCATTGGCAAAGAGATACACCCCTAGAATCTACAGCAAAAATGCCCTAGCCATCTGGGCAAAGTCCTTAGCCGTCTCCTGTGGAAGAGGCCGATAATCTGCTTGAATGTCAAAGTAGCGGATTGTGTGTGTAGTACCTCCTCCCGTGCGAGTCAATTGCCAACCGATTACCCGACTCACCTTCAAAATTTATAAAAGCACCGTCACTCCAAAGGCCAGCCATGCGGTGGAAGTCACGGGGAGTCATAGTCATCTCTCGGTTAGCAATATGGAAGGTATGGGTAGTGTCCCACCATCTGTTGGCAAAAAGATTGCACCAAGATGGCTCTTGTTGACCTCTCTGGCAGTAGACAAATGATGGGCATGAAGCCTGCAGCATGAATATGAGCCCTTGTCTCCACAGTAAGGATCCTATACCATTTAGCCACATGGTTAGTACTGCCCCTGCCAGAGTACGGGGACATAACCTGCAAAAAGGAGGATGGTAACATTAGATTCACAATTTAGATCAAGGAGTAATGAATAGAGAATTATAGACTTCCAATAAGGTGCAAGATGGTGTTAGAATCACATTCAGATGAAAAATTGTTGAGGAAAAGTGTTAGATTTGCAATTGGATAAAAAATAGATGGAAAAGAAGTTGAAAACAGTCAAGATAGGGTTTTTTCCTGACGGTGAGCATCCGTGAGCCTAAGTCCACGTACGTAAGCACAAAGCACACATATGCTAGTTAAAGCCTGTGTATGCATAATCTCAAGAACAAGCCTGCGTACATAGGCTCAAGTCATCATACGTATGAACCTAGACAGAGAAGTTTTTTTTTTTTTTTTTTGATATTTTGAAGCACATTTCAATCAAAACTCATCCAACACATGTTCCTACATCTCCTAAGGTGTCAAGTTTTCATCTAAATCCATCCCACAACAAAACCCAAGCATTTACAAGCCCAAAAATAGATTAAAAAGGAAGATAAAAGAAAAATGAGAAAATGAGAAAAAAAAATGGGAAAAATTACCAATCCAGCCTAGGCATTTGCCAATAGATGATCTTCTGGCCAGTATGTCAGTGGAGGGTACTCCATCAGCCTCACTACTCCACTCTAACGAGTGAAATTGAAAGCATCGCTTAAGAGCACCTAGGAGGTTTTCTTGGAATTGGGTGCCATGGAGGAGATGAGGAAGCTTGGCGAGGGAGAGGATTTCAAAGAAAATAAGAGAATGTGAGAAAGGAGAAGTCAGATTGTGAGAGGGACATAAAGTGGACAGAGGCTTTTGTTGGGAGAAAGAAGAATCAATATGCTTTTAAATATGGTTGCAAGCATGTTTCTAGGAGATGTGGGAGTTATAGGATGTACCTCGAAGGTGATAGTCCCCATCAAACAGTTATGATTATGTGTGAGTTACATTAATTTTCTCATATCTAAAATCGTCATAACATGAAACACTTATGCACTCTTGCTATGTTTTCACAAACAACACACAAAATTCTTTGCTACTCTTGATACATGTGTAGGTACAATGTGATTTGGCCATCACAAGGAATACATGTGTTAATGTATGATCACTAAACTGTCTTGACTTGTTTTTGAAATATAAAATTGGTTAGACTTGTTTAGTGTGTATGTGTGTTTTGGAACTAAATGCTTTACATCTTTTCTTGTTGAGAGATGAATTTTGAAAGCTTAAAATGTTGATTTGATCTTTGGTTGAGTAGCTTGCTTGATTGCATTCATATTTGTGTTTTTCTTCACTTTGAAAAACTGTTTTTATCAAGCTCAAGAACTTCTCGACAAATCTCGACAGATAGCTATCTATCGAGACCCTTGAACTTCTTTTCTCAATAGATCTTATCTCATCTTCGATCCATCGAATCTTTCTGGAATTTGTCTTGATAGCTTCTAGATAGATTCTCGATCCATCGAGAAAGTTTCTGTTTGCTCGATAGATTCCCAATAGCTTTTCAATCCATCGAGTTACTTTTGCCATCGATAGATTCTCGACAGCACCTCGACAGACTTATCTGTCAAGAATTAATGCTCGACAGATCCTCAATCCATCAAGGCGCGTTTTCCATATATAGATCCAACGTGATTTCAGACTTCATTTTCTTCGATCTCTCTTGACAGAAAACCATATTTTTCTCTCCCAAACACTTTTCCCTCAACCCATTCATCTTCCCCACTTGGATTTTGGCCTAATCCTTGTTTTTTCCCTCTGGTATGATCTCATTTTCCCTATTTCTTCATGCATTTTATACATTTTAACCTACGTTTTTGGGTTTTGAAAACTTTTGGGGGTTTAAAGTGTTTTATTTTATGTTTGGTATGATCTCATTTTCCCTCTTTCTTCCCCACTTGCAATCTTTTATTTATGTTTCACACTAAGATTCCTTGATGATTTTTGTTTTAAAGTGTTTCCGAAATACAGGTTGTCAAATCTATCATGCCATGAATTCTCTTCTTGTAAAGTTTTTCAAGAGTTTATGCTAGGAGTAGAGTTTATTGTATTCAACAAGTGAGTATGATTCAACAAGTGTCGTCCATTTATTCATCATCTTTTCATCATTTTTTTTAATTAACTCTACTCATCTTCATCACAAGGTTAGCCACTATGAAGGAAAACAAAGGGAAAGGCGTTGCTAGTGGCATTAAGGGTGAAAAGGACGTCCAGGTCCAAGTCGAGGTAGCTCCACTGGCCGTCCAGAAGCCTGCAGTCTAGGTTGGGAAGACGAAAAGCATTTGAAGTTCTATTGACCTTGGTGATCTTTCAAGTCGCCGAGGTTCAAAGAAGCAAAAGCCTGGTAACACTCCTCCTCCTAAGGTTCCAAAATTTCCAACCATGGTAGTAGACCTAGACGACTCGGCATTGAACTTGGTTCCCATCCAAACCACTCCCTTATCCATCTAGCATAAGAAACCTCCTCCTCCTATAGCCAAAACTTCTCACAGGACTCATCCTTCAGTCCAAACCAAGCGTCCTCCTAACTTGGTGCTGGACGAGGATTATGCTTGGAAGATGTTTAAAGGATTTATTACTAACAAAGAAGTAAGCCCATGCTATGATATGTCAGTGAGGGATTTTACACACTCTGCCATCCATGATCATTTCAAGGTATATAGTTTTTTATTATCCCCATTTTACTTTCTACGAAATTTTGAAAAATTTCTAACTCTTCTTCATCTATCTATTTTTCAGGCCATGGTGAAGTTCTACACTGCGTCCAGTCAAGTCAAGGAACTTTGTGATGAGGCTAAGGCTGCTAAGGCAAAGAGTAAAGAGCTAAATAACGAGGTCCTTTTGAAAAAGGAGGAAGTGATTAGGTTGACCAAGGAGCTTACTTGTCTTAAAGGGATAAAGAAGAGATTAAGGAATGAGGTAGAAGAGCTCAAGGCAGACTCCATTGAGAAGGAAACTCATATCAAATACCTTGAGGTGAAATGTCAAGAGCTCACTTCGTCCTTGGAGATAGCTAAGAAGGAAGCCATTGCAACATTTATTAAGTCAAGATAATACACTGATCATCTAGACCAATATTATGTTGCTGGTTATGAAGACTTCCGCTTTGATGCCAAGGAGACCTACCCTAAGATGGACTTTGACTCCTTCCAAATTCCTACTACAACAGAAAGTTCCTTGCTTCAGACAAGCTCTGAGGACATCAATGTCATGGATGATGCCTTAACAGTGTTAGGATATGTGCCCTTAAATCCTATTGTATGATGCTATGTATGATATTATGTATGACATTATGTGAGAAATAATGTATGACTTAATATTGTGTTTAATAAAGTTGTTTTATTTTTATCTAAAATAATGGTAACATGAATATTCGGACATTATCAAATAGTCCATGAGATGCATAGTATGTGATTTATGTGATTTAGTCACAGAAGATATAGATCACAAATTCTTTGTAAACTCAGAATTTTGGTTCGTAGTCGGTGATGAAATTGGGCATTTCATCTGCGAAGACTATAACATATTAACTACGATGATTTGTCTTGATCATGGAAGTGGTGACTTCTAGTTAATATGAATATGTTGATATGTTTTAAAAGTTAAGACATATTGAACTGGACCGCTGTGAGATTTATTATTCTCCTAACGACTGTCAATTGAATAATAGATCTCACTACTTGTATTCACATGAACTCTTAATCCTGAGAGAATAATGGACCTGATCATGAAATGTAGGTTGCTTTGATATATCAGGAGTGAGATCTAAAGTAACGGTCAAAACCTCAGTATGTTGGGCAGTCACATTTAGTGTTGATGGAACATATATTCTCAAGATGGAATTCATAGTCGCTTAACGGAGATATAAAATATTCCCTTGAGATAAGTTTAATGGATACAGTTATTCAGAGAGTTAGGCCTAACCACTTTAGTAAGACTAAAGTATATATTTATGAAATTGGATTTTATAAATATATGGTGAATAACTCAAAAGGATTAAACCGGGTACCCAAGGATTAAGATGTAGTAATTTACAAAGTGGCAGTCTATATTCATGACTTTGTATTACTACGAATATTTTATGATGGGGTTGCATGTATAATAAAGTCTTGGGATATAATTTATTAATAAGGCCTTGAGTGCAATTATATTTATATAGTGGTATTAAATATAATTAATGGTAACTTTGGACTTGTCAAGAGTTGACAGAAAAGCCTAAGGCCCATTGGAGCTAGTGTCTTATTTGTTCCCTTTTGGTCCCATTCCAAGCCACACACTAAAGCCCAATTGGGAAGGCCCAAAAGGCTAGCCCAATTAGATAATCAGTTATCTGGAGAGAAACATACATAATTTTATATAGAATAAAATGGTTTGTATGTTTAATGAATAATTAGAATACGATATAAGGAAGAGAGATACTCTTTCATATTCTCTCTAGAAAACATAGAACTGATTGAGAGATCACACATCTTGGGCATCAAGTGGAATTGGAGTGAAGATTGAAAGTCTTCCCGAGTACTTCTTCATTCGGTTTTGAATTTCACCGCATCAAGGTACACTCTCTTGTTCTAATATTCTGAAACCTACATAGTACATGTTATCAATTGCGAATGAAGTAGATCCATTTATTTTCCGCTGCGTATGTTTTGTATATGATGCAAACATGTAAATTTCCTAACAAACAGAACCTGCCTAAGACGTCGCCGAGCTAGCCAAAGACGACCTAAAGTCTGGGGCAATGCCCCTAGTGGTTTATCCCTATGAAATTTATTTCTTTTTTAAGAAAAATTTATTTATTTTAGTTTGTTAGGAATGCCTATTTTTTGGGCTTTAAAATTTATTTAAGTACAATCTATTCGTTCAAGTTTTTTGGACGTGCAACAGATACAATAGCTTTTATTGGCTTTGATTAACATAAGGGTTTTTGGACGATGGTCGTCTACCCTTCTTTAAAATTTTATGAATGAATGTTTATTTCCATTTCCATTCTTTATTTGCTGTTGAACACATTATATGTTTTATGTATGAAAAAATTTCATTTATTTACATCGTCCATGTTATTACCTATGGTTTTAAGTGTGGTCCATCCACTTATGAAGGAATTTAACTCGTCCATGTTAGGATAACTTCCTTATGTTCAACAAATTTCCATTCTTTATATTTTACAAGTTTAACTTGTCTATAAATGGAATTTCCTTTGCCAGCTTTCTTCGTTCATAAACTTGATTTATAGCTTGCATTATTCTTCGTCCATAGGCTAGACAATCCTTTACTCGTTTTTGGGCAAGACGTTTCTAGCAATTACTCGTCCAAAGATTGGATTGTTTGGCTGGTCACATTTATTCATGGATTTTGAATATTCTTTCATGCACGCTTTACCTTGTCCATTAGTTAGATGAATATACCTTAGAATTATTTTACTTTGCTTTTATCTTATTTAAGGAAAGCTTATGGAAGTTACATCTCTGCGTCCAAAGATTTTGTTCGTCTTGGGCCTTCAACAACATAAAAATTGAAAATTCAAACAACATTATATACACTAGAAATATAAATTGTATATACACAACATAAATATCGTCCACAAGCATGGCACATGCTTAGAAGCTAGTGCCTTAAGGGAAATTGAAAATACTTATGTACAAACAGACTAAGTTCATGACTTCGTCCATCAGAAATACATCCATATACAGTGCACAAGTTGGAAACTAATGCATTTTTAGGGAATTAAAATACTAAAAAACATATAATACTAGCAATAAACAGAACAAATATGAGGAAAGTAACACATGACTTCAACTTCATCTATGATGATTCTCATCTAGGATAATACTCATCCATAATGATGTTCGTCTAGGCTAATTCTTCACTGATAATATCTTATTAGATGCTTAACATTCCAAGGGTGCTCTAACTTTCGTCCATCTAGGGCTTCCAATTAGTATAATCGTTGCCTTTTGCAATTGATAACCATGTGGAGTCCTTCCCAATTAGGCCCCAGTTTTCCATGGGCCAGGCTTCTGGTTGCTAAGGAGACCCTTTTTAGGACGAGGTCCCAAATGTTAAAGCGCCTAGGTTTCACCATTGCATCATATTGTCTAGCCATGAGGTTTTTATACCTTGCTATTCTCTGTTCTGCATCCATTCTCACCTCGTCTATTAGATCAAAGTTAAGACGAAGTTGTTCTTCATTTTCCTTGTCCTGATACTTCATCACCCTGTGGTTAGCCTTGTGTACTTCTACGAGTATTATTGCTTCACTTCAATAGGCTAATTTGAATGGAGTTTCTCCTATGGGGTCCTCATAGTAGTCCTGTAAGCCCATAGAACACTTGGTAGCTCGTCTGGCCATACTCCCTTTGCCCTTTCAAGCCGAGTATTTATGATTTTCAACAAGGATCAGTTTGCTAATTTAGCTTGTCCATTTTCTTGCAGGTGGGAGGGTGAGGAATAATGATTCTTTATCCCAAATTGTTCACAGAAGTCTCTAAAGGGTGTGTTATCAAATTGCCTTCCATTATCTGAAACTAGTACCCTAGGAACTCCAAATCGACATACGATGCTCTTCTAGACGAAATTCTTGACATTCTGCTCTGTGATCTTTGCTAAAGGTTCAGCTTCTACCCATTTAGTGAAGTAATCAATCCCCACTACTAAAAATTTCATCTACCTGGTTCCTATTGGAAAGGGACCCAAAATATCCAATCCCCATTATGCAAAAGACTATGGGGCATCATCGGGGGGAAGTACTCTGATGGTTGTCTTCTTGGACGACTACTGACTCTGCCCTTAAGGACTTAGCCAATTCCAGTCCTTTGAGGAGGGCTTCATATTCAACTTCATTGTTGGTTGTTTGGTACTATAGATGAGTTGCATATTTCAACTTGTCCCCTCTTGGGGATTTTAGTATAACTCTTATTCCTCCTGCGTATAGTGTGGATGATCCATCTACATAGACGACCTATGGCTTAGCTTCATCCCCCTCGTTTAAATCACCATGGCTTATAGTGAATTCTGCAATGAAATTTGCTAAAGCTTGAGCCTTTATTGCACTCCTAGGTTGATACCTTATATCAAACTCACTAAGCTCTATAGCCCATTAGATCAGTCGTCCTACGACTTCCAACTTATTCATTGCCTTCTTGAATGGATGATCTGTCTAGACATTAATGACATGAGCCTGAAATGCCTTAGCTTCCTGGAAGCTGTTATCAGCGCAAAGGCCAACTTTTCCATCCTAGGATGTCGTCCTTCTGCCCCTCTTAATGCATAGCTTGTATAACAAACAGGCTTCTACACTTTTTTGTATTCCCTAATTAATTCTGAACTTACTGCATATAGGGACACTGCTAAGTATAAATACAACTCCTTACGTGGTGTGGATGGACTTAGTAGGGGAGCTATGGTAAGATAGACCTGAAGATCTAGGAAGGCCTTCTAACACTCATCTGTTCATTCAAATGCCTTCTTAAGAACCTTAAAAAATTGCAAACAATTATCAGTGGCTTTCGAAATGAACCTGTTTATGGATGCAACTCATCTAGTGAGAGATTAGACTTCCTTGACATTTTTTGGTGGTTCCATGTTTAGTATTGCTTGGATCTTATCGGGATTCGCTTCAATCCCCTCTGTAAAACCATAAATCCTATGAACTTCCCTGACGAAACCCCGAGACACTTTTTCTTGGATTCAGTTTCATGTTGTATCGTCTAAGCGTGTCAAAGGTCTCTTGTAGGTCATCTAGATGTTTCTTCTCGTCCAAGCTTTTTATTAACATGTCATTAACATAAACTTCTACATTTCGTCCTATTTGTGGATGAAACATATGATTGACCAACCTCTGATAAGTTGCCCCCGCATTCTTCAAACCAAAGGGCATCACTTTGTAACAGAATAAACCTTGACTGGTAATGAAGGATGTCTTCTCTTGATCTGTCTCATCCATCTTTATCTGGTTATAACCTAAGAAGGCATCCATAAAGCTTAGCAATTGATGACCTGCTATTGAGTATACCAACTGATCAATGTTTGGCAACGGATAACTATCCTTGGGGTAAGCCTTGTTCAAATCAGTGAAGTCTATACACATCCTCCACTTGCTATTAGCCTTCTTGATTGATAGGCTAAAAACGTATTGACCCCTTGTGATGAATTAATTGATTAATTAGCCAAGTTTATTAATTAACCAAATTAACATGCAAAGTGCGTGGTAGCACAAACAGATCACCAAATAACTAAATGCAGCACATGTGATTTATTTACGAATAGGGAAAACCACCAAGGCAAAACCCTATCGGGTGATTTTAAGGTCACCACTCCCAAGAATCCACCATTATCACAACAAGTAGTAACAAATAAAGGAATCCCAGTGCCTTACTTAGTAGGGGAGCTATGGACTGTAGTGACAATCTCTCTTTTTGATGCACGACTCCCAGTACGTGACTAAACAATTATGCGGATCCTTGAAAGCGACTTGATTCACCAACTAGAGAAGGTTGTAAGCTAAAAAGTTCTTCAGTTCATCACACAATGAAGATCGAGAAGATGCTTGGTCACAAAACCCTACAGTGTACAAACACATCAGCTTTTTCATAAGAAAGATGAACTAGGAAAAATTCAGTCTCCAGTCACAATTTGCATGAACAAACTTTGCCATATGCACGAGCAACCTCTGACGGCCCTTAAAATAATCCTTATATATGTCTAGGGTTGTGAGAAAAGAAATCTCAAACACATAATCACAGATTGGATGAAAAACAGTCCTAAAAAGCTAAATTTTATAAATCTCGACAGATACCCTATCTGTCGAGCTGCTGTCGAGCCACAGGCTTCAACAGCTCTACAGGTCTCAATAGAGAACTTGCTGTCAAGCTTTAATGAACAACACTTTCTGCACTTGAATCTTGGACAGACTTGCATGACTTTAATACTTGAACTTGAAACCTTGTTTCTTGAAGCATTAAACATATCCTAGATTTACCCAATTACAAGTAAAGTGAGTTTTGTCAAAAGATTAGCTAATTGTAAGAAAAAACTGGTTTTGTATCTCATACAAAACACACAGCGGAAGCAACAAGCATAGATCTATTTCATTCATGATTGAGAACATGCACTATGTAAATTTTAGAATTTAAGAATGAAATAGCGTACCTTGGTGTGGTGAAATTCAAAATAAAAGATTAGAAGTACTCGGGAACACTTTTAATCTTCACTCCAATTCCACTTTACGCCTAAGAAGTGTGGTCTCTCAATCAGTTTCTAAGAGAGAATAATTGAGTGGCTTCACTCGCACATACACACCACTTCACAATGATGTTACTCTTTTTCTTATGAAAAATTCTGTATGTTTCTCCTTTTATAACTAACTAATTATCTAATTGGGCTAGCCTATTGGGCCTTTCCAATTGGGCTTTAGGGTGTGGCTTGGAATGGGACCAAAAGGGACCAATAAGACACTAGCTCAAATGGGCCTTGAGCTTTTCTATCAACTCTAGACAAGTCCAAAGTTACCATTAATTATATTTAATACCACTATATAAATATAATTGCACTCTAGATCTTATTAATAAATTATATTCCAAGACTTTATTATATATGCAACCCCTTCATAAAATATTCGTAATAATACAAAGTCATGAATGTAGACTGTCACTTTGAAAATTACATCTTAATCCTTGAGTACCCGGTTTAATCATTTAAGTTATTCATTATATATTTATGAAATCCAATTTCATAAATATATACTTTAATATATCCTTACTAAAGTGGTTAGGCCTAACATTCTGAATAACCAAACCTATTAAACTTATCTCAAATGAATATTCTATATCTCCGTTAAGAGATTATGAATTCCATCTTAAGAATATATGTTCCATCAACACTAAATGTGGCTGCCCAACATACTGAGGTTTTGATCGTAACTTTAGATCTCACTCCTGATATATCAAAGTAACCTACACCTCATAATCATGTCCATTATTCTCTTCAGATTAAGAGTTCATGCAAATAGAAGTCGTGAGATTTATTATTCATTTGATAGTCGTTAGGAGAATAGTAAATCTCACAGCGGTCTAGTTCAATATATCTTAACTCTTAAAATATATCAACATACTAACTAGAAATCTCCATTTCCATGATCAAGACAAATCATCTTAGTTGATATGTTATAGTCTTCGCAGATGAAACGCCCAATTTCATCACCGACTATGAACTACATTCTGAGTTTACAAAAAACTTGCAATTTATATCTTCTGTAACTTTTCACATAAATCGCATACTATGCATCTCATGGACTAAAATAATGTCTCATTAGTTCATTTATAGATAGTCTCATATAATTAAACAATTTAATTATTTATTACATGCCAATAAATTAGATTTTTTAGGGCATAAACCCCAACACTAATTATATAAAGTAGTGACATATGTTCCTAAAAAGTGAATCACATATGTCCTAACATTGACCATCACTACATTAGCTAACCAATCTGGGTAATAGATTTCTTGAATAAATTCTGTTGTGGTTAACTTCTAGACCTTTTCCTTGATAACATTATCTTGTTTAGGAGCAAAGATCTTCTTCTTCTAATGAACAGGCTTGGGAGATGGAAACACATTCGAAGGATGAGTAATGACACTCGAGTCATGGTGGGATTAGTGCCCTTAAATCTTTTGTATGATATTATGTATGACATGATTTATGACTTAATATTGTAATTAATAAAGTTTTTTTATTAGTATCCAAAATAATGGTAACATGAATATTTGGACATTATCATATAGTCCATGAGATGCATAGTATGTGATTTATGTGAAAAGTCATAGAAGATATAAATCTCAAGTTCTTTATAAACTCAGAATTTTAGTTCGTAGTCGGTGATGAAATTGGGCATTTCATCTGCGAAGACTATAACATTTCAACTAAAATGATTTGTCTTGATCATGGAAGTAGTAACTTCTAGTTGATATGTTGATATGTTTTAAGAGTTAAGACATATTGAACTGGACCGCTGTTAGATTTATTATTCTCTTAACAACTATTAATTGAATAATAAATCTCACGACTTATATTTACATGAACTCTTAATCCTGAGAGGATAATGGACTTAATCATGAAGTGTAGGTTGCTTTGATATATCAGGAGTGAGATCTAAATTAACGGTCAAAACCTCAGTATGTTGGGCAACCACATTTAGTGTTAGTGGAACATATATTCTCAAGATGAAATTCATAGTCTTTTAATGGAGATACAAAATATTCCCTTGAGATAAGTTTAATGGGTTTGTTATTCTGAATGTTAAGCCTAACTACTTTAGTAAATAGTTACTACAGTATATATTTATGAAATTGGATTTCATAAATATATGATGAATAACTTAAAGATTAAACCAGGCACTCAAGGATTAAGATGTAGTAATTTACAAAGTGACAGTCTACTTTCATGACTTTGTATTACTACAAATATTTTATGATGGGGTTGCATGTACAATAAAGTCTTGGGATATAATTTATTAACTAGTCGCTAACCCATGCGATGCACGGGATAGTTAAGCAAAAATTACAAATATTTATTAAAAAAATAAGTAATAATAACAATAAAATCAATCAAATTGAGTATGACATTGCCTTAAATGTTTCTTCATAAAAAGCAAATAGTGGAGCTTAGTGGTCATCATCTCAACGAGAACTCTCTCAGTTGCTACCTCTAAGAAAACCGTCTCACGATCCTTAACATGTCTAAGGCAACATGAAAGCTGGAATTACAGATGAATAACCAATTGAATACATGGAAAAACTTTTTAAGGTTCTCACCTTGAGGAATCAAACACTAAAACAAAACATGTTGAAATGTAGTAGGCTTAAAATTTAAGTAACAATTTACAAAAAAAAACCCTTAACGATTAAAAACAATATGAAAATACACACAAACACCACACAAAATGAAAATTAATGCCTTTCCTATAATTTAAAACAACAATTTAAATCTTCTTTTGTTAATAACAAAATCTTGTGTCAAACATCAAAATCTTGCGTCAATGTAGATAATATCTTCTTCCAAGTAATAACAGTGAGCTCCATGTGAAGATTTTGCTTAAGATGTGAAAAGATGAAAATATGGAAGAAATAAATTTATGTATTGAGCACTATTATGCTGCTAAAATCTTATATTACACTCATTAAGATTTTCTCATTTTAGAGGCTCTCCAAGTGCCATCATAAATTGGAAAATTGGAGATTGAGCTACATATAATGAAGTATATTTTTCTCAACAAAGACAGATTTTGCACAAAAAAAAAAAAGGGGGAAATGGAACTCCTTGATTGATTATTACGTAAATCTCTATCATTAGAAATCTCCACTTCCTTTTCAAGGATCCTTCTTTTTGGGGTTAATTGTTGCATGAATCTCCTCAAAAGCAAGCACGAACTCTAAGTCATCCAACCTCTGGTTCCTATATTGATTCGTCTAAAAAACCTGGAATAGAAATGCAGCCTGGTGATGTTGTTGCTAATAGTAACGAATGAGAAAAAGAACTTCATCCTTTCAGTCTTTAATATAATTTAATTAGCATCTTGAGAGAAATCAGATACAATATTGAAGGCATTGTTAAAATGACCGTATTATCCTATCATGCCATGCTATCAAATAGACATCATGATATTTTTATTGGGCAGCTAAAGGGACAGGCCTTACTGATATTTATTGGGCAGCTAAAGGGACAGGTCATACTAATATTTTCAATGATCTCTAAGTATTTGAACTTTGGGATTTATCAAACATATTGCATGTCTGTCCAAAAAAGACAGTGATTTCAGCAGCCAGTGGAGCTGCTAAAATTTTTCTCATGCAAATAGGAACTTCAGTATTTAAATCTTCAACCTAAAAGAAACCCCCCCAACCCCCCCCCCCCCCCCCCCCCAAAAAAAACAAAAAAAAAAACAAAAAGATATGTGCCTAATGTTTATTCACCAATCTGAAAGGTACATTTGCCCATGCTATGACAGAGCACTTCATTGTCCTTTTTTATTTTGGTGGTGTTAAAGTTGTTTAATTTGGTTAGTATGCAATATTTTGTATTAATCCATCTCAAGTGAAAAAAAGTAAATACGATATATTCTTGATGATATGATGTAGAGCATTCAATGATTCAATCAATTATATTTTGGTAATGATCAATTTTAAACTCATCCATATATTTACATCTTAATTAAAAATAAATGTATACTAATTTAAAATTTAAGTACTATTGAAAATTCACCATAGTTCTGCTTGACAGGGGACATGAACTCATGCAGAATTTCTTAATATTTCTGAAAAGAATTGTCAAAATCACCTTAGGGAATGTATAGTATACTATCACCTGTAAAAATTTATGAACCAAAATTGGAGCAAGGTGCAAATGTAAACCATGAAACCTTCCCAGTTGCCCTCCTCTGTCTAAGCCCAATGTAGAACTCGTCTTTCAACAACTGTTAATTGTTTGTCCTCACATCAATTGTTATAGGCAAACACTACAAGAAGACAGTCCATACAATTCTTGATCAGAATAAGGGATATTATGTGATTACAACCAAGGCTTTTATTTTGAACTTAGTTTTGCTTGGCATTTAGAAATGTTCCCTAAGGTTTAAAACAAAGTACATCATGTGACCAACAATTTACAATGTAGTAAAACGAAGCAAGAACCACAAGTTTTATTTGAATAAACTTACTGCAGAAGGACGAAGACCTCTGAGTGCTGTATACAAAGACAATTTCCACACAAGAATCCCCATCCCCTAAAACATATCCAACACCATCATGTGAAGGCTAGTTCACTTTTACAGCATAATTTACATAGAACCCTATTTAATAAGTATAGAATTTAAAAACGATGATTGACAACATAACTACCTGACAGCCAAGATCCCCAAGTCCCAAAATTTGCTCACCATCCGTCACAACAATTGCTTGAATAGTCCTCTCAAGCCAGTTCTTCAACACCTCAAGAATCTTGCCCCTGCAAAATCTGAGCACTCCTTCATATTATGACTAAAGTAGCTCTAAGTTGCACAAAGTTACAGCAAAAACAGAAATTCATACTTTTCTTTCAAACTTATGTAAAGACCCTAAGGGCTCTTGAAAATTCTCCCATACTTCTGGCAAGCCTCACCCACAGTTGGAGTATAGACAACTGGGAGCAATTCCTCAACATTATCAATGAGAAGTTTGTAGAACAGCCTTTCATTCCTCTCCTATAAAAAATAAAACATAAAATTGTTTTTAAAAAAATCTCTATTACCCCTCTTTCAAAATTTCAATAGGACTTCATTCATCACATACGGATAAATTCATTTGTCTTTCCATAGAATTCTAAGCACACAAACATGCATTCCAACAAAGCCTTATTAAAGAAAGGGGTTTAATTTTACCAACAATAGAAAGATGAAGGAAATAAAGAAACAATAAAAATGTTAAAGCATCATAATTAAACAAACTAGATGATCCCAAACTTGAAAATACACAATCAGTCCAAATGTCATTATGCATAAGACAATCATTTTCAATACTTTTCAAAATATTATCAGAAAATTTGTCTGCACGTGGTGACCATATGCAAACAATGTACAACAATCATCATCAAAACTAAATTCAATGACAGTGAAACGCCTAAGTCCTACCTGAAGCTCCATCAAGGCGATGTATTTTCGTAGAGGGACTTGATATTGTTGGATGTTTTGCATCAATTTCTTCTCTTGGGATTAGTAAAATACTAAAAAGGGCCAGCAAAATATTCAAACTATGAGAACAATGAATCAAATAAAACGATGCTATAAGCCAATATCACTAATACAAACTGAAGTTGTTGAGACAAAATTATCGGAGGCAGAAGACCGCGTAAAAAATATCCAGTGATTCAATGTGTATTAATAATTGATGAAATCTTAAATAATAATAACTTATATAAATCAAAAGTCCTAAATTACAAAAAATTTAAATAATAATATAGTTCCTGTAATCTAGATTCAGTGTGTACTAAATAACTCTCTATTTTATCTACAAAGCAACCATAATATACATAACCATAGAAAACAACACTCAGTTCTCACACAACACAACAACAATAGCAAACACAACAAATAACCAAAAAAAAAAAAAAAAACAATTTCCATAATACAAAGCCAACAATAGCCAATAAATATTATAAAAATAATATTTATAATACAAAACTATTTCTAAATCTAAGTGTGATTGGAATACAAAACATGACGAGGCTAGGAAAACTAATAGTATTAAAGTGGGTTGTGCCTGAAAACATAAATTTTAAAAAAAAATTACCACAAAATTTGCCTACACTGATTTGGGTGGAAGGGCGGTGACAATCTTCTTAGAAAATTACAAATGGGTGTGTTCAAAGTTGAGGCTTTGGTTGATTTTGGAACTTGATAAACGGAGAGGCTGAGAAAAGTGGGGCGTGGGAACTGAGAGAGTTTTTGCGTTTGAAAGATAAAGAGTTTGAAGGAGATGGTCTTGCATTTAAGAGATTTGAGAAGATAGAGTTTTTTTTTTTTTTTTTTTTCACTTTCAATACTGTATCATCTGAAGATTTAATTCAAATAAACATAAAAGCAACGCAAAGCAAGATTGATAACAAAATCAAAAACCAAACCCAACATACCATATCGTCTCCCCAACGGCCAGAAGATTCTGGCAAAAACCCATTAAGAAAAATAACTGTAGCCTTTCTCCAACGGAATCATCTTAGTCTCTGAAACTTGATTTGTCTCAATATCCCATGAGAGACGATCTCTTAGATCTGCGTTTAGCTTTTTCGCTTTTGGGTTCCTGCGTATGGGTCTTGTAGTGTTTGTTGGGTCGAGTTTGTGTTTGAAGGAGCAACAGAGACTGAGAGATAGGTTTTTGCATCGGGTTTTTTTTAGGAGTTAAAGGGAGTAAATTTTGTCAGGTTTGTGGAGAAATAGTTATTAGGTTAGAAATAGTTACGGTATTTAGGGTTTACTTTTTTTTAATAGTTATAGTTATGGTGTTTAGGGTTTTATTTTTTTTTAATAGTTTTATTTTTTAAATAATGCTGATGTGGAAAAATGTGGGAGTTTCAAAAGTTTCAGTTATAAGGCCTAGAGTGCAATTATATTTATATAGTGGCATTAAATATAATTAATTGTAACTTTGGACTTGTCAAGAGTTGACATAAAAGCTCAAGGCATATTGAAACTAGTGTCTTATTTGTTCCCTTTTGGTCCCACTCCAAGCCACATACTAAAGCCCAATTGGAAAAGCCCAAAACGCTATCCCAATTAGATAATCAGTTTTTAAGGGAGAAACATGCAAAATTTTTTAGTAGAGACATCTTTATCAAATGGTATGTATGTGAGTGTTGGACACTCTTTCATTCTCTCTAGAAGAAACACATATAACTGATTGAGAGATCACACATCTTGGGTACAAGTGGAATTGGAGTGAAGATTAAAAGTGTTCTCGAGCACTTCTGATCTTTGTTTTGAAATTCATTGCACTAAGGTACACTCTTGATTCTATATTCTGAAACTTACATAGTGCATGTTATCAATTACGAATGAAGTAGATCCGTTAATTTTCCACTGCATAAGTTTTGTATGCGATACAAACATGTTTTTCCATCAAATGGTATCAGAGCAGTCTTCAATTTTGAATCTGTATAACATGTTTTGTGAGTTTTGGAATTAGAGATATTAGTTTCTTGATGTTAGAAGATTATGCATTTAATTTTTTGCATGGTTGATTGAAACTATGTTTATGATAAAAACTGATATTGATGATTATGATGTTGCCTAAATTTGAATTTAAGTATGTTGAATTGAACTTTAAGGCTGTAGCATCAATGGATTTCAGTTTGGATATCATTCTCTGTCTATCATGTTTATATGATGGTTGTTTGTTCATAAAAAACGGTTGAAAACTGTCTTAGAAAAATTTTGGAAAATTCAAATTTCACGTGTCTCGATCGATCGAGAAACTATTGAGCTTACAGAAGTTTTCTCGATCGATCGACCAACTATCGGGAAGCTGTCGAGAAAGCAAGATTGTATCTCAATCGATCAAACCGCTATCGAGAATCGATCGAGCCTGAGAATTTTGAATTTTTCTAAGTGTTTTCACATGTATAAAGTGCAAGGTTGTGTGTGATTAGTTTACACATGATTTCTTATCAAAAATCTTTAATTTAAAACATCTAGTGGGAGAGAGATACAAGGGGTAGATCTCTTAGCCTCCATTGTTGGTTCATAGTAGTGTGAAATATATACTTTGTATTAGCTACGAGCTTTGTATTCCATGCGAAGAATATTTATTTCATGGTCTTTCAAGATTGAATTTCCTGGTTTATTGTGGTTTGATCAAACACTTTGTCTTAGCCTTGAGCGTTGCATTCCATACGAAGGGTGTTTTGTATCATGGTACTACAAAATAAGCCTGTTAAGGGGATGAAATGTGGCTACACTCGATTCTAGACAATGGTATACACTGACTAAATATTATAGTATTCTCTATACTGAGTTCTTACTATAATTATTTAGAGGCAAAATGTATAACGGCATATTATTGATGTTTGATAAGAGTTATCATGATAGCACTAATAATGAGAATAGTTCTCAATCAATCATAGTATTTTATATTCACTCTATGTTGAGGAATATTAATTGCGGGATTGGGTTGTCGTTGCATATATTATATTATGATTTTATTAAGGTTCCATACTATATGTTTATATGCTAAATTGATAATGTCTAGTTTACTTATAATATTCATGTTTATTATTTTTAGATTTAAACATGGCATCATTTCGCCCACTTGTTACTATTTTTAATCAAAACAAACTGACTAGATCTAACTATGTTGACTGAAAAAAAAAAAAATTTGGACATAGTTCTTACAGTAGAAGAGCACAAGTATGTGCTTACTCAACCATATCCTAGCTTTCCTTCATTAGATGCTCCTCCTGAGGAAAAACAACGATATGATCGTTGGCAGAAATCTAATGAAATGGCCAAGTGCTACATCCTAGTGTCCATCTCAAATGTTCTACAGCATCAAATGCAAGATGTAGAACTAGCTTCGGACATTATGCTAAGTCTGAAGGAGATGTTTGGTGAGCAAGGCCATTCTGTAAGGCAAGAAACCATGAGGCAAATTTATAATACCAAAATGGCTGAAGGTAGTTCAGACAGGGAACATTGTCTTACAATGATCTCTAATTTGAATACATTAGAGGTTTTGGGTGCCGATATTGATGGAGAATCCCAAGTGGATATGATACTTCAGTCACTACCGGAATCATTCAAGGAATTCAAACTCAATTATAATATAAACAAAAAGATTTATTCATTGTCTGAATTAATAAATGAGTTGGTAGCGGCGGAAGGCATCCTTGGTACTTTTAGTATTAGTCTTGAAGCCAATATGGTGAGAAAGGACATTGGAAGAGTAATTGTCCAAAATTCAAGGCTACCAATAAGTGTATGAAAAGTTCATTCCTCCTTGAAATATGTTTAGTACAAAATCCCCCGAATTCCTGGTGTGTGGATTCAAGTTGTACTAATCATATCTGCAATTCTTTGTGGGGTTCCGGGAGGCCAGAAGGCTTAATGAAAGGGAATTGTTTCTTACTTTGGCTGATAGGAGCAGGATTCCGATTATAGCTGTTGTTGTTTATAATTTATGTTTTGAGTCAAGGGTTTTAATATTAGATGACTGTCTATATGTACATAATGGTCGTAGGAATTTAATTTCTACAACTTATTTTGGTAAACATGGATATTGTGTTATCCTTAAAGACAATGTTGTAATAAAGAAAGGTAAAGTGTTTATCTATTCTGGCAATATTGTGGATGATCTTTACATTTTAACCCCTAATAAACATGAATTATATAATTCTGAATTAAATAATGACTCACATGTAAAATTATTAAAGAGAAAATTTCCTTCTACTAGTGATGCATATCTTTGGCACTTGCGTATGGGTCATATTAATTCAAATAGAATTCAAAGACTAATCAAAGATGGACTCTTAAAGCCATTGAATTTTGATGAATTTCAAGTTTTTGAATCTTGTTTGGAAGGTAAAATGACCAAACGACCTTTTAATGCAAAAGGTAGAAGAGCCTAAGAGTTGCTAGAACTAGTACATTCAGATGTATGTGGTCCTATGTCAATTCAAGTAAGAGGTGGCTATGAGTATTTCATTACTTTCACTGATGATTACTCTAGATTTGGTTATGTGTACCTAATGAAATGGAAGTCCGAAGCCTTTGAAAAGTTCATAGAGTTTAGGACTGAAGTTGAGAATCAATTGCGTAAACGCATAAAAACCATTCGATCTGATTGTGGTGGCGAATACCTTTTTGGCGATTTTAAGGATTACTTAACTGAAAATGAGATTATATCTCAATTGACTATACCTGGAACTCCACCACAAAATAGTGTAGAGGAAGAAGGAATAGGACTCTTTTAGATATGGTTAGGTCCATGATGAGTTATTCGACACTACCAATTTCCTTTTAGGGATACGCCTTAAATACTGTAATGTATCTTCTGAATTTAGTACCTTCGAAGTCTGTTCCTAAAACACTTGTAGAGTTGTGGAATGGGCGTAAGCCTAGTATGAGACATCTCCATATTTGGGGTTGTCCTGCACATATGTTGAAAGAAAAGTCCAACAAGTTACAGTCTAAAACAGAAGTGGTTTTCTTTGTAGGGTATCCAAAAGGGATTGTTGGAGGTTTATTCTATAGTTATAAAGATAATTAAGTGTTTGTTAGTACAAATGCCAAATTCTTGGAAAGTGACTATATGAACGATTATACTCCTAGAAGTAGAGTTGTTTTGGCTGAAATGAGTGAATTTGTAAATGAACAATCAATGAATGAAATTACGGATGATGTGGTTGTATTAGATACACCACAAGATACTACTCATGAGATGTCTAGTACACAGGTGTCTCATCGTAGTGAGAGGATTGTTAGGCCACCTATAAGATTTATACGTCTAGGAGAAACTTATGAAGCTACCTCAGAAGAGGCCAAAATTGATCCTTACACTTATGAAAAAACAATGAATGATATAGATGCACATCATTGGGTCAAAACTATGAAATCTGAATTAGATTCTAAGTAATCCAATCAAGTTTGGGATCTTGTAAAGGCGCTTAACGTCATTAAAGCGGTTGGTTACAAATGGGTTTACAAGAAGAAGAGAGGGATAGATGGAAAGGATGAAACATTTAAAGCAAGGCTAGTGGCGAAAGGGTATACACAAAAGGGAGGTATAGATAAACCTTTTCACCAGTAGCAATGCTTAAATCTATCAGAATTCTCTTATCCATTACTGCTCATTATGATTATAAGATTTGACAAATGAATGTCAAGACTACATTTCTTAATGGCAATCTTGAGGAAGAAATCTATATGATGCGACCGGAATGTTTCATAGCAAAGAATCAAGAGCATATGGTATGCAAGTTGAATAGGTCCATTTATGGACTTAAGCAAGCATCTAGGTCATGGAACATCAGATTTAATCAAGCAATCAAATCATTTGGTTTTAAACAAAATTTTGATGAACCATGTGTGTACAAAAGACATCGAGATAAAGTAATAATGTTTCTAGTACTTTATGTTGATGATATTCTACTCATTGGAAATGATGTAGGAGTAATGTCATCGGTAAAGGTTTGGTTGTCTAGCCAATTTGATATGAAGGACTTGGGTGAGGCTAACTTTATTCTAGAAATCAAGCTTTGGCAAGATTGCAAGAATAAGATTTTAGGCTTATCATAAGCTGGATATATAGATAAGGTTCTAGAACGGTTTAGCATGCAAAACCCCAAGGAAGGATTACTTCCTTTCAGACATGGAGTTCCTCTGTCTGATGACCAAAAGCTTAAAACTAAAGAGGAAGAAAATATAATGAGACAAGTTCCTTATGCTTATGCAATAGGAAGTCTTATGTATGCTATGCTTTGTACTAGACCAGATATCTATTATTCAGTTGGCATGGTCAGCCGATATCAATCAAATCCAGGACCAAAACATTGGCAAGCAGTAAAACATATTCTCAAGTATCTACGGAGAACGAGAAATTATATGCTTGTTTACCAGTGTGAGGATTTGATTCCAATTGGCTATATAGATTCAAATTTTCAATTAGATCTAGATTTTCGAAAGTCCACTTCAAGTTGTGTATTCACCTTGGGAGGTGGAGCCATAAGTTAGAGGAGTGTTAAGCAATCTTATATTACAGACTCCACCAAGGAAGCTGAGTATGTTGCTGCTTGTGAAGCGGCAAAAGAAGTTGTCTGGTTCAAGAAATTCCTTTCTGATCTTGGTGTAGTGAAAATGGAGCAAGTTCCTATCACATTGTTTTGCGACAATAGTGGAGCGGTTGCATAATCCAAAGATCCAAGGAATCATAAGAAAGGAAAGCACATTGAGAGAAAGTACCACATCATTTGAGACATTGTTGCTCGTGAAGATGTAGTGGTAGCAAAAATTGAAAGTGCAAATAATCTAGCAGATCCCTTTACCAAAGCCTTGCCTCCAAGGACTTTCAAGTCATATTTGGAAGGAATGGGAGTTAGATTGGTAGACAATAGTCTTTTGGGCAAGTGGGAGATTGTTGGGATTAGTGCCCTAAAATTCTTTGTATGATATTACGTATGACATTATGTATGAAATGATGTATGACTTAATATTATAATTAATAAAATTGTTTTATTATTATCTAAAATAATGGTAACATGAATATTCAAACATTATCATATAGTCCATGAGATGCATAGTATGTGATTTATGTAAAAAGTCACAGAAGATATAAATCACAAGTTCTTTGTAAACTCAGAATTTTAGTTCATAGTCGATGATGAAATTGGGCATTTCATCTACGAAGACTATAATATGTTAACTAAGATGATTTTTCTTGATCATGGAAGTGGTGGCTTCTAGTTGATATGTTGATATGTTTTAAGAGTTAAGACATATTGAACTGGACCGCTGTGAGATTTATTATTCTCCTAACAACTGTCAATTGAATAATAAATCTCACGACTTATATTCACATGAACTCTTAATCCTAAGAGAATAATGGACCTGATCATGAAGTGTAGGTTGCTTTGATATATCAGGAGTGAGATCTAAAGTATCGGTCAAAACCTCAGTATGTTGAGCAACCACATTTAGTGTTGATGGAATATATATTCTCAAGATGAAACTCATAGTCTCTTTATGGAGATACAAAATATTCCCTTGAGATAAATTTAATGGGTTTGTTATTCTGAATTTTAGGCCTAACTACTTTAGTAAATAGTTACTAAAGTATATATTTATGAAATTGAATTTCATAAATATATGATGAATAATTTAAATGATTAAACCAGGTACTCAAGGATTAAGATGTAATAATTTACAAAGTGGCAGTCTACTTTCATGACTTTGTATTACTACGAATATTTTATGAAAAGGTTGCATGTACAATAAAGTCTTAGGATATAATTTATTAATAAGGCCTAGAGTGCAATTATATTTATATAGTGGTATTAAATATAATTAATAGTAACTTTGGACTTGTCAAGAGTTGACGCTCAAGGCCCATTAGAGCTAGTGTCTTATTTGTTCCCTTTTGGTCCCACTCCAAGCCACAAACTAAAGCTCAATTAGAAAGGCCCAAAAGGCTAGTCCAATTAGATAATCAATTATTAAGGGGGAAACATACTGAATTTTAAAAGGAGAGACATCTTCATGAAATAGTATGTATGTGAGTGTTGGACACTCTCTCATTCTCTCTAGAACAAACACATATAACTAATTGAGAGACCACACATTTTGGGCACAAATGCAATCGGAGTGAAGATTAAAAGTGTTCTCGAGTACTTCTAATCTTTGTTTTGAAATTCACTGCATCAAGGTACACTCTCTTGATTCTATATTCTGAAACTTACACAGTGCATGTTATCAATTGCGAATGAAGTAGATCCGTTAATTTTCCGTTGCGTATGTTTTGTATGCGATACAAACATGTTTTTCCATTAAAGTTCACATACAAAAACTGAGTGCGACTCTAATAGTGCTCCCAAAATCAAGATTGTTGCAAAATAATAACTTGATGAGCCTAAGGTCAAATCCATAGGGAAAGGAAGTTGATTAGCAATCCAAAAGATAAACAACATCAACTTAAAACATCTATTGATTGTTCTCACAAATTTTTATTTTACAAGAAATCTATTGATTGTTCTAAGAATTTTATAAATTGATAGGAATGATGGTTTTAGTCGGATGATTTAGCAATAAGAATATAATAATTAATTTTCTAAAAGTAGTTCTAAAAATTTAATAGACTTTGTAAGGTTGAATTTATTCAATCATTTTGTTGGCTTTATTCCGTGACAATTTGCATGTAATTCAGCATTTAGAAGCCCTGTATTTAGGTGGGAATCATGTAAGGATAGTGTGTGAGAGAGTGTGAAGAAAAGCTCAGAAGTGTGCACTCAAGCAGGGCCTCACAACTGGATCTCACGACTCGCTCGCAGCTGGCAAGTCGCAAAAGGAGGCACATGTGTGAAGCATGCAGAGGAGCTGAAGAGTCACGCTAACTGGAGCACTATAGGATAAAACTTCTATTCTGGCCAAGCAGTTAGCTCGCGACTCAGACTCACAACCCAGGCAAGTCGCGAGGTCAAGTCGCCAGACCACTCTATTTGGGAAAACTGACCTTTCGCATTCCAAACACACCAGTATAAATACCCCTTATACCCACGTATTGTAGAGAGCTCTAGAGAGAATTTTGAGAGAGAAACCCTAAAGAAAAACAAGATTGACTCATCCACAATCTTCATCCTTTGATTCTCCAAATTCCTCTACTCTCACCCTCTCCATTGTTACATCCTTGAGAGGTACATTTAGCCAAATCCTTTTCTCACTATACCCATATCTGTGAGAAGGTTATTTGGTGCTTAGGAAGTAGTTAGGAAGGGACCAATTGATATTGGTTGATGCTATGGGTTATAGCGAAATTCGGTAAGTTAGAGAAGACAAAGGTTCGGCGTGACCTCGTTGAAACAAGAAACTTGGAGGGCTTAGGTACACTGGGTAGATTAGGCTTGGAGGGTCTTCCACTGTTCATGTATCCCAACTTCATTCTCTAGTGGATTATTGACTGCTTGGAGTGCGGTGGAGAGGTTTTATGCCAAGGACTTCAGTTTCCTCTTCGATAACACATCGCTGTGTTGTTTTTGTGTTTGCATCTCTCTTCCCTTAATCTTTGCCATTTAATTTCTGCTATGCTTGTGATTTTATTTGGTTTAGATTGTTCTATCAATTCTATTTTAGCTTATTTTCATATTCCGCACATACATTGTTTAATAATAAGCTTGAATTGGTAATTTGTAATTTGGGGGTCTAAACGCTCAAGGTGTTTTACACACTATTTGAACATTCAGACTTTAGGCAAAACAAAACTAGAGTTTTAATTCCTAGGAAATCCTAAACATTTAACATGCCCAAAGTTTATCTTAAATCAAAGAGTTATAAAAAATAAAAATAAAAATATTAGATGGGTAAATCAATCAAAACACAAAAAATTTAAGCATTAAAATCATTAAAGAATTGTTAAGAACATACCAATAGAAGGTTAGATTTCACCATTTATATTAACAAGATTTCTAATAAGCCATTACACCAAAGAAAAACTCTAAAAATTGAAATGAAACTCTAAGGAAAATCTAATCTTGACATTTAAATAGGCCAAAAAATCCTATTACAAGTAGAATTTTCGTTTAGAAGAAATCTCTAGTTTTAAAGATCTACTTAACTGACTTTTATAGCCCCTTAAACATCGGAATTTCGATGTTTCATAAACTACAAAGTTGTAGGCCTTTAAGATATCTTTTCAGACCAACATGAATAATCTTAATCTGAATCAAGATTTCAACTCAAATATCTAATTGAGATATTCAAATTGGCTTGGAAAGATAACTTAAAGAGCTAAAACTTTGTAAGTTATGAAAATGCCAAATTATAATGGATTAATATACCAAAAAAGTCAGTTAAGTGGAACTTGAAAATCAGAGAGTTTTTTCCAAACATGAATTCGACTTGTAATAGGATTTCTTAACCTATGCAAAGGTTCTTTACATCAAAATTTAAGGGGGTAGCCTTAAAACTAAATTAGGTTTTTCTTTGAGCTTCTTTCCAATTTTTAGAGCTTTCTTTGGTGTAATGGTTTCTAAAAGCCTTGCTAGCAAGGAATGAAATACAACCTTCAATTGGTATGTTCTTAAAAATACTTTGATGACTTTAATGCTAGGTTTTTTTTTTTTTTTTTCCGTTTTTGATTGATTTATTTATCTAGAAAATTGTTTTATTTTTTACAATTCTTTGATTTAATATAGAACCCATGTACGTTAAACACGTAGGATTCCTTAAGAATTAAAACATTAGTTTTGTCTTGCCTAAAATCAATTAAATTCATAAAAATGCTTTTAGAAAATTAGTTATTCTTTTCTCATTGTTAAATCATCCTACTAAAATCATCATTCGTAATAATTTAATAACAGTATAAAAAATATTGTTAGAACAATCAATAGATGTGTTGTGTGGATCCCTAAACCATAGTGTTTACCCCCAATTTAATTTTTTTATCAACCAAATCATAATTTCTCTTTAAATAAATTTATCTGTTTTAATTTTTATTTTATCTTTTGGATTGCTAATCAACTCCCTTTCTTTGTGGATTCGACTTTGAACTCACTTAGTTTTTACTAAGTAGCAATCCTAGACTAGGGAGTACCATTTAAAGAAGAAGAAGAAGAAGAAGAAGAAGAAGAAGCAATAGTTGGATTAAATAAAGAATAGAATTTAAATTTAATCATACAATATTTATTAAAATAATGATGTGCAATATTACAAGATTTTAGTCACTAACCCATACAATGCACAAGAATGTTTTAATAAAATTACTAATAGTCATTTATTACAATAATGCTTATATATAGAATTAAATTCTATCATTAACCATTTATTATGATTATATTTTTATCCATTCTACCATTAAAGAAAATATAATATGTCAAAATTCTCATGGAGAATTCAAAACATAGAACGAAATCAAAATTCAATTAATAATTAATCAATATTTATATATCTATATAATACTAAAAGCTGAGATAGCATTTAATGTTGCTACCCTCTCATTAAGCCACATCAGCAGCCATGTCATTACTAATATTTTTTCTGAATTTCTCTTATAATTTAAAATGCATTTCCTAAATTTTAAAATAATAATAAAAGAAAAATGATTCCCAACCTTATCTCCACCGTAAAGCCCAATCTTTATAGCTTTAATTATAGACACGTATCTCACATTAATGATGACTAGCATGAAGCCCAACCTATATGTTGTCCACCATAAAGAGAAAACCCAGCCGAATGGTCTTTAATTTTTAACGGCCAAAAACCCTTTCTGTCTCCCCACCTTTTATTTAGTTTCTCAATTTTTGGAATTCTATTTTTTTTTTCTTTGGTTTCTTAATGCTACACAAGTGTTTGAAGAAATGCTTAAACTGAACTTTGGATTGGATGTGTGGATCCCAATTGCTTATGCACGTGCAATGCTATTTACATATTTCTTTTAAATTTTGTTGTCAATTGTGATATCAGTATTAGTTCTTTGGAAATTTGGTTTTCTTTTTAATGTTGTGACTTTATTCAAGTATATGTATGTGAGATTGACCTATGTAAGCTCTACATATATATTCATATTGGTATATTCAATTTGTGTTGGCCAATTGGGTTTGTGTGTGGCCTTGGGTCCTTGCTATCTAATCGTTACTTTCTCTCCCTCAAAAGGCTGAAAACTTTGTTATGCTGAGTTATTTGGGTTTCGTTTGAATGGTTTTCGCTGTTTCTTATAGGTAAACTTTGGCTTTAGGATTTTTTTTTTAATTTTCTATTAATAAAGCATATTTACACTCAAAAGTTGTTGGGTTAGTAAGCGAAGGGTTCCAATGTTGATTAGCTTCTTAATTCTGGTTATTAGTGTGCATAAAGTTTCCTCATGACACATGTCCTAATTGTTCTAGTTCATCAAAAAGTTCTTGGCTTTCTCAAAAGTGGGTTTGTATTTTCAGTTCTGTGGTTTTTGTCAAGAGGTCATTTTTTTCTTTTAAGCCTTTGTGCTTTTCTTGGTTTTTATTTTTATTGGGATTTGTTAGTTTTGAAAGGATAATTGTAATATTTTGTTTGATGGGGTTGCAAAATTATTTTAATGCTCCTATAAGGCTTGCATTTTTGTTCTTCAGAAAGAAGTTTATGACTGCACGTGTAGTTCTTTTTCAATTGCAGTTACATTGAAGTTTATTCAATTTGTTCTCTTCTATTAATGTTTCATGAATGTGGGTTAAAAATTGGATTCTTATGGTTTTGCTTACAGGGATTTGGCATTTTATTATCTAGGTTATTTGTAACTGTGGATTCTCTACATCTGCGTCAAACTCTTAATACGTTACACAAATCCTACTACTTGAAAAATTCAGAAAGTATGAGACTAGAATTGCTAGGTATTTACCAGTCTTCTCCTTTATTTTGTATGGTTTCTTGCATATTTATTGTTAATATGTTTCTATAAAGAATCTGAAATTGGAATCTGATTGCATATTTATTGGTTTTGATATAGGAATTTTATTTTTTAAGTTAAGGCATTTGCGGTTGAGCTTTTCTGCTTCACTCTCCTTAGAATTTTGACATAACAATTGAAGTTTTTCATTGAATTTGATCCTTCTGCTTCACTCCAGCATAGAATTTTGATTACCCTTGAAAGCTCGGATTTGTGTTAATAAATCCAAGAGCTGTTTAGACCCCCAAATAAAAGGATTACGGCTTGATTGATTTTACACTAACTTAATACTAAGTGCGGAATAGTGTAAATGTGAGCGGATAAACAAACAAACTACTCTAACCTATAATCAATAAAACACAGCAGTAAATTGAAAGGTAAAAGAGTAGGGACGATAAAGGCAAACACAAGATAACTTCGATGTGTTATCGAAGAGGAAACCGAAGTACTCAGCGTAAAACCTCTCCGCCGCCCTCCAAGCAGTAATCAATCCACTAGAGAATAAGTTGGAGTACACGAATAACAATAGACCCTCCAAGCCTAGTCTACCCCATGTACTCGAGCCCTCCAAGCTCCTGCTACTAACTGACTTCGCCAAGCCTTGTCTTCTTTAGCTCTTCGGATCATGCAATTCAACCCGATTGCATCCGCCAAACATATGGCTTCTTCCAATGCTTCCCAATAGCTCCAAAACCTTACTTTTCACTCAAGATGGGTGTGGTAAGTGTTTGGGCTATCAACCTCTCATGTAAGGGTATTGTGTGAGAGAGTGTGAAGAAATGCTCAAGACTGTGCAGCAGAATAGAGACTCGCGACTGGATCTCGCTGGTGTCTTGCGACTGGTAAGCCGCTAGAAGCTGAACCGCCGTGCCAGCTGTTGTACTACAAGACAAAAATTTTATTCTGGCAGTTCAGTTAGTTCGCGACTTAAACTCATGACTTAATTAAGCCGCCAGCCAACTCTGTTTTGGAAAAACTGACTTTTCGCATTCCAAACACCCACCAGTATAAATACCCCTTATACCCACGAAATGTAAAGAGCTTCCAGAGAGAATTTTGAGAGAGAAATCCTAGAGAAAAACAAGATTGACTCATCCACAATATTTACCTTGTGACTCTTCAAATTCCTCTACTCTCACCCTCTCCATTGTTAGATCCTTGAGAGGTTCATTACCCAAGACCTTATCTCACCATACCCATATCTATGAGAAGGCTTTTTGGTTCTTTGGGAAGTAGTTAGGAAGGAACCAATTCATATTGGTTGATGCTATAGACTAGTAGCGGGATCTAGGAAGCTAAAGAAGAAATAGGTTCGGCGTAACCTCGTTGGAGCAAGAAGCTTGGAGGGCTTAGGTACACTGGATAGATTAGGCTTGGAGGGTCTATTGCTGTCCTTGTATCCCAACTCTTTAATGGATCATTTGACCACTTAGAGGGCGGCAGAGAGGTTTTACGCCGAGGGCTTCGGTTTCCTCTTCGATAACACATCGTGTGTTGTCCTTGTGTTTGTATCTCTTTTCCCTTTATCTTTGTCATTTAATTTCTGTTATAAACGTGATTTTATTTGACTTAGATTGTTTATCAATTTTGTTTTAAGCTTTAGTTCATCTTCCACACGTTTATCGTTTGTTTTAAAGCTTGAATTGGTAATTTGTATATTGGGGTTCTAAACATTCATAGTGTTTTATATGCTATTTGAACTTTCAACAACTTTACAATCTCCCCCTTTGGCTATTTCGTGACCAAATCCCTAAAACAGACTCTAGATTTAGACGTAAGTTTGGGAACAATGGTAAAACTCACTCACGCCTACTCTAGAAGTTGTGAACCACTTGCATGTATATACCTCCGACTTGAAATACTTGCACGCAAACAAAACTTTCATTAATCTTATGACAAGTTGAATACAAGGTATGTATATAGGCAAGTATAAGTGCGATCAAGTTCATGAACACATAATAACATGTATGCATAGCTTGATAAAAAACAAAACAGTCATTAAAGAATGACTACAATGAACATTTAGCTAGTAAATGCTCATCCGGACACGCAATGCAATAAAGACCAATTCACAGTGATCAATATCATGCCCAACACACAACCAATGCAAAATACATGAAGTATTTGCATCTAGGATACAAAATCCTACTAGGGTACAAGTGTGAGGTACTTAAGACATATTAGCAAAATCTTAAAAATACAAAAAAAAATGCTACAAAGCATTGAGATAAACATAAGAACTAAATATTAAACTGAAAGATAAATTCAAAGTACTTAAAGCTTTAAAAGAAAGCAGTAACAACAATAATCCAAGAGTTATATGTGCTGAAACAATTTAAAATAAAACATAAATAAAGCTAAACCGCCTGTGATGAACCAATGGATCTAAGATCTAAGCTATGCTCCCCCTCAACTGTGTAAGCTCCCCCTCAAAATTTTCTCCCTCTTTTTGACTAGAATGGCCAAAGAGGCTAGAACTGGTCGGACTCTGAATCTGATCCCTGATCCATGGACAAATCATCTATCTATGAGGATAAAGTTGTGATCTGACCCTAGATATAGGCAAACTGGTCTGTGGTATGCTGTACATGGGAGTCAAGCATGGTAAACATCTGGTCCACTCTAGCTAGGAGGTGATCAAGTCTGTCTAGTCCTCGTGCTGGTGCTAAAGGTGATGGCTGAGCTGAAGTCTCTGGTACAAAAGTGAATCTATCAATCTCCTCCTCTGTATCTCCTCCCACTTCCTCAACAGAATCTCTCGGTATTTGAGACACACCGGTTTTCGATCCTCGAATGTGAGCTGTGCTACGAGTCACCGTGTGTGCACCAATAGGATAGTCTCTTTGTACTATGGTGAGGCCGCTCGGAAGCTTGAGCTTTGCCTTTGCAATAAGGCCCATAATGAGAGAGGGGAATGGCATGACTATTCTGGAGTTCCGCTTCTTAATGCTCTTGGTCAAGAGGTGAAAGATGTGTCCACAAATATCAATCTCCTTTGAAGTGAATCAATTATACAAGAAGATTGCCCTTGGAGCGGACAATGTCGTCAGGTTGGTGACTGGGTACAGATTGTGGATCACCACATAAGCTAAAGTCCTCATCTCCGGATTCAATGGAATTGTGTTCATGGAGGACTTCTTAAGTGTGCCACCAAGAATGATCACCATCTCCTCTATAGATTCCAAGCGATCATCATATTGCACTATAATTGGCTGTGAAGGAGGACAAACTTCCAAGAGCTCTTGCATGCTTTCCCTAGTGATCACAAATTCTTTGTCTCACCTAGCAATTAATGTGGTCTCCATCCACACTAGCATTTAAGAAGAATTCTTTGATGATTTCTGAGTACATAACTCCACTCGGATTCAGCAGCTTCGTCCATGTCCTTTCCTTGAACACTGCAAGTATGCAAGTGTCCTCAAAGGTATCCCCAATTTGACGACCCTCTCCATGATAATTGTTGCTCTTTTGTAGCAGTCATTGTAAGCCATATCTGCCTCAACAGACTTGAAGTTGTCAAAATCCGTGTGAGCACACTTGGTGGATTTCTTGGATGCTGAATGTTTGGTAGGAGACATCTGTACATGTACACAGAAAACAAAGAAAAGAAACAGGTGCAAAAACACAAAAACAAAACACAAAACTTGATTAGATTCAAGTTAGTCCAAAACATAAGTATAAATACTTAAAACTGAACACAAAAAAAGTTAACGCAGCATGCTATTAGTGCTAAAAATGTACACATGAGCAAAATGCAAGAAATTTGCAACTGTGCATGTGTGTGCCTGGGCTGTGCATGTGCTGATGCATGTGAGTGCAGCAGGTGATGCATGAGGTGTGCCTAGTGGGTGCCTAGTGTGTGCCTGGTGTGTGCCTAGTGTGTGCCTAGTGTGTGCATGGCATGGCATTAAGGCACAAATTGGGCAAAGGGTGTAGAACACAATCATTGACCAAAACATGTTAAACATGGTCAGTTAAGAGTAAACCCAAGCATTGGAACTCAGTTGAGTCCATTTAACACAAAATTGTCACATGGACATTCTATCAAACACATAGCATGCAACAATGCACTACACCGATGAACAATGCATGAAAACATAATGCCTCAATACATGGTTGGAATGCCTCATGGAGCCAATACAAATGCACAAAGATCAAATGGGACTCAACCCAATCAAAATTTTGAAAATTTTTTCACAAAAATAAGAACCCCAACCCCTTTTATGAAAAATCCCCAATTTTGTAAAACCCTAACTTAATTTTCTGCATAATCTCTGAAAAAACATGAAGAAAATGTTTAGAAAAAATACCTTGAAGTTGGAAAAGCAGAAAATAGGCTTGAGAGAGATGGGGTTTGAGAAAAAAGATGTTTTGGGTTGGACAAGGTTCGAGAGAGGCTATGTGAGGGAAGTTAAGAGTATTTGGAAACATGTCACATATGCTACATAAAAACTGAAAGCATGCATTTTTCGCGGGTTAGGCAGTCGCGATATTAGTCGCGAGACACATTGAAGCTTTCGCGAGGAGCCTTTAGTGGCGAAACAGTCGCGATACAGTCGCGAAATGCTCGCGAGGCAGTAGCGAGACTCTCTGTAAGAAAATGTGACTTTTTAATTTCCCTAAAGCATGTTTCGCAAGAAGCTCTAAGTTGCGATCTTTTCGCGAAATAGCCTTTGAACCAGTTTTTGAAGAAAAACAAAAAAATGCATTTTGAAAAAAAACTAAAAGCACAAAAGTATAAAATCACTTTCAAAAACATATAAATCACTCAAAAATATTTTTGGGTTTGATCAGCAAGCAATTGAGCATACACATCACATTTGAACATGTAGAATCACACAAATGAGATACGCATTAATTGAATCAAAGTCTTGTGTGTTGTGGGTGAGTATCAAATGTGGAATAGTCCTTACACCAGAGTAAAGCTTCAATAATCAATTCAATCAAGTCATACACAACTGATACTAAGTCAAAAGGTCTATCTCAATTATAGAAATGAACATATATGACCTCCCACAAGAACATGATTACAAATCTTAGAAGCTTTTCATTTGGCTTCTGCATAAATTATAACATATGATCCTTTAGAACAATACATCTCGTTTTTGGAGATTTTTCAAAAACAGAACAAGCAATAAAACTTTTTGAAGATTTTTCAATTTTTATGGGTTTTTGAATTTTTGAACACACTAAAAAATAGAACAAGAAAAGTAAGATCAACAAAAACATCAAGAACAAAAACAAGCTAAACAATGCTAAAATAAGAATCATAGGCAAATAACCAACCAAGGTCATAACAAATAGGAAGAATTGATGCATGGACATGATCAAATGCTTATGCATGAGTACCCTTCTTCACCCACACGACACGTGTGTTTGGGGTGATATCCCTAGATGATTAGGTATTAGAGCTGTGATTCTCAAACCTTTGACTAAAGCTGGCCAAACAAGAAGTGATGGCATCTATTATCCTTATAACATCACCAACACCTGAATCAGCTTCTCGCCCTTTTGTTTGCTTGGCATTCCAATTTCCTTTTCCTTGTCCACTTGATCTTTGAAAATCTGCTTTCTTTAGTGCCTGAAGTTTATAACAGTTAGGTCTTGTATGTCCTCAAACTCCACAATGGTGGCAGAAGTGTTGTACTTGAGGACCTCTCTAAGACTTTGGAAGAGATTTCCCTTTACCCATGGGTTTGGCCACAAATGGTGTTTGAGGTTTTGTTAAGACCATTTGAGCAGCTCCATTTGGCTTCTTCTTCTCCACTTTTACACTCTCAACACTTGGAGTTGCTACCACTGGTTCTTTAGCCTTTACAGACTTCATCTCTTTGGACACATTTGCAGTTGAACTACCCTCTTCAGTATACCCTAAACCACGTTTATCAGAAAATGGCTTTTGATATGTAAGTACTTCATCAAGCTTCTTGGAGGCAACTCGCTCCACTTTAGCATTAGCTTGAATCACTTCAAGCTCAAGGAACTTGATCATAGAGTAGGCTTTAGTGAGCTTTCCATTCAGTGCCTCAACTTCACACTTTGTTTCTTTATACTTCATGAGTACACTCTTGTAATATTGTTCAGCTCTCTTCATTTTTCTGATGGTTGCATTAGCCACTCTAGCATACTCTCCGATCTTCTCAAATAGAGCATTATAGGATTCTTGCAATCCCTTTGCTTCTTCATCTTCCTCATCAGATTCTTCCCCAATTCCCATAGACTCTACCTCCGTGTGCTCACCGAGTTCTTCCACTAGAAGACTCAAATCTTCCACTGAGTCTATGGGTGCAATGGCCATAAAAACGAAGTAGTTTCGGTCTCCATCACAACTTTCTTCCGAATCTAAATTAGAACCATCAGAGTCACTAAGGGTAGTTGCAAAGACTTTACCCTTTGCTTTCAAATACGTGGGGAATTCTTTCTTTACATGCCCATGCCCTTTGCATTCAAAGCACGTAACCATTTCAGACGGTGAAGAATCTCTTGAATCCTTCTTCTTGAATTCTTTCTTGTCCTTTTTGAATTTTGAAAATTTTCCCTTGTCAAAAGACTTTCCATCTCTCTTGAACTTAAGAAACTTACGGAAGTTCTTAGCAAGATATACTACATCCTTTTCAACCTCATCCTCATCCGAGGAGTCTTGAGCATCGAATCTCTCGTTGATTGTGTTGAGAGCAAGAGATTTGCTCTTCTTTGGAGATGGTAGAGATAGCTCATAGGTTTGAAGAGAACTGATGAGTTCTTGAATTTTAATTTCATCAAGATCTTTGCTCTCTTCAATGGCTGTGACCTTTGCACGAAAGCTTTCCGGCAATGATCGTAGAAGTTTCCTCACAATCTTGGAGTCCTTCATCTTTTCTCCTAAGTTGAACTCCCTAATCACCACTTCATTTAATTTCCCGTAGAATGAGTCGAACTACTCGTCTTCACTCATTTTCAGTTCCTCAAAGCGTGTGGTGAGCATTTGCAACTTGGTGTCCTTCACCTTTTTGGTGCCTTCAGAGGTCGTCTCCAAGATTTTCCATGCCTCCTTGGCAATTGTGACATGAGAGATCTTGTGAAATTCATTAAGAGAAATACCATAGAAAATAGCATTTAAAGCCTTGCAATTAGCATTAGCTGTCGTAAAGGCAGCCTTATCCCATGTGGATTTGGCAACCTCCGACCTAGTCCATCCTATCTCGACAGCATCCCAAACACTATCATTGATAGAGAAAAGGAATGCCCTCATACGAACTTTCCAAAAAGCATAACTACTTCTATCAAAGTATGGTGGAGCATTGAGTGATTGAGATCGGTCCATCTCAACAAGGGTCTAGGATCACACTCAGGTGATAAAACCACAGCGAGCGTACCCGCTTTGATACCAATTGAAAGCTCGGATTTGTGTTAATAAATCCAAAAGTTGTTTAGACCCCCAAATAAAAGGATTACGACATCTTTCGGAATAGTGTAAATGCGAGCGGATAAACAAACAAACTACTCTAACCCATAATCAATAAAACATAGCAGTAAATTGAAAGGTAAAAGAGTAGGGAAGAAGAATGCAAACACAAAATAACACTCCGATGTGTTATCAAAGAGGAAACCGAAGTACTCAGCGTAAAACCTCTCTGCCGCCCTCTAAACGGTAATCGATCCACTAGAGAATAAGTTGGAGTACATGAATAACAAAAGACCCTCCAAGCCTAGTCTACCCCATGTACTCGAGCCCTCCGAGCTCTTGCTACCAACTGACTTCGCTAAGCCTTGTCTTCTCTAGCTCTCCAGATCACGCAATTCAGCCCGATTGCATCTGCCAAACATATGGCTTCTTCCAATACTTTCCAACAGCTCCAAAACCTTACTTTTCACTCAAGATGGGTGTGGTAAGTGTTTGGGCTATCAACCTATCAAGGATTTAGAAATGGAGAGGTAAGAGTTGAGGAAAACTACAAAGGATTGTGTAGAGATATGTGGGTATAACAATCTCTAACTCTCAAAGGTTTTGTGGCTAGGGTTTTCTCTCAAAAACTCTCTTTATCATCTGTGGGTAATGTGGGTATATATAGTCTTGGTACAGAAAGTATGTATCAGATAGTATAGACTGGCAGAATAGAATGTTTCGCAAGTGTCTCGCTGGTAGGCCTTACCCGCGAGCTACTTGCAAAACACAACTGTCTCCATCTGTCCTGACTCTTTGCATTCCAGTCATGTGCAGGGCACATGTATCACTTCGCAGGATGCTTAGTCGCGTGCTACCCACAAAAACTCTTTTGTCTTTAATTGCTTGAGTCTTCACTCTCTCTCTCTATCACACAACCCTTGCAATCCTGCAATAAATACAGGGTATAAAAAGATTGAATAAAATTACAATCAAATTTGGTACGGAATTAAAGTCAACAAAACACATAGTTGTAAATTACAACTTTACAACCCTATTGAAGTCGTTTATCGAATTTTGGCTAGTACAAATGTGCATGGATTTAGTTCGAAAATTTTAAAGTTAAGATTATTAATTTTTACTTCTTTATGATGTTTTGTATTTCCTGAATTTTTGAATTTTTTTCAGGTTCTTGTCAGGTGTTTTTTTAAAATAAAGTCTAAATTTCCAGTAAATCTCTACCAATTCTGACTTTCTAATGATATCATTCAGTTTACTACCTAAGCAAAGAGTAAATGGGAGATTTGTTGTCCCTTATATACATCAATCTGTTTAGTCCATAACTTAAAGAATCCCAAAGTTCTCCAAATGGAAAACTATTGTTTAGAGGGAGTTCAAAAAAAATCAAGATACCATGTGGAAAATAGTGACAAGTTAAATAAACAAGAAACATGTGTATAAAGAGAGAAAAGAAACAACAGATGTGAGATAAAGAGTGAAAGACATACATCATCATCAAATAAAGAAACAACACATGATGTATGTAAATAGTTACAAAACCAAAAGATACACAACACAAAAAATATATCAATATCAAAGTCTAACAAACTAATTCTCCCCATGTATTCAACTAGTTGCTCTTCCAAACTCTTAATTTTGTCCACCTGAGATGAAATTTGATTTTTAAAATTCTCATTCAAATTATTCGCTTCATCCAATTTTGCAATCAAATCATCTTTTTCAAGCTTGACCTTTTTAAATTTAGCTTTTAATTTTGTAGAACTTTTAAGAGATCTCATACAAAAAGTCTCTGTCATTTGCGGGAAGTGCTTAGTCGCGGTATTCTCGTGAAAATGCTTATAAAGAGATTTTTGAAGGTTTTTCAAAATGTTTTCACATGTATAAAGTGCAAGGCTATGTATAATTAGTTTATACATGTTTAAAATAAAAACCTTTAATTTAAAACATCTAGTGGGAGAGAGATACAAGGGTTGGATCTCAGGGCCTCCATTGTTGGTTCATAGTAGTATGAAATATATACTTTGTCTTAGTTTTAAGCTTTGCATTCCATGCGGAGAGTATGTATTTCATGGTCCTACAAGATTGAATTTCTTGGTTTATAGTGGTTTGATCAAACACCTTGTCTTAGCTTCGAGCTTTGCATTCCATGCGGAGGGTGTTTTGTATCATGGTACTACATGATAAACCTGTTAAAGGGATGAAATTTGGCTACACATGATTCTAGACAATGGTATACACTAGACTAAATATTATAGTATCCTCTATGCTGAGTTCTTACTATAATTATTTAGAGGCCAAATGTATAACGGCATATTATTAAGTGTTTGATAAGAGTTATCATGATAGCACTAATAATGAGAATGGTTCTCAATCAATCATAATATTTAATGTTCACTCTATGCTGAGGGATATTGAGTATGGGATTGGGTTGTCGTTGCATATATTATATTATGGTTTTATTAAGGTTCCATACTATATGTTTATATGCTAAATTGATAATGTCCAGTTTACTTATTATATTCATGTTTATTATTTCAGATTTAAACATGGCATCATTTAGCCAACTTGTTACCATTCTTAATCAAAACAAACTGACTAGATCCAATTATGTTGAATGGAAAAGAAACTTGGACATAGTTCTCACAGCTGAAGAGCACAAATATGTGCTTACTCAACCATGTCCTAGCTTTCCTTCATTAGATGCTCCTCCTAAGGAAAAACAACGATATCATCGTTGGCAGAAATCTAATGAAATGGCCAAGTGCTATATCCTAGCGTCCATCTCAAATGTTCTACAACATCAAATGCAGGATGTAGAACTAGCTTCGGGCATTATGCTAAGTCTGAAGGAGATGTTTGGTGAGCAAGGACGTTCTGTAAGGCAAGAAACCATGAGACAAATTTATAATACCAAAATGGCTGAAGGTAGTTCAGTGAGAGAGCATTGTCTTACAATGATCTCTAATCTGAATACATTAGAGGTTTTAGGTGCCGATATTGATGGAGAATCCTAAGTGGATATAATACTCTAGTCACTACCAGAATCATTTAAGGAATTCAGACTTAATTATAACATGAACAAAAAAATTTATTCTTTGTCTGAATTAATGAATGAGTTGGTAGCGGCAGAAGGCATCCTTGGTACTTCTAATGCTAGTCTTGAAGCCAATGTAGGTGAAACTTCTACTTCTCAACCTAAGTCGAAAAGGCAAGGGTAAGAAGAAGAAGAAGAAGGACTTCACTAAGTAAGAGGGTAAACAAATTGTCTCAGCAGTTGCCGACAAAGGAAAGAAGCTAAAATGAAAATGTTTCCATTGTGGTGAGAAATGACATTGGAAGAGGAATTGTCCAAAGTTCAAGGCTGCCAATAAGGGTATGAAAATTTCATTCCTTCTTGAAATATGTTTAGTACAAAATCCCACGGATTCCTGGTGTATGGATTCAGGTTGTACTAATCATATCTACGATTCTTTGTAGGGGTTCCAAGAGACCAGAAGACTAAAAGAAGGGGAGTTGTTTCTTACCTTGGCCGATGGGAGTAGGATTCCGGTTATAGCTATTGGAGTGTTTAATTTATGTTTTGAATCAAGAGTTTTAATATTAGATGACTGTCTGTATGTACCTAATGTTCGTAGGAATTTAATTTCTGCAACTTATTTAGGTAAAAATGGATATTGTGTTATCCTTAAAGACAATGTTGTAATAAAGAAGGGTAAAGTGTTTATCTGTTCTGGCAATATTGTGGATGGTTTTTATATTTTAACTCCTGATAAGCATGAATTATATAATTCTGAATTAGATAATGACTCACATGTAAAATCATTAAAGAGAAAGTTTCCTTCTACTAGTGATGCATATCTTTGGCACTTGCGTTTGAGTCATATTAATTCAAATAGGATTCAAAGACTGATCAAAGATGGTCTCCTAGAGCCATTGGATTTTGATGAATTACTAGTTTGTGAATCTTGTTTGGAAGGTAAAATGACCAAACGACCTTTTAATGCAAAAGGTAGAAGAGCCCAAGAGTTGCTAGAACTAGTGCATTCAGATGTATGTGGTCCTATGTCAATCCAAGCAAGAGGTGGTTATGATTATTTCATTACTTTCACTGATGATTACTCTAGATTTGCTTATGTGTACCTAATGAAACGGAAGTCCGAAGCCTTTGAAAAGTTCAAAGAGTTTAGGGCTGAAGTTAAGAATCAATTGGGTAAATGCATAAAGGCCATTCGATCTGATCGTGGTGGCGAATACCTTATTGGGGATTTCAAGGATTACTTAACTAAAAATGGGATTATATCTCAATTGACTGCACCTGGAACTCCACAACAAAATGGTGTAGCAGAAAGAAGGAATAGGACTCTTTTAGATATGGTTAGATCCATGATGAGTTATTCGACTCTACCAACTTCCTTTTAGGGATATTCCTTGAACACTGCAATATATCTTCTAAATTTAGTACCTTCAAAGTCTGTTCCTAAAACACCTGTAGAGTTGTGGAATGGGCGTAAGCCTAGTATGAGACATCTCCATATTTAGGGTTATCTAGCACATGTGTTGAAAGGAAAGACTGACAAGTTACAGTCTAAAATAGAAGTAGTTTTCTTTGTAGGGTATCCAAAAGGAACTGCTGGAGGTTTATTCTATAGTCATAGAGATAACAAAGTATTTGTTAGTACAAATGCCAAATTCTTGGAAAATGACTATATGAATAATTTTACTCCTAAAAGTAGAATTGTATTGGCTGAAATGAATGAATCTCTAATTGAACAATTAATGGTTGAAACTAGGGATGATGTGGCTATATTGGATACACCACAAGATACTACTCTTGAGATGTCTAGTACATAAGTGCCTCGTCGTAGTGGGAGGAATGTTAGGCCACCTATAAGATTCATAGGTCTTGGAGAGACTTATGAAGCTATCTCAGAGGAGGCCGAAACTGATCCTTACACTTATGAAGAAGCAATGAATGATATAGATGCACATCATTGGGTTCAAGCTATGAAATCTAAATTAGATTCCATGAATTCCAATCAAGTTTGGGATCTTGTAAAGGCGCCTAACGACATTAAAACTGTTGGTTGCAAATGTGTTTACAAGAGGAAGAGAGGGATAGATGGAAAGGTTGAAACCTTTAAAGCAAGGCTAGTGGTGACAGGGTACACTCAAAAAGAAGGTATTGACTATGAAGAAACCTTTTCACTAGTAGCAATGCTTAAATCTATCAGAATTCTCTTATCCATTGCTGCTTATTATGATTATGAGATTTGGCAAATGGATGTCAAGACTGCATTTCTCAATGGCAATCTTGAAGAGGAAATCTATATGAAGCAACCAAAAGGTTTTATAGCTAAGAACCAAGAGCATATGGTATGCAAGTTGAAAAGGTCCATTTATGGACTTAAGCAAGCATCTAGGTCATGGAACATCAAATTTGATCAAGCAATCAAGTCATTTGGTTTTGAACAAAATCTTGATGAACCATGTGTGTACAAAAGACATCAAGACAAAGTAGTAATGTTCCTAGTGCTTTATGTTGTTGATATTCTACTTATTGGAAATGATGTAGGTGTAATGTCATCAGTGAAGTTTTGGTTGTCAAGCCAATTTGATATGAAGGACTTGGGTGAGGCTAACTTTATTCTAGGGGTCAAGCTTTGGCGAGATCGCAAGAATAAGATGTTAGGCTTATCACAAGCTAGATATATCGATAAGGTTCTAGAACGGTTTAGCATGCAAAAATTCCAAGAAAGGATTACTTCCTTTCAGACATGGAGTTCCTCTGTCTGATGACCAAAGGCCTAATACTCAAGAGGAAGTAGATATGATGAGACAAGTTCCTAATGCTTCCGCAATAGGAAGTCTCATGTATGACATGCTTTGTACTAGACCAGATATCTGTTTTTCAGTTGGCATGGTCAGCCAATATCAATCGAATTCAGGACCGCAACATTGGCAAGCTGTAA